>OZ005659.1:49339155-49939155 GCA_963930645.1 Salticus scenicus
TATGGCAATTATTATTTAAAAGAAATTTATATTTCATATGTTAGCAAATAATATACACCTTATTTTCTTTATTTTTAATAATTTATTTTAAGAAATCTCATACATTTTGCGTACTAGTAAAAAACCAAAAAAAAATTATATAGTTATTTTAAATATGTATTTTAAAATATATCAGAAAAATACATTGAGATCTAACATATTAAATATATTGCACAACAGAACTTAAAAACTAATAGCTAGCAAATAAATAATGTAATTATCTCATATGTTAGGAAATAAATACGTAAAACAGCATGCAATACGAGAATTCAAAGTATTTAAAGCATGATATAAAATAAATAATTATGCATTTTTATCTTTTAAAAATATTCCAAAATTAAAGCAATTTACCTCCCAACAAAGTAAAAATGTAATAAATAAGTTCTTTTTCGATTATGACGTAAAGTAATCAAAATTTCTTCTCAGCGTAATGGTCAGCAATGGAGCAACTGGCACTAAAATGGAGAATTTCGTCAAAAAGCCGGCGCGCCAATGTCCAGTCTCTCTCTATCGAGGGTCCCTAGTTTGTTCACAATTTTGTTTTTTGTAGCATAGACCAAATTTAGTTCAAATGTACTCAACGAACATTTTTTTCAAGCAATAATTGAAAATAATAATAATAATAATAATAATAAATAAATAAAATAAATAAATAAATAAATAAATAAATATATATATATATATATATATATATGTGTGTGTGTGTGTGTGTGTGTGTGTGTGTGTGTGTGTGTAATAGCATCGTTTTTCAGAATAATATTTTATATATGTGTAGGAGCGTTGATACTCTTTACTTTTAGGGATGGAAATTTTAAATATGAGTATTTTGAATAAGAACGTCTCATTACCTTTAAAACGAATGGTTGTATCTCATATCTTCGATAATTTGAAACAAAATTATTGATTTTTTTTTTATTACATATACTTGGGGAAAAAAAAAAAAACACGAAAAGAATTTTTTTTTTTCATATTACCAAATAGTAAATATATCACTGAGTTAGTATGTTCTATTTTAAATTGCGTGAATTTGTGCAAGCAAATTATAAAAGAACGTTTTGTGATGGTCACAGAATAGTAATTTGTTCTAGTGAAATATAAAATGTTAATCTTGCAATAAAAATACCATATTATATGTTCTTAAAAATCCTTAAAACACTTCAATGTCGGCGAACGTACTAGCATTTCAACCCAATGACTCTCCAATTTAGAAAACCAGAATAGTTGACGATCCACTTTCCACTTAATACTTCTTTAACGCACTTAGGACCACTTGCATTTATTGTGTCATTAGGTCATTGTTTTCTTCTATAATCAATAGAATAAAGTAATAACTTTGTAAAAATTTTCGACTGCCAGCTTTCGATGGACTTACACTTATTGAAAGATACAAAATATTATTTGACCATTTTTAGAAAAAAAAAAGTCTGTGCGTCTGTGTGTATGGGGAAAAAAAAAATAAATAAAACTCAAGTTCAAGAACTGACGCTCGTAATTTAAAACAAAATCCGAAAATGAAAAAGGAGTTTGAACTTTCAGGTGAAAATCGGCAAAACAGGTGTCTTTACCATACCGTTTTTTAAAAAAAATTTAATATTGCAGAAGGGGAAAATTTTTTTGCAAAAATATTTACAAATTTTAATTAATCATTATGAAAATAAAAATAATTGTTTATCATAGTCAAAAAATAATTTGTATGTGTAAGAACATCGATTCTCTTCTCCCCTCTGGTGAGGGGGAATCAATCCGCGAGGATGTAGTGTAAATTTTTAATATGAATATTTTTAAAAAGAATTCGTTAATACCTTTAAAACGAATGTATGAGCGATAAGATCTGTGATAATTTAAAACAAATTTTTTAATAGTTTTTCCTTAAAAAAAAAAAAAAAAAAGAAAAAAAAAAAGAAATAAATAAATTAATAAATAAATAAAATAAATAGTGCTATATTTTTCTGAGATAAAAATCGCCTGCATTCATAATGAAAGATAATTTTAATAAATTATTTGTACTGCATGAATTTGTATAGTAAAATACAGAAAAAAGATTTGTGATGGACACATCATACTAAGAAATGTTTTCACATTAATATTGAAACAAATTCAATTATTATATTTCCGAATAAGTTGCAAAACACTTAAAAAAAAAAAAAAAAAGAAAAAAGAAAGAAGGTACTCATGCATTTGTAAAAGTTGTTTTTATACCATGGCAATTTTTTAGAACTACCCTGTATATGCATTCAAACATATTCATAAATTTGTTGAATACTTAAGTGTAATTATTGAATAAAGAGAGAATTAGAAGAAAAAAAAAAACCCCTTTATGGATATAATTTTATTTTAATTCCGCATCAAGCTATTTTATTCGTAAAAATTTTCAATCTTGGAATTTGACGTTTTTACTTTTTTTGAGGTGTAATGAACCTAAAATTCCATAATACCGGTTGTGTCCGTCTGATTCCACTAATAGTAATCATGTTGTGAGTTAGTTCGTTAGTGCATCAGTCGTTCGTTACATACTGTGTACGCATTATCTCAAAAACAAATGATCGAAAGGAAGTCGGACCAATTTTAAAATATCATTTAAGATACTAGCAAGATACCTTTTTGTTTTCAACATTTTTATATTAAAAACTTCGTAAATTATTGAAAATTTCTTATTTTCGTAACAAGAGTGAAGAGATAAAAATTTCACATGAATATATACTATGTAGATAATTTTCATCTTAAAGATGTTGGATTAATCTTAAAATATCATTTATGATATTGGCACAAACAACATTGAACATGAACATTCTACTATGAAAACTTCGTAAGTTATTCAAAATTTACGATTTTCTTATCAAGGCTGAATAGGGCAATATTTCACATAAACTTGCATTACATGCATTTTTACATTAGAATTAGTATGTGGTTTCATGAAAACCGAAATATAAAACTCGCCCTAATATAATTAAACAATAAATGAGGATAAGTTAAGCGTGTCAAAGCGGTGGTGTAGCCTAATGGGTGGGGCATCACAGTGTACGACCGTGCCAAGTGACAGGTCGAGTTTATTTCTCATAACATAAATATAGTATGCCGTTTTCTAAAAATTTATGAGAACGAGTATAAGATGGGAAATAGAGCGGAATCCACCTAAGCCTTTTTTTTTTTTACCCTTTCTTTATTTAAACTTAATATAAAATTTCCATTGAATCATATACAAATACTATATTGTTATCAAATATACTCTTAATGTGAATTAAATAATAATAATAATAATAATAATAATAGAATTGTGGGATTGGTATTTATATATCTCAAAATGTCTCTATATAATAAGGGATAATATATTTTTTTAAATATTAGAAGCGTATTCATAATTAAATATACAATTGAAATTAAAGTTTAAAAAATTGCATATAAAAACAATTTATAAAAAATTAACCAAATTGTAAAGAGGGTAAGTTTGTTTCAACACTGAAAATATTACCACATGATCAGTTAGTTTTATGAATGAGAGCTTTTTTTTATCCAAAGAAATCCCAGTCTCAGAAATCGAATCGCACTTCGAATTTTCTCCACGTTCGTACACCAGAAGTGTTGTGCATTTACCCCGCACTTTTGTCCATTTCGCAACATATTTCATTTTTTTTTCGCGGAATTTTCTACAAGGAAAAGTAAAATAAAATTGGAACGGATAGAGTAATTCGGTTTTTTTGGTCACCTCCCTTAAGCGCATGCGCTACGGGGGCGAATGATCGGTTTCATTCTTAAGGATCGTCTTCTTGGCAAACGCATGCGCGACGGCGCATCTTCTCTTTGAAGTCCGGTGGGATGTTTCTCTTTCAGTCAGTAAAGTTTTTAGCTGGGAAACAACGTGGTCGTGGGTTAAGATGCTCTGAGTATAGAGAAAAATGTGTTGTGCGGAATTGTATAACGAAAACTAAGAAAAAAGAATTTTATTGGTGGTCTTTTAATGTGAGGAGATTGCGTATGATATTCCGATTATTCAGAATTTTTATTTATATTGGAATATGATGTCTTAGAATATATGTAAAATATATATCTGTTGAAGTTTGAGTAAGTACATTCCATTCCATTTGAAAATGACCGATAAACTTTGAAAATGTTGCCACAAAACTGAATTAAATATTTAAGAATATCGGAAATAATTGTTAAAATACAAGTAACATATATAATATTGGCAATAAAGTTATACAGCTGAAATTTATTAATTTTCAAAGATTAGTTGTATGTAAAGGATTTTTTAAAAATAAGTTTCTTACTAAATTGATAGCTCGATACCAAATTTTGAAAATTGAAAAATTTATCGAAATGAAATGTAAATAATTAACATTAATTAGTTTTTAATATCAAATAAATTTTGTTATTAAAAAAATAAAACAGCTTGCATAGAACCTAAAATTAATTGAGTTACTTTGTTGTGTAATTTACTAATTATTCTTTTATATGTATTCAGGGTAATAAAATTACACGAAAGTAATAAAACCTATTTTATTTTTTATTACATATTTACATATTTACACACATTCATATTTCTATAATTTGAAGAAAAAAAGAAGAGTCATCTCTCCCACAATAAAAGAAAGAAATTCTAAAAATAAAAATTTCTACTTTAAGTATAATTTCTATATTAACCAAAGAAAAATTCAGAGAATGTTATACCATAAAAAAGCTGAATAGAATTGTACTCACGTTTGAAATATTTATAGCCGCGTAGCAGTGCGTGGATTAGAATACTTGATAATAATTCTGAATATCAAGTCTTGATATTCCTGAATACTTATCGTGAAATATATTTTATTTTCGCCTCGAGAATACTTTTTTAAAGAAATCTTTTTACATTTTACATACGTTTTTTAAGTATCTTTATCATTCGATGATATAAAATCATTTTATAACTTTTTGAAAAGGAAAAAAGTTTCTTTTTTTATATATGTTTCAAATTATACATCCATTTTACATTTGTAAAAAATCAAGTAATAATTTTAACCATTGGTTTTTAAATAAAAAGAAAACTGTAGTAGTTATATAATTTGTAATTGTATTAAAGAATAAAACAGATTTTTCTTAATTGTGCTAATGATACACACATAAGAAAATAAATTATCGCAACACAGATTAAACTGTAAACTTTAGTATGTTCTAGACACGGCAGAACATTGAAATGTCTATTATTAACCAAAAACATCCCTTATAATTTCGCTCTTATACATTTGACATTTCGATAAATTTTAAATAAATTTTAAAAATATACATTATATCGAAAATTTTTTATTTCGTAATTTTGGAAATTAATATCTAATTTTAAATATAGAATTATTTTTATAAAATTTATTTTTTATGAATTTCGCAGACGATAAAATTAAAAAATAAGTATTATAATATTAAGGAATGGCAGTGATATAAAAACATATACGTTATTTTTTATCGAATAAAATATCAATCTAAATTTGAAATATACAGTTGTCATGAGAGAATATTTAAGTTTAATAACCCTGATAAGACGATAAATAGCAATGATTTAGTTTCTGAGATTTTTTAAAGATCTGTGGCAATGATAACCTAAACAATATAAATTATCTGGACTTTACGTTGACTTTTGACACCTCTAGGTAAAATAAACCTGTTGTACAAATCTTACGCAGTAATAAAAAAAAACGCAGGTAGAGGAAAAAATATATTCTACGAAACAAACAAAGAAAAAAAAAAAACTGCTCTAGTTGTATGCCAATGTCAGTGAAGAAAGAAAAAGTAAATTAAACTGTCGTAAAAAAATTTCTTTTTGGCATCGTACCGGAAAAGATATACTCCACATTTTTCCGGTTTTACCGCGACGGTAGCGCATGGCTGTCAGTTGTATTTTTAATTGTTATTGCTACTCTGTATAAAATGTAGATAATATAAATGTCTTTGTATATTCTTAATTTTTTTTTCGAGTCTGATTTTTAAAGAGTTGTAGAAAAATATTGTGAAAATACTGAGAACAAGCCCTCTACGCACAAACTTTTATCTACATTTCATTGTATACACTTGTCTTTACGTTTGAAGATTATCAATTGTTAAACAAATATTTATCTATCAAAACAGATATAACTCGGTTATGCGATAAACTCTATACTCTCTTCATTCATAAATAACCATATACTACAGTTAACAGTTTTTGATAAATCAGCTGCTTAGTATGTGAAAAATGTTCGGACAGCAAAGTTGATCGCTTTAATAATGCAAAACTTAAAAGAAAATGTTATTCAACAAAGATAAAATTCATATGTAAATAAATAGTCTTTGACATTTCTAAATTTAACTGTCCTGATTTTTATTTCTTGAAAAAAATTCCCGTCATCAATAATCGATTAATTAAATTATTCGTACGCAAACGTACGAAAATGCTTGTTTTTGAAAATGATGCATTTTGCTATGATCGAGTACGATAATTATTCATACGCTGGGAATTATTCCGGACCAGCACCGGAAAATTTGACTTTGCTCATGACAAATTGTACGATGATGGGGTGTGCAAGAATTCGTCATACGTCGTCATCTTTACCACCGTATTCTGAATTGCCGTCTTATATACGGATAGCAGCAACAACTGTTTGTGCGGTTATATTAACTATAGGCACAGCGGGCAACGTCCTGGTAGCCACTGTGGTGTGGAAGACTAAGGAGCTTAGGAACTCTACGAACTTATTTCTCATAAATCTCAGTGTGGCTGATCTTTTGGTGCTACTTGTGTGTGTGCCTCCTGTATTAGTAGAACTGCATTCCATGCCAGAGGTTTGGTTACTCGGAGAAGGAATGTGTAAGTACATTATTATAATTATAATTATTATTGTTGTTGTTGTGTATCATTCATTTCTGTAAATATATCAATTTTCAGAAATTGACTAAAATTAAAAAGATTGGCATCTGTATATATATATAATGCATGTCACACCCCGGTAAGAAAAGTGACGCAAGAAAACAATTGGCAATTTTGAGTTAATGTAATTTTAAAATATTTTTGAAGTGTACCAACGTGCACGAAAAGCATGACATTTCTATCTCATGATTTTATTCACTTGATATTTTTGTTGTAGGCTAATCAATGTTTTAACGTTATATTTAAATTGACTTTTCTTAAGTATTGAATTTTTGAGATGTGTCTTTATTTTTTCTCTCTTGCCAGTATGCGATGCATTAAACTTATTTATATATATATAAAAAAAATGTATCAAGATAAATTAAGAAAATAGTTTTTAGTTAAAAAATTTACATTATGTTGGTATGTTATGTAGATCTTTAAAAATTTGGAATAAAAGTATATTAAATTTAAGAATATATATATCCCAGTACAATTTAAAGTTTTATTATATAAAAATAAATTTATATGAAATAGTTGCTAAAGCAGCTCAAATTTATATGAAAAAGACGTTTTAATATAATTAATGATAAGTATGAAAAAATGACATAAATAAACATAACAATAATATCCAAAAATGATAATACTAATACTAAACAATTTTTGAACACCGAAAAGCATTAAAAAAGATATTTTTAGCCACTTATGCAGTATTTTTGGTATTCGAAAATTGTTTAATATTAAAATTGTATTTTATTGTTCTTATTGTTATACTCATACACTCTACTATGATTTTTTTTTTTATGCTAGTCATTGGATAATCATATCAGTGAATGTTAATTTTGGGGAATTTATTTATTTCCGCAGTGCTATGAAATATTGCATAGTAATGTAAAATTGTATAAAGATGAAAACAATACAATTGAAAACAAGATATTAAATAAAAATTTTTAATTAATCGTTAACTTAAAAAATTTTCTAATTTTTGTTGTACCTTTCTAAAATTTAGTAAATCTGTTCTTTATGCATATTATTACAAAACTCTTAGTCGTAAGTTTGTTGCAATACTTTAAGTTTAAAACTTTTAAAGAATTGGTGTTTTTATAAAATTTTCTTTGAAATCACGAATATTTTGGGATTTGTTTTTTTAAATGTAAATAAGTAATAATAATAAATGTTTACTGAATTTTGTTGTAGCTACATAAAGTTAGTTTAATCATTTGAGGGTCAAGAGGATTTCGATCATTTAAAATAAGCTGCAACCAAAATTTACGAATAATTATAAAAGAAAATACATAAATGATGTTTTATCTCTATCATGTTAAACTAAAATTTTGTAAATATTTTCGGGAATAGTTTTTGCTGCTGGGAATTAAAAAATGGGCACAGAGCATTTTTAAAAATAAATGAATAATTAATCTTTTAATTAATATCTTATTAATTAAATTTTTAATTAAATTTTAAATTATATATTTTATAAACAGTCTTAAATTGATGCGCACAATTTCATAACAATAGGGAAATATTTAATAATAATAATAATAATAATAATAATAATAATAATAAACCTCCATTAACTTGTAAAATTATATATATACGTATATAACACTGAATCTTATTTATGTTTAATACCAAAAGAATATGTATGCGTACAGATCCCTGGTGTGTGAAGCTTGCGAGGCGATTGGCTGATATCAAATGTTACATTTTTAAGGGGACTTGGCGTCATTGACTTACACCACAGAAGTAGGTTTCATATAAAAGCTTATATTTCCATTTAGTATTTGTAAATTAAACTCAGTTAGGTTTGTTCAATAAAATATATATTCAGGCAACAATTCTTATTGTTTTAGATATATTTTTTACATAATAAAATTCATTAAATTCTCAGTTTGCATTTTTTCATGAAATCATAATCTTCAAAAAGTTAAAACTTCTACAAATATTTAAGAAAAGACTTAATATTTTCTTTTTTGTGTTAAGTAAAACCTGCTTAAAAGAGTTTGAGATGGATTTTAAATTTTATTAATTAGTTTTTGACAAAAGAAAAAAAAATAAAAATAAAAGTACATGTCTGTAAAAATTTGCAAAAAGCATCATTTTTGTTATGTTTTTATTTTTAATATTTTTCTTTTAAAGATATTGAAAAATTCATCCCTAATTCTTTTAAGTAGGTTCTATGAAACATCCGGAAAATATATTAAGTTTTTTTTTTTTTTTTTTTTAAATATCTGTAGAAGTTTAAGCATTTTGAAGATCGTGAATTCATAAAAAATTGCAAACTGAGAACACTGAGAAAAAAAATATACCGCCTTCCTCTAGAATGAATAAGTGTCCCTTTTCTAAATCCCTTAACTAGAAATATAGATTTCCGAACTATGCGCATAAGGCACACCAATAAACTGAATAGACGAAATGGTCAAGAATTTCTAGTGTACACATTTCTAGGTGGTGAAACAATATTCTGAATATTCCGAATATTCTGAATCTTTTGTGTGGCGAGAAATTCTCGCTTGATTTTCTAGAATTGGGTCATACATGAAGATTATAGCTGCTGAAACCCACCTCTCTTAGTCTCATTTATTTGGAGAGATTTTTTAATAACTTTGCCCTCGAGAATATAGGCAAACGCTCTAGAATTCTAATAGGGGCTTCTAGAACTCGCTTTTCAAGGGGACTAGAATTTATAAGGATGACATGGAACTATATTTTCTAGAGCCACAATTTAGATTCTAGATGTCAGTTACAGAATGTTTTCTCAGTGAAAGTAGCATTTACAAATTTTAAATTTGTAAAAAAAATACATCAAAAGCTACGAGAATTGTTCCCTGAATCTATATTTTATTGAACAATTTCTAATATAGTTCAATTTACTAATATAAAATGGAAATATAATCTTTTATATGAAACCTACTTCAGTAGTACAAATCAAAGCTGCAAATCCTCTTGATAAAACTCGAATTTTAGATAATACTTGAGTTCATCTAACATAACCATGTTGAAATAACTTTTTTTCTCTTTGAAATTGCTTTTATACGTGTTGATCTTCATTAATAAGCTCCGTATCCTAAAGAAAATGAAATTATTATAGCGAGAATTATAAACCGCCTGAGGAAACAACAACGATCGCGTGACAATTTGTCCAATTTATTAGATCGAAAAGATACAACAAGTTAGAGATTTTGCAATTTATTTCCGTCTCTAATCTGTATAGACATTAATTGATGGATTCTGTGCCCTTTGGAGAAATATAAGTTTATTTCATATTGGTGACATTTTTTTTATGGCGACGGTTGTAAAAAATTGGACTAAAAGTTCAACATTTCGATTTTACTAAAATAGTCTTAAGTTTAAAAATGGATTTCAAACTTCAAATACTTTTCACACAAAAAATTTTGAAAATCTTCATATTTGAATGAGTTTACATAACTTGTAAAAAAATGTTTTCGTAATAAAATAATTACTTTTATAGTCGTCTGTAGTTTTTTCTGTTTTGTGCGCCCTCAAGAAAATTTCCGTAAACATTTATTTGCATTAATTCTACACTCTTATTCCACTGAAGTTGTTCAAATATAAGACTTTATGTTTAGTAAGATAAGACTAATTTTCATAATTTTATTTTAAATTATTGTTATATATGATCAAAACAATAAGCATTGCTGTTTGTATTCAGAAAAAATCATTATTTCTAGTTTGGTGGTTAATGGGTTAAGTTAGGGGGACCAGATGTTTAATTGAATTTAATGAATATGGAGGTGTCCCTGAATTTCGAGGCCAAAATAAGTAAATCACCTTAAATTGTAACATTTTAACAAGGGCCCTCCGTGGCCGAGTGGTTATGTCACAACACTGCTAATCGCCTTCAAGTGTAGGAGAGCGGGTTCGATTCCCGCGCTGGCCCTGGGTGTTTTTCCATTTCTTCATATTGTAATTCTGTCATGTGCTATCTGTAATTATCTGACGAAGATTTACGGGCCGCGGTAGCCCAGTCGGTAGAGCGCCGGCTTCGTAATTGGAAGATTGCGGGTTCGATACTCGAGCCGGCCAAAGACCGTCGTGTGCGCTAATGGTGGCTGGTGCACGTAAAATCTGTCGTGGCCGCAATGTCCTCCATGTTCCCATCAAAAATTATACCTCTGGGGTCACCGAAGCGGGAGAGCCATGCCTTTCGGGGAAGATCAAAATTGTGATGGCATGTCTCCGGACCACCTCTAGGGGTGTGTCCCAGACCGTCACTAATTGTCCATCTGCGCAGCACTAGTGCGACGTTAAACCCAACCATCCAACCATCCATCCTGACGAAGATTTACAAGCGGACTACAAGTCAAACATACAAATCTGATGTATATGTTATCAATACAACAAAACAAAAACAAACAAATTTTAACAATTTTTATGTATGAAATACTTTAAAGCACTTATACCGGCGTCCTTAAATGTGTTCTAATTATTTGGGGACGAGAGGTAGTTTTTGAAAATTGTCCTCGGGATTCGAGGACATCTGGACACCCTACCTTAAGTACTATTTTTTAAACCTTATTTAAAATTTTTTAAACCTATTTTACTTTATGTTATGTTTCTTAAACTTTTATTTTAAAGCCATCTGCTTGTTGTTTGATGTTTAATACAGCATCTTTTAATCATAGTGATGCATAGAAGTCACTTTTTATTATTATTATTAATTTTATAAGCACTATAAGCCTTGTAGAGACTTTTTATTTAATAATTAACACTAATGTTGGAGAACGTTTGATAGGATAGTTGATTAGAAAAACATTCAATGAGACAAATATTACAATTAATATTTAGTAATGGATATGGTATATACATGTCTATACATGTTGGAAACACAGAGGAATTTATGTAGACTTTTCTTTCTGAAGAGAAAATATAATATATATAAAAGTATTAAACTTTTGTAAAATATTATAATCTAACCTAGTAAGGTAACCTATAATCTGACTTATTGTAATATCTTTGTTTTTAGGATTTAGATATTTTACTATAACTTACCGATTTTCTTTTTATAATTGAAGTGTATTTAGTAAATATTTTATACATTTTTGTAACAGTATATACAATTCTATGTGTTGTTATTTTCTAAATTAACATTTTTTTTTTTTTTTTTTTTTTTTTTTTTTAAATAAAAATATTTTGGAGTTTTGGGTGCTTAAAATAAAATATTTTATTCATTAAATAAAAAAAATAATAAGAAGTACCCCGCTATGAAGCTCTTTTTTTTTTTTTTTTTTTTTTTTTTTTTAACAATACATTATTTCAAAAGAAGAACTTTCGGTTCGGATTCGTACTTGAACCTGTAAGTGCCGTAGGTGTATATATATATATATATATATATGTATTGATTTTAATGAGTCTGATTTAACGCATCGATTACTGTAAATATAATTTAAATAACTTTAGCACGAATAAGTTACACGCACACACACACACACACACACACACAAAAAAAAAAAGAAAGAAAGAAATGAAATGAAAAGAAATGAAATGAAAAGTAAAAGGAAGAGGGGGACTTAATATTTAACACGTTAATCGCCACGATAATATCAGAAAAATTTTCACATGGGCCATGGTAACTTTATTAGACAATTTAGTTAAAAATGCGTGTTAAAAATGCGTCAGGCACATATGACTGACATGGCGATTAACGTGTTAATAATTACTCGGCGTATATCATATTCCTTTTAGGGTTATTTCCTAGTTAAAAATGTTTGTTAAAAATGCGTCAGGCACATATGACTGACATGGCGATTAACGAGTTAAAACAAGAAAATTTGCCCACCACAAAGGTTTAAATACGAATTATGAAAATAGTCCCCGCTAAAAGTTTTCCGTTTCAATTACATGAATTTTAAAAAACTGCCTAAATTATTCTCTTTTTATTATTATTTTTTTATTTTTTTATTTCTATAAAATATTAGTAAATGTCATGATTATCACGTAAGGAAAAAAGACTAAATACATTGTATAACTTTAACCCTTTAACGTTCATTGGTTTCGCTGTAAAACCAAACATTTAACATTTTTTATGCAACATTTTTCAATATTTTCTCTTTGTTTTAATTGATTTTTTAACTTTTGTTCCTTCTCTGTTCGATATAGAGCAACATTACACAGAAAACAGATAAATGGTGTTGCAGAAAAAACAAATGCAGAAGTAACATTAAGTTTTTAGTAGGCGTGAGTGCACCTTGCTGCTTTGGTGATGCTTTCGTATCTGTTTTTCCTTACCTGATGAAGGGTCGTGCTATTGCTTTAAACTGAAGCAACTCTTGCAAGATTTTGCAATTTGTACATTTACTTACAAAGTCATATATTAATTAAACTAATTTTTATTTGAATTTAATTAGTATAAATAATTGATATTTTAAACCAACAATTTTTAAAAAAATTAAAAATGATTTTTTTTTTTTTTTAATCTGCTATGTATTCAATAGCCATTTGTGAAATTAACTAAGCAATTTTCTAATGTAGTGATCGTTAAAGGGTTAACAGAGTTAAAATATCCGTACCAGTGTTGATAATTTTTGATGCTCTGAATTTCTAATTGCGATTTATTTTGTCTGGGAGGCTGAGTTTTTTTTTTTTTTTTTCAACTTATATTATTCTACTTTTATTGTGATCCTACTTGATTAAGTTGGTTTAAATAAATATATATATATTCTTACCTAATGGTAAAAATGTCTTTGTAATATTTTTATTTTTTTTTATTTTTAATGGAATACAAAAGTTCTCTAGTTATGAAGAAAATAAATCGAATTATCGAACTGAATGTCTGCAATTTATTTATTTATTTATTTTTTATTTTTATTTATTTATTTATTTATTTTGCATTAGTTGATTTAATAAACATTTTAAATAAATATTTAATAAACATTGTTGATTTAATAAACATTTTAAAGGGTCATTTTGCTTTTCAAAAAGTCATGCTGTAGGGGCAAAATGTCAGCCTGTTTTGAACTGATCACTGAGTTTTTAATTCTTATTAAAATTATTCAAACAATCATAGCACGTTCAAGGTTTGAAATACCTTTTAAGAGCGCAAAAATTAACACTTTGAATTAATTACATTTTAAAATACAGCACATTATATATGCAATGAAATTTCTTCTTGATATTTCACTATGTGTAAGATAACTCAATTTAGAATTTACATAATAACATGTTATTGACATTATAATTCTCCCAGAATTACATTCTTTCAAATAAATTAATACCATTAACATAATGCAATATTTTCAGTATATTTAATTATCATTTAATTAAAAATGTCGCGATATTTGCAAGATTCAATTTCTCACGGCATTTTTCAATATTGTATCCTAAGGAATTTTTATACAATTATTTTTATGTTAATATCTAAATTCTTAATTCATTTACATTACGGACAGTTGAATAATACTTAAATAGTTTGCTATATTTATAATTTGCAATATTTCTATTTTATAATTAATTAAGAGATTAGTTTTGTGATTTTACGATACCCCAAACAAGACTTAATCATTATACAGATTTTTGTTCGATTTTAATAAGAAATAAATCTTGTAAACAATCCATACAGAAGAATTTTTTATCTTATACAGTTATACAAGAACATTTTAAAGGGTATAAAACTTCTTAAATTCTAGGGAAAATTACAACGTGTTCGCATAATGATAATTTTTCTGGCCTGCTAGAATTTAACACAAGATCATTAATGAAATTAAATGATAGCCTAAAGCACCAAAACATGTTTCTTTTATGAGATTTGAGGTATATATCTTACGAATGGTCTAAAAATGTAATTATCTTACCAGTATTTCATAATTCGCCTTAGACCTGAAAATGTTTCTTCCAAAGTGAAAGTGTCTGGGTTAAACGCCGACCATGAACTTCGGTTCCAAGCTTTTTGTTTTCGTTTGAAAACACGCATCATGGTATTTGTTAAATTAAAGTGTTGAGTTTCCTCCTTTTGTTGTAAGCTAAGTATATGCAACATTAAAAAGAAGAAATGGTAAATCAAATTACACCTTTAAGTTAAACCTACTCACAGTTGCCCTTAAAATCATGTTAATAAAAAAGAACCTTCTTTTCCAGTTTATCTTTCTAGCAAAATTCGACCTCAAATTCATTAAAGCATTTATCTGATATGCCACAATAATCTTTTAACACCATTTTACATTCTCATATATTAACATTCTCAGTATAAGTTGCAAAGTTTAAAATTTCTGTGCGATTTATTATTATATGTTAATCAAAATTTAAATTAACGAATGCATAACATCTATTATTATTATTATTATTATTATTTTCAAATAATGAAGAACAAGTAATTTCGACAGTTGAGGATGATATCGACTTTTTCTGTAATTAAATTACAACCAACAATTCATACCCTCCCTCACAAAAACGAAAAATAATAATAATAAGTTGATCCAGCATATAAAAAAAATCTAAAAAAAGAAAAATATATATATTACTAGAAAGCTTTTTAAATTCATACAAACTATTATTAAAGGTTATTATTACGAAGATTTATCAACAAATAATATAAATTTGAATAATTTATTATACACTGATGGAAAAAAAATCCCAACACCAGGAAGAGCTGTGCTAGATAAACGAAATTTGGTAGGCGTGTTTATACATCTGAAAGATGACGTCGATTCAAATTTCGAGCTACGCGCATAAGTGTGGCGCTGTAGCGACTATGAACATGCAAATGAGGTTTGCTTTAAATAAGCGCTGTAAGGTTCGTGATCGTTATTTACAGTTGAGATTTGACGTAGTGGGTTAATGTTAGTCAAGGATGCCTCTAAGAAGACGAAGAAGCCATTATCAACAGCTCACTGAGTTTGGACGAGGTCGTGTAGTAGTGCTACGAGAAGGTGGGTTTTCTTTCCGCGATATTGCAGAAAGACTTGGCAGGAATGTATCCACTGTGCATGAGTGTTGGCAGCAGTGGTCAAGGGAAGGCCACTCCGGAGTTCCGGGCGGCCACGTGGCACTACTGAGAGGGAAGACCGCCGTGTTCGGCGTATGGCTGTGGCTAATCGTACTGCGTCTGCAGCTGAAATTCGAGCTGCAGTTGGCACCACAGTGACACAACGAACTGTTACAAATCGGTTACTTCAAGGACAGCTCCGAGCCAGACGCCATGTAGCGTGCATTTCACTGACTCCAAACCACTGCCGTTTGCGACGTGAGTGGTGTCAAGCTAGAGCTCATTGGAGGACGGAGTGGAGATCTGTTGTGTTTTCTGATGAAAGCCGGTTCTGCCTTGGTCGCAGTGATAGCCGTGTGTTGGTTAGAGGGCGGCTAGGTGAACGCCTGCTAGCGACCTGTCTGCGGCCTAGACACACAGGGCCTACTCCTGGAGTTATGGTTTGGGGAGCAATTTCGTATGACAGCAGGAGCACTCTCGTGGTTATCCCACGCACCCTGACTGTAAATTTGTACGTCACTCTAGTGATACAACCTGTTGTGCTGCTATTCATGAACAGCTTTCAAGGGGGTGTTTTCCAACAGGATAACGCTCGCCCTCATACCGCTGTTGTAACCCAACATGCTCTACAGAGTCTCGACATGTTGCCTTGGCCTGCTAGATCACCAGATCTTTCTCCAATCGAGCATGTATGGGATATCATTGGACGACAACTCCAGCGTCATCCACAACCAGCATTAACCATCCCTGCATTGACCACCCAAGTGCAACAGGCATGGAACTCCATCCCACAAACTGATATCCGACACCTGTACGACACAATGCATGCACGTTTGCATGATTGCATTCAAAATTCTGGCGGTTACACCGGTTACTAATGTACCAACATTTCACATTTTAAATGGCTCTTCTCGCCAATGGCTCTACCTGTGATCTTGAAACTTTAATCAATTAAATATGTTACCTAGACAAATGTATTGCTGAAATTTCATTACTGTACAACAATTTTTTCTTGGTGTTGGG
The DNA here is from genome assembly GCA_963930645.1 of Salticus scenicus. Lineage (NCBI taxonomy): Eukaryota > Metazoa > Arthropoda > Arachnida > Araneae > Salticidae > Salticus > Salticus scenicus. The sequence goes on from OZ005659.1 coordinate 49,356,003, forward strand.
ATTTTGTTTTCCATCAGTGTATGTAATAATTATATGTAGCATTAAAACTTCAGTTTTATTAATCATTTTTAATACTTTTCAACAATATTTAACACGTTGAGCGCCATATCTGTCATTCTAGATTCTAGACATTTCGTCATATATCTCTAAAAGTACTGAAGGAGTCCTCTTGAAACTTTAGGAGTGTGCAGAACATGTTATACTTCAAATATTTCAGTGAAAGTTTTACCCCGAAAGTAAAAGCAGTACCAATAAAAAATTAAAACGTTGAGTGCCCTGTCAGCCATTGGTGGCTGACAGTGTCAAATATGATATAAAGCCGCGTCAACCGTCGGTGGCGGTTATAAAATAGGATATAAAACTAAAAATATTACATTTAATGATGGAAAATTTATTAAAAATTTGCTTAATTTTTATTTATTACAGGAGGAATCATTATGAAATTTTAATGGATTTTAAGAATTCGCTTGGCGCTCCACGTTTTAAGAGTGATTATGAATTCTATTAGTCTACCTGTGTGCTTTTTATACTTTTGCCTCTCTGTCTGTCTGTTCGCGTTCTAACAAGAACCTGATTATCGCAGGGGCACGTGGATCACTTGCTTCAAGCCCAGAGCAGAAGAGGGCCCTAAACACCCCGCGTCGAAAAGATAGGTACAAAGGGTTTTTTCTTTGATTTTTCATAAAATAACATTTATCTAAATTGTGCTTATCATTTATTATTATCATAAAATAACACTATTCCCGGACTAATTTTTGTTTTAAGACTAATTTAGAAAAATTTTAAAATTAAATTTTTTCTAATTTAATTAGAAAAAATTAATTTTTAATTTTTAATTTTTCATTATGATTATTTTTAATATGAATATTTTGAATATGATTCAAATATTGAATATGTTTTTGATATGATAATATTTTGTTATGATAATAAATGATCAGCACAATTTAGATAATATTATTTTATGAAAAATTTAAAAAAACACTTTGTTCCTATCTTTTTGTCGCGGAGTGTAGTCTTAAATTAGAAAAATTTTAGCCTTAAAACTTTTCTAAATTAATCTTAAAAGAAAAATTAATCCGGAAATAGTGTTATTTTATGATAATAATAAATGATAAGCACAATTTAGATAGTGTTATTTTATGAAAAATCAAAGAAAAAACCCTTTGTACCTATATTTCTGTCGCGGGGTGTACTTGATTCAACAAATTCTGCTTATAATGTATAAATATCGTAATAGTTTGTTGTTTAAGTACGAAGTTGTTTAAGTACGAAGAGGGGAATGGTGAGGGCCCAAGAAAGCATGTGTGCCCTCGGCCTCACTTGAAGTTAATCGGGCCACCTAATTTATCATATTACTAAACATAGCTTTTGAAAGACCACTTGCCTAAAGGCTAATTATCTATAGCATGTGTTTCGCTCTCTTAGGAATTTTACACTGTATAATATTGTAATTATGTTAGATACTGAAAAAAAAAAAAAAAAATCATCATAAAATTTGATTTTATTATTATTATTATTATTATTGTATCATCCTTATTATTAAACGAGTTAATCTTGTATATGTGTCCTAATTTTTTTGGGAATAACTCTAACGATTTAAATAAAAGTTTAGAAAGGGTTTTTTTAGGGATGACAAACCGAACTGGTGTATCCACATCTTTAGAAAATTTAACGTTTGCTAAAAGTAACCTGTGGTTCGCTGGGGGAAAAATATGTTGCAAACCTTGTTTCTTAGGAAACTATTTGAATAATTTGAAAAACATTTAAGCTTAAAGGTTTTTTAAGATCCAAATATCTTTTATTATTATTATTATTATTATTATTATTAAGTGTTTTTTTTTTTTTTTTTTTTTTTTTTTTGTATTAAGTGTGTACTGCGAAATATGATAAAAATTTGGATTTTTCAAAAATAGCTCTAACAATTCTAATAAAATTTAGGTTTAAGTTTTTTTTTCTTGTGTTTTAGATAAGAATTTAATTTTAATTACGCTTATCTTCATTCAAATTTACGTTCGCTAGTAACCAGCAATCCGCCCGAGGTAAAATATGCCAGAAATTTGGTTTTCTTGGAAATGGATCTAGCTAGTTTTGCTAAAATTATGGGAAGGGAATTTTTTAAATTTGAAATCTATATGATTTTTTGTCTTATTGCACTTTTTTTAACATAATTCTTAAAATTCAATGAGTAAAGAAATATTTTTCTAATAATGTTTTTCGGAACAATCACTCTATTTATTCTGTAAATTATCATGACAATGATTCTAAGTGAAATTCTTTCATCCAGGTTTCTTTTTATTACACATTGAATATTATTTATTTTTATATTTAATGAAGAAAAGACGAATTTTTAAAAGTCAAATAGGTTTTGCTTTTTTCTATATCTCATACCTTTATCCAACATATGTTTCCGCCATACAACATGTGCTTAACTTTACATTGATGCATTTCTAGGTAAAAAATTATTTTCTAGCATGTTTTTGTTCTCTATTCATGCCAACATATCATAATGAAGACAGTGGTCTAAAAATAACGGTATGGGTCGCAGACATTTAGACGGAAGAAACAGTCTCTTATTTAGAAATTATGGTGACAAAATAATTCTGACGAATCTTACATTCAAGCCTCCTCGGTACTTCGTAAATTCATCACGGTTGCCAACATCTGTCAACTTTGAATTAGAGAGGAATGTCAGCTGAGTTATGCATGTCGTGCTGCCGTGTTTTAACCGTCTGAATTAAGGATTCGTTATGTTTCCCCCCAAAAATTATAATATTCATAAAATGCAATGAAATATTGGGGTTAAGAGATGATAAGTGCAAATTTTGTCAGCCAACAACTAAATTTCAAAATACACACAACATTTGCTTGGAGTCGAAAAAAGTAAGAACGGATATTATTCTGGTAGAAATAGTAGCTTAATGCAATCTTAAATAAGACAAATAATAAGACAAATAAGCACAAATTTAATTTTTCAAAGTCTATCCGTATATGTAATCTAATTAACTGTATTATACTGTACATTAAAATTAAATTAACTTACCAATAATAGCAAAAATTAAATTGAAAGACCACAAACATCATTTGTGTTGAAATAAAATTTAACTTTATATTCGTCTCGTAAAATTTTTAAGTCGTTTAGTAAAGAAATACGAAACGAGAGTATTTCCACAAATGCTGTATTTCAATTTACTGTTTTTTTTTCTTTTGCTTTATATCGCTTTCTTTAAATAATATATAAGGCTATTTTCGCAGAAAAATACTTTTAGTATACATAATATCCTATTAATTTCTTTGCATATTTGATCATTTGTGTAGAATGCGTAAAAATAAGTTTAATAAAACATTTTGTGGATATCTTTAAATGTAACAGCGTAAAATTTAATCGTACCTTCTAACAAATATTTTTCGTATGCAGTTTAGTATAATTTTAACCAATAGATGCAGAGATGTAGCAATGTGCAAAATCGTAGAAGATGAGTAATAAGAGTGCTAACTGACGGACAATATACACTAAAATTAAGTCAACATGCGATAGTAGCGCAATCCCCCAATATGTTCCCAAATTGAATCAGAATAGTGTTTTATAATGGTTCACTCACATAGCAAATTTCAAAAACTTACTCAATAGAACCTGAGATTTAGCCTTTCCATGCCGGTGAATAATGCAGTATAGCACTGCCACCTGTCGGTTGATACGTATCGAAATTCAATCAGTAGACTGTTTCTTAATACTAGTACTCACATACAATGTTTTGTGCAATTTTACACAATAGAAGCTAAGATATAATTTTTTCGTGAAAAGGGAAATATCGCATCATAGCAGCACAAACTCTTGGGCAATTGGAACTAAAAGTTGATAGGCATTGGTGTCAATGCAATTAAATATATTCTTTTATAAAATTATAGGCATTAGTTCTTGGGCAAGAAGGGCCACGGTATCCCTGCTGGCAGAGCGCCGGGCTCGTAATTGCAGATTGCGGGTTCGGTACTCGAGCCGGCCAAAGACCGTCGTGTACACTAATGGTGACTGGTGTACTTAAAATCTGTCTTGGCCGCAATGTTCTCCATGTTCCCATCAAAAATTATACCACCCGGATCACCGAAGCGGGAGAGCCATACCTTCCGTGGAGGATCAAAATTGTGATGGCATGTCTCCGAACCATCTCTAGGGGTGAGTCCTAGACTGCCGCCAATTGCCCATTGCGCAGCACTAGCGCGACGTAAAAAATCTAACCAACCATCTTGTGGAAGAGCTGCCACAAAATTTTTGCAACCCCCCCCCCCTCCTCCCTCTCACCCTTCATCCAGAGATTTTCTAAAAATGCTCAAATCCTATTTTAGACTTCTGAAAAATTGTGAACTGCATTGAATACTGGAAGTCGATAATTTTTATGACCACAATTATTTTTTCTATTGAATACAGAAAAAACTAAAAGCTGATACTACAAATTATCGCGTGCGTCAGAAATTTTCTACAGATAAAATAAAATAAACTTCGGTGCTTTGTAAGAGTGACATCTAAAAACTCTTTTGGAAAACTTTTTTAGGGTTCGAGCAGTCCTTTTTTTCTTTTCGTTACCACTTATTTGTGATTGAACTTTTTGTGATAAAATACGGTAACAATTTTAAATAAATTTTCATTATATAAAAATTGTGGTGAAAGAGCACTTTCAAAAGGGCGGGTTCATATAAACTCAGTATATTTATATTACGCAATAAGATTTGTATAGTTAATTTTTAACGCTGGGATTATAAATCACTACTTGCAACAGAAATTTAATCATGTAATGGGTAAAACCTTAAGTAAATTCGCACATTGAAGTAAAATCCTGTAAATACGCAAAAATGAGCAGATTTTAAAAAGAGCATATCATTTTTGCTGAGAAATTTAGTATTTATTAACTAGTGCACTTTATCGCAGAATTGAAAATCAAACATAAAAAAAAAAAAAAAAAGAAAAAGAAAGAAAAAACTTAAAAATTCTTTCACATTTTTTTTTCTTTTTGTTTTAAGGATTTTAATCTTCAATTAATAGATTTCGTTTATGAGCGACAATAATACATTTTAGATTTTAATTTGTACAAATCTAAAATCTTCCAAAATTATATTTTTTTATGTAAATATGTGAATGAACGCAATAGAGAACAAAATAGCATGAAAACGCTTTGTTCAATTTAGGTAAAAAAAATTTTAGATGTGTTATAGGTCACCGTCACACGAACTGAATAGATTTTTGTAAGTGAAAGACTTCTAGTTATTTCAGAAAGACATAGAGGAATTCTTTATTATTACGGCTTATGGGCTCAAATTATTTAAATTGTGCTAGCGTCTAAACCCTATATTCAACATTACTTGCCAAACATCTCATTAATAAACAAAAGATTTTGAGTACTCGCCTCTTTTTTCACACCAGTCTTTTTTCAGAATAATTTTATACTTATTTAATCCTAATTACATTTAGAGATAATTACATAAAAATAAAGTGGTGTGGAAAAAGGGGCGTGTACTAAAATTCTTTCATTTCATAATTAGGATGTTGGCAGATATGATTCAATTAAGATAAAGCAAAGTAGTCATCTTATAGGTCATTAGGAATCGGACCTCCGTGAGGGGAAGGGGTTCTTTTACAAATTTAGTAATCCATCAATAATTTATGGGAACTTCATATATTTTTGAAGCTTGAAAGGTGGGCGAAACTGTAAAAGTTAAAGAAACACTACATTAAGTAGTTTCTGCAACGTACATTTTTATTAAATATTATTTAATACTTTAATTGTTTAAATAATAATTATAATTAATTTTTCAAAATATAACGCGAGTGCAATATTACATTTTGACTATATATTTATCATTTTAAATATATATCAGTAATATTCCATATTCTTGGTACTCAATATTTAACAGAACACAGGCTTTTTAAAACAACGAAAGTTTATTCAAAAGTTAACAGAACATAGGAAAAAGAAAACACCTCCCATAAATTTTAAATTAAACTATAAAATAAAACTATACGTAACTGTTTCTTCTCTAACAGAGGCTTTTAAAAATGAGGAATAAACATTTAAGTTAAAAGACAAAGTGCATTTCTGCTGACATAAAAATTTAATTTTACTTTAGAGTCATAAAACTTTAAAGCCTTAAGCAGACCGAATGGCTAGGAATGTTTCCGAAAAGTTTTCATCTAATTTCCTCGAAATTTCACTTTAAATTTCGGCATTAGAATAAAGCTGTATTCAACCATTATTCTAAAATGTTGCAAGTTTTTCTGACGAAATTAAGTTTTGTCTAAACACATTTCCTTTTATTTATTTTTTCTTAATATGAAAAAATAATGCAGATGTCCACTGTTTTGTTATATTGTGTTAGCATAAATATTTTAGACAATACATATTTTTTTTGGATATTATATGCATTAGTACGATTTTTAGTGAAAATTATATCTATTGATATTTAGTTTGCTAAGTTTACTGCAAGTACTATAAATATAGTTTTATTACATATATGTATAAATGTTTTTTTTTTTTTTTTTTTTTTTTTTAAATTAGCATAAACACTTAAAACAAATATATAATTTCAATTTATATTTCATACTTAAGTATGATTATTAGTAAAAAATATCTTTAATGACAGGATATTAATTTCTTTCAAATATTAAAAATATCGTTTCAATGTTTGGATTTTTTTTTTCTTTCGGAATCCTAGTATATTGTAAATGATTTGAAAACTTATAAAAGAAGCTCAGTATATTTAAACATTTGGAAATCAAATCAGTCTGTAAAAAACTTTTTTTTAATTTAAATATTTTATTATTTAAATTAAATTACTGTTTATTAAATTTTTTCCGTAATCGTATTCAATATAATGATGGAATTTTAAACTACAAAACAATCAGTGCAAAAATAAATGAATAAATTTGGGCACGTGTTTTTTTATCGCGTACTTACTTCAGTTATTCTTTCTACAATTATTAAAGCTGCACTTTCCCCGACATTTAAGAATTTCCCATTTTCTTCGCAAGTTCAATAAATGGCAAAGCTTGTAATCTTTAACTAAATAAGTATATTTTCTTTTTTGTTGTCGGTTTTTCACAAGTAAACCTATTAATTCAAATTACCACGTTGAACATTCATTTACTGAAAATTTCCCCTTTAAAAATACAAACTAAATTTTTCTCTTATAAAACACTTAATAGAATTCACAGTAACGACGGTATAGGCCTAGGTCCATAGTGTAGTCGATCGGCCTTACTTCACCTAAAGTGGATTGCAGCCTTGTGTTAAATATTCTAAGGAGAAATTTGTTTTCAAAATTACTCATTAACTAATGTATTTTTTTTTATCCCGTTTTCACATTTAGAACATTCACAATCATAACTAATTCTTGTCTTTTTATTTTTTTTAATTAAATTTTTAAATATTTAATATTTTGTTATAAAGCTCAAAAGTGCGAAAAATTGACTGAAAGCATTTAATCTAATCTATCCCTTTCAGGGGCGGTGATGCCACTACAGCATCACCTAATTTTAATTTTCAACTTCAAAAACTCATCCCGGAATTTATTTAGCAAAATTTTACTTTTATAACTTAGCAGAAAACGTCATCAAATTCTTTTATTTTAATTTTGTTCGTGAATTCCGGTGGCAGTGTACATTAAATGATCCGAATTACCTTACGCCGGATAGGGTTAAAGCCTCAAAATGAAAAAAATAAAATAAAAAAATAAAACAGGAATCAGTCTAATGATTGTGAATTTTCTAAATGCGAAAACGGAACTTAAAAAATACATAAGTTAATGAGTAATTTTGAAAACAAATTTCTGTATAGAATAACATGGGATAAGACTACCGTCAACGTTAGAGGAAGTGGCCCCTTTCAGCCACACAAACACATAGTAACTACGTCATATTTTTCTATATACCGTGATAAAATTGGTGTCATAACTAAGAAAAAACATATATTTTACTTCTTTTAGTCAGCAGTTTTTATCATTGAATCAATGCCTTCCTATGTCCTTTCGCAGTATGTCGATAAGTTGTCAAGTTATTAACTATATTCGTAACTGATATCTCTAATTTTAAGCGTTCATGTTGTTTAGCGAGATCCATAACTTAATTTTTTTTATCACTTTGTATACTACCAAAAGGTTGATGACTTTTATATATTATAAAAGAGTAATAAATATACAAAGTTCATATTAATATTTGAAATTGTATATGGGATGAAAAGTGAAAATAGGATTCCGTAAGGACAACGAACTATAGAAATGCAAAATTGTACTAACTAGTAAGAAATATGAAGAAGTTTATTATTTAATTTTACAGAAATATTGTTTTCAAATGGGATAAAAGTGTTAAAATAAAAAGGTAAGGAATGTAATAATCAAAATAGAAGGCATGTATTGAAAAGTTATAAAACTACAGGTATAATACACACACGTTGTCATGCGAAAAATTTAGGCATGAGTGCAACATACTTGGTAAACAGAAACAGTCGTACTCATTCATATATATATATATATATATATATATATATATATATATGTATGTATATCTATATACTATATAAAGTGAAGAATTTAAGAATGTTATAAAATTTAGGAATTAATAGTTACATGATAATACCAACACGACTCAAATAAAAGTTATTTTAATTCAATTTAAATGAATCATTTTTCATTTATTTTTTCTATGATTCATTTACAATATCAATTAATAGATAAATTCATTTTAAATTGCTTACGCTAATATTTGCAATTAGGACCGTAACACTAAAACCAAATATTGAGAGAGAGAGAGATATCGCAGAGATATAGTTTTGTTAGATAAATTATTTAGTTATCTCAATCAAAATAACTATAAACATTACTCTGAATTTTGACATCACATTAAAGCCAAAAGCCAAATTAACTCTATAAATATAACAAAATTAGAATGATTGTTAACCCCTGCCAAAAAAGAGGAGTTCTAAGTTTGAAGCTTTTATCTTTCTGACTGTGTGTGTGTACGTCTGTGGCACTGTAATTTCCATTTCAATCAATTTTTTAAAAATTATAATGCTCATTTAGTCAATGGGGGGAGGGGGGTTTGCTATATATATATATCTAATAAAAATCTGTTTGATAGATATTTTTAAAATTAACTAAAATGTAATTTTATCAAGCCGCTTTTCATTGATATTTTGAAATTTGCGAGCTGTAAATTTTCCAAATTCCACCTCATGTCAGACTTTTTTTTTTTTTTTTTTGTTGTTTTTTTATAAAAAAGTCATCCGATTTTGAAAAAATTAAAAATTGGCTACAAATTGTATCGTGACTTCACAATTCAAAAATCTCCATAATTAGTTACGAATTAGGAATTTTATAGAGACTTTTTTTTTTCTTTAATTATTAAACTTTTTCCAGTGTACTTTGCGTTGATGTTTCAAAATTAGTAATCGATCAACTTTCTATCTTCCAACTCATGCTAGATGACAATTCTTTTATTTTCTTCTTAAATAAAAAAGCTATTTTTAAAAAATCAGTAAATTTTAACCGATTTTGAAAAAAATTTAATATTTGCTATCAATTATGATTATTATATCCCTATTCAAAAAAATCGCTAAATTCTGTTGAAAATTAAAAAATATATAATAATATTTAATTTGTTCTAGATAAACCGTGCGTTGACAGTTTATAATTCGTCAAGCAGCTTTCTTGCAACTAGAACTTACATATTTTATTGAAAAATAATATTTAATAAAATTCAGAGTCGAGGTTTTTTTCATTGATTCACACTTGTATTCAATCTGTATCCTTAAGATATATTCACCAGCGTTATGAACTTGTCCTGTAGAAAATTACAGCAATTTGTTATGAACGGAAAGAGTTCTTCCAAAAACGAAAAAAAGTAAACAACATCAAATTGAAAACTTATCATTCATGGAACTAAATACTGAATGTCGACAATAAATATGAATGAGATCATTATCTAATAATAAGCACACCTATGAATGGCAGGTGAGGAAAACCTAACTGATAGCTGTATAACTCTGATAAGGATTAAAGATGAATGATGTCTTTGTTTTAGAAAGCTACAAGAGTAATTTTTGCAATCTATGAAACGGAACTATCTTGAAAGATGCTTGTTAGATTATGACATATAGCAATTCATCCTTTAATATCTTAAACAACTATAAAACAAATTTATTACTTAGCTAGAAGTATTTCAAAATGGATTGTAACGTTTTAATTTTACGTAAAAATTCTTTAATTTCTCACTCTAAAATCTACGACGCTATTAATTTAAGTTATGTAGTTAACACAGAGAACTTAATTTGAGTCATATAAAATGCTTTAAATAGTAAGTGTTATAATGGAATTTACTATTATTTATTTTACTATTACTTATTTTAATATAAAAAAATTAAGCATTTTTATTTATTTTTTTATTGTTATCAGACATGCAAAGGAAAAAATCAGAAATCTGTACTTTATATATTATTAACTTATTTGAAAATTATTAACTTTTTTTTTTTTCTTCGTAAAAATGACTGATCAGAATAAGCTCTAGATCAATGCTACTATATTGTAGAATATTCTAATGTTTTCTCAATCAAAGTTAATCTTGTTCATAATCCAGAATTTCTATAGATATTGATTTTGTATATAATAATTTATGCTTTAAAATATATGCAAATATAAAAGTTTTGGTAAAAATATATTTGAGGATTCCCCCTTGGCGAAATTGTTTGGCGCATTTTTGTTAATAACCTATAACACTATATACATATAACCAATACATATACACTATATACATATAAATATATATATATATAACTTACACATATAAATAGGCTAAAACTTTAATATATTTACCGCGATCAGAACTTGGCGAGAATCTAAACCAAAAATTGCATGTTTTATTGTTTGGGTATTGCATTATATATATTTTTAAAGCTATACTTTAGGAATATTTTTTTGCAAAGGGCATAAAGTAAGACGTATTAAGTGCATTTAACATTACTTTGAGATACTTTTACCGATTAGTTTTATGAAAATTAAAGAAGAATCGAATGTGTTTTCAAGATAAATTTAGTCTAACAAAGAAATTTTGACTAAAATTTTAATAGTTGTTACTATTAATTAAAAAAAAGAAAAAGTTATTTTTTATGTTCTTTAAAAGTAAACATTTCTGTACGCTAAAAATGTAGGAATCTACACTGTAAAAAATAGGTTCTTAAAAGTAAGTATATATTGTCTCAAAATAGCCTCAAAACAATATATAGTTAAAATCGAAAACCCATGTACTCATTTTTGAGTATATGGACATGCTCAAAAAATGGGGTTGACCAATAAGAATACCAATATCCCCATGTTTGACGTATCAATGTACAAAATGAGTACATGGTTTTTCAAATTTAAGTATATATTGTTTCGGGGCTATTTTGAGACAATATATACTTATTTTTAAGAACCTATTTTTTACAGTGTAAAAATATAATTTCCTTGTTTATTTAAAAATAAATAAATTAAAAATAAAAATAAAAATAAAAATAAAAGAAAATACAATTAGTAAGAGGTGTTCCATTTTCTTTTTCTTTTTCGTCTTCTTCTTCTTCTTCTTTTTTTTTTTTTTTTTTTTTTTTTTTTTTAAAGCACGACAATTCGTGTTATTTATTTAAGACCGCGTCGTCACCAAATAACTAAAAAATGAATGTGCAAACTTTTATTTCTTTAAAATTAAAATAAAATCTTTTTGTAATAAAATAGAACCGACTCCAAAAAGGAACTACTATTCAAACAACTAAAAATGAAAGAAAATTGGCAGAAAATGGAACTGTAGATTGTGCCTAAAAGTATAAAATAATTTCCTTCGCCAAACAACCTATAAAACTACAATTAATCATAACTTTTGAAGTCGGCGCAAAATTAAATATACATTTAATTAGTTTTTAAAGGTTTGTCTTTAGATCGGTAGCAACAAATGCTGTTGTCTCGAATGATCCATTTTCATGTTTCCTTTATTATTTTATCACTGTATACAATTGGTCCATTAGTAGCATCTACATAGAACAGTGAACATTCTTCACAATGCGGTATTTATGTTTCTACGAAGTTAGATCAAACTTGATGGCTTCTGAATTTGGCGATAAAAACGTAAGGCAAAAATATACACGCAAGATGTATATTTTCATAATATGTATTGTACGATGTGTTGTTTCATATTCTTGATTACTCTCTTGATATACCTTATTAAAATAATCATGATATCCCAAAGAAATTAAATATGTTTGCCAGATAATTTTGCGATTTTTCGTTCACCAAGGACGTCAGATACCAGCATCTTCGCCAACTTTTACTGCTTACGAAATCTTATTTGTTTTCTTGAATCAAAGTAGTTCTCGGCTGCGTTTTGCAGGTAACAATGTGAGACGTGTATTTTGAATAGGATTTGATTTTTGTATTGAATAAAGGTATCAATTTTATTTAATTTTGCGCCGACTTCAAAAGTTATGATTAATTGTAGTGTTATAGGTTGTTTGGCGAAGGAAATTATTTTATACTTTTAGGCACAATCTACAGTTCCATTTTCTGCCAATTTTCTTTCATTTTTAGTTGTTTGAATAGTAGTTCCTTTTTGGAGTCGGTTCTATTTTTTTACAAAAAGATTTTATTTTTCTCTTTTCAGTGAAAACTTATTTATATAGCAGAGCATCAGAAAACGTTCGACGGAAGTTTCACAAATCACAACTTCCAAGAAAGTGACATTACTCAAAAAATGGTTTATGTCACTGAAAAATAGATGAAATGCACCCAATGTGAACAAAAAAGTTACATCTCCATCTGGAAAGTTATCCACTTGAGAGACAGTTGTGCCAGTTTTATTCTAGTCAAGTTATTTTTAAGTTGATTTTTCTCAAATGCTGAATTTTTAAATTGTGTCACTTTTCTTGCCTTTATCGGATATGACCAAAAACTATCTATTGAACGAACATACGTTAAATTAAAAAGTCTTTAGAAATGTAAAGAAAGGATACGCTGTATTCGTAACCGAAAATTCTGTTAGGCATATATATATTGAACTTTACAGTAAATGCGTGTCACCCGCTGCGCTGGAAATTGCGCAGCGTAAAGTTCAAACAAAGAGCAAAATATGCATTGCAGCTGACGGACAGAAGTTTCAACATCGATACTTACACACTGTTTTTACCAGTGTAGCTGCTTTCGTTCAGCAGTTAGAGAGAGAACAGACTTTTGTGAGTATCCTGTAATTTGTTTATATCTTAATGAAATCCTAATGAAACTTATTTCAGGCCAAGATCATTACGACAACGAAAAAAGTATTAAAATTAAATCATCTCTTACCAAGTTATAAGCTAACAAATTTCAACAACAACAACGAGAAACATGGTTTGTATTGAGAACCTCTTCCTTTATGAAATCGGCTTAAAACGCCTATGCGTTAATCGATGTGACCGCTGACAATAACCATACTTTGAATTTTATATAGCATAAATGTCACCCGCTAGGCTACAACATATGCAATGTTTTTCAAGTGTGCACAAAATAGGAAATTGTGAACAAACAAATGCACGTTTTAAGCGTTCTGTTTTTAGCATTAATGTCTAAACTATCTTTGCGTACTACATCGATGATGCTCTGAAATTTTATAATTCACTTTTTCCCCTGTCTTGAAACGTTTCCGAGATAGGATCGCTAACTCCACTCTTTTCCACCAGGTGGCGCTTCAGGCGGTTGAATCGCGTAGCACATGTCCACTTTACTGTATCTACATACCACTTTTATGACTATAACTGCAGCTGTTCAGATATTACAATGGGACCTATTTCAGACCAAGACTTTTACAATAAAACAAAAAGTATCAAAATCGGATCATCCGTTCAGAAGTTATGAGCTAACAAACAAAAACAAAAACAAAAAAACATACGCTTTGAATTAAGAACCTCCTCCTTTTTGAAGTCGGTTAATTAGAGCATTTCTTACGAAGTTATAAGCTTACAAATACCAACAACAACACATAGCAAGAATTAAGAACACCCTCCTTTCTGAAGTTGGTTGAAAACGACTTTGCGCTAATCGATGTGACCGCTTATAGTAACAGTACTTTGAACCACAGAGTATACGTGTCATCCGCTACGCTGTAAAGCGTGCAATGTAGTTCAAGTGTGCACAGTGTAAGAAATTGCGAACAAACAATTGCACGTTTTAAGCGTTCTATTTTTAGCTATAATGTCTAAAAACTGTCTTTTCGTAGTAAATCGATGATACTCTACAACTTCGTAATTAACTTTTCTCCCATCCTGAACCGTTTTTGAGATAGGAGCGCTAATGCCGCTGTTTTTCACCAGATGGCGCTTTATTTTCTTTAGATTGTAAAGATGTTATAATGGGACTTACTTCAGACCAAGATCTCTACAACAAAGCAAAAAGTATCAAGTAACCGTATTTTGAACTATATAGCGTATGTCTCACCAGCTACGCTACAATGTGAGCAATGTAGCTCAAGTGTGTATAGTGTAAGAAATTGAGAACAAAAAAAGGCACGTTTTTAGCCTTGTACTTTTAGCATCAATGTCAAAACTATCTTTTCGTACTAAATCGATGATGCTCAGCAATTTTATAATTCACTTTTTTCCCCTGTCTTGAACCGTTTCCGAGATAAAAACGCTAGCATGAATGTCTAAACTATCTTTTTGTACTAAATCGATGATAATCTTCAACTTTCTAATTCACTTTTTTTCTCTAGAACCGTTTTCGAGATAGGAACACTAACTCCACTATTTTCCACCAGGTGGCGCAGCAAGCGGTTTAACCTTGTACTGCAGGGCCACTTTACTATACTTACATACCATTTTATCACTATAGCTGCAGCCGTTTAGCAGTTAAAAGAGTTGGGACTGATTTTTTTGGGCACCCTGTATTTTCTTTAGAGCGTAAAGATATTACAATGGGACCTATTGCAGACCAAGACCTTTTCAACAAAACAAAAAGTATCAAAATCGGAGCATCCGTTCAGAAGTTATGAGCTAACAAACATTAAAAAAACATACGGTTTGAATTGAGAATCTTCCTTCTTTTTTTGAAGTCGGTTAATAAAATTGAGGAAAATCGTGTTAAAGAAATGGAACAGCTGCAGTTTAGAACCCCTTGACAAAATTTTAAATTTGGCATCGAAGTAGCTCGGACGTTTCACCCCAAGATCTTTACTGACACAATTGCGATAGCTATTTTAAGTCATCGCAAAAATGGCAACAAATTTTTAAAAAACTCCCAGGGGTACCTATGTTAAAGCTATCCACCCAAAAAAATGGGGGGGAGTGGAGAGAAAAGTAAAAGTAATGATAATGAATATAATCATTGATGCTAAAGAATGAAACACAGTTGCTGCACGCCTTTATATGGAAGAATAGATTAGAATAAGTCCTGTCGTACTTAATTAAATTCTGTTTTGTGCAGAATTTTTTTACCTATTACTAAAAAAAAAAAAGGCATAGGGTTTTTATATATTTATTTATTTTGTTTATTTATTTATTTATTTTTGTTTTATATTTTTTATTAATTTATTAATTTTTGTTTTTTATTATTTATTTATTTATTTATTTACTTATTGTTAAAGAACAACTCTATACATCATTATGTTTTACGTTTATTCGAAGACATTCTTAATGCCTTAAAATAAATCTAAGGAATTTTGACTAAAATGTCAATAGTGTCTGTTATTAATTAAAAAAATTAAAGTGATTGCCTATGTTCTTTAAAAAATAAACATTTCTGTACGCTAAAAGTGAAGAAATCTAGCAACATAATTTCCTTATTTATAATATATGTATACACACACACACACACACACACACACACATATATATACATATATATATTTATTTAAAAAGCGTTTAGTAACAGGTTCTGTTTCGTTTCTTCTTCTTCTTCTGTTTTCCTTTCTTTTTTCTTTTCCTCCCTTCTTCTTCTTCTTTTTTTATGTTAATTAACAAATCTAAACTTTATTACGTTTCACGATTTTCAAGCAAGAGACTAATTGTTTTAATCATATTTCAAACTCTTATCATGATCCGGGTTCGAACCAGGCAAAAATTGGGTCGCCTTTGCTGCCCCTTCACAAAATTCCACATCATAAAAGGGGACCTTTCACAAAAATCAAATCCATAAATGGGGACCCTTCACAAAATTCAAATCCATGAAAAGGGACTCTTCACAAAATTTAAATTTATGAAATGAGCCTTTTTATTTTATAAAAGTAATCCTTTTTAAAAATTTTCAGTATTTTTAATTAATTGGTTCATTTAAACTATGTTCATTTGATATTTAAAAACTACTTAGAATGACTGCTAAAATGGAGGGTTTTACACGATATATATATATATATATATATATATATATATATTATTTATTATTATTGTTATTTTTTTTTTTTCACAAAAATAAATAAAAAGTTCACAAACATATTTTGTTTTCCACAAAAAAGTGACCGAAAATTCAAAACCTGGATCGACCCCTGATGATACAAATTTGTACTGTTCCTGTCAATTTCTCGGAAATACAACAAAGAGCTGAGTAAATTAATGTCAAGTACCATTCAAATTGAAATAGGAATTCATTAATTTTGCTTCCAGCATTCATAAATATTCAATAATATTCAGATTTCCTTTTATTCAAAGACATTCTTGATGCCTTAAAATAAATCTAAGAAATTTTGACTAAATTTTAATTTAGTTGCTGTTATTAATTTAATATAAAAAAGAAAACAAAAATTATGTTCTTTACAGATAAAGATTTCTGTACGCTGAAAATGTAGGAACAATATAACAATATAATAGTCTAACAATATAATTTCTTTATTTAATTTAAAAAAATAATAATAAAAGGCCGTTTTTTATTTTATTTATTTATTTATTTATTTATTTAATTAACAGAGCAATAAAGTTAAAGTTCTTGGTTGATAAGAAGAGCAAAGAGAGCTTCATAAAGTTTTACGATTTTCAATCAAGAGGCTAATCATTTTCATCGTATTTCATACTCGTATTATGATACAAATTGTACTGCATCTGTCAGTGTAACCAAAAATACAACAAAGAGCTGAGTAAGTCAATATCAAATCAAATTCCGTTTTAATTTAAATAGGAATTCTGCTTTCAGCATTCAAAAACATTATAATTTCTTTAACAGAATTAACAGAGATTATTGATGCCTTAAAATAAATCAAGAAATTTTGACTAAAATTTGAATAGTTGATATTATTAATTAAAAAAAAATTAGAGTCATTTATTATGTTCTTTAGAAAGTATATATTCTTTTACGCTAAAAATGATGGAATCTAACAATATAATTGCGTTATTTAACAAAAAGAAGAAAAAAAAAAAAGTAGCAATATGTAAGAGGCACATATTTAATGTTATTATTATTATTATTTTCTTTTTTCTTTCCTTTTTTCCTAATTAATGAACAAATGTATACTTCATTACGTTTTACAATTTTCAAGCAAGAGTCTAATTATTTTAATCATATTTCAAACCCATATAATGATACAAATCTGTATTGTATCTGTCAATTTACCCGGAAGTACAACAAAAAGCTGATGAGTAAGTCAATGTCAAACCAAATACCGTTTAAACTGAAATAGGAATTCATAAATTCTGCTTGCAGCATTCATAAATATTCAACAATATTCAGATTTCCTTTTATTCAAAGACATTCCTGATGCCTTAAAATAAATAAAACATATCAGGCACGCCGCGGCTGACGTGCATGTAATTATGTATTAATATCAGGGGGATTCCCTGTGGAGCCTCCTAAACGAATTTGGGACGGTGTAGTCAAACAGGTTGCAGAAGATCATGCAATTTTTTTCGGTAAACATTATGTGTAGATTTTTCCTTATTACCAAATGTCATTTATTTTCTTTTTGCGAAAATCGATAACATTGAACTTTAGCTTTCCTTGTAGTTCAATGTATGCCAACGGTAATGACTTTTTGCGTAAAATTATGTAATCTTCCATGAGCATAATATATAGGCACATATGAGAATGATATTGCAATAAGGATTTCCTTCATTATTTATCTTCATCAAGAATGTTAGTAAAAATGCACAATTTAAAGAAATATTTTTATATATGTATGAAAAATAAATTGAATAATTGTTAAATTTTAAAATATCAAATAAGATATTAAAAAAAAAAAAAAAAAAAAACTATTTTTATTATATTAAGTAGACCTCTTTGACTTGGCATCTTTATAATAGGTTTCATGCAAAAGCTGATATTGCCATTTAATATCTGCAAATTGTTTTAGGTTTGCACAAAAAATATATATTCAGGCAACAATTCTTATAGTTTTTGGTATATTTTTTAAATATTTGAAATCTTTAAACTTTGTTTTCTCACTTTGCACTTTTTTATGAATTCAAGATCATAAAAGAGCTAAAACGTCTATAGCTATTAAAGAAAAGACTCGATTCTTTTTTTTTTCTTTAATGTTTAATAGAACTTACTAAAAAGAACTAGAAATGGATTTTAAAATTTATTAATTAGATTTTCAGAAAAAAATTTAAACGTGCATATCTATATAAAAAAAATGCCAAAAACATTAATTTAATTACCGTAATTTCTGGTAGATAACCCGCAGGTAAGATGTGTCATTTCTCCACCAGAAATTGTATTTAATAGAGAAATCTATACTTTTTCGAAGGAAGAGCTCGTACAAACTTTTCTGTTGCAAAACTGCATTATATAACCCGCGGGGTATCTACCAGAAATTACGGTATATTTATATTTTTAATATTTTTCTATTAAAGGTATTGCAAAATCCTTCTCTAATTCCTTTAATTGAGTTTTATTAAACAATTAAAAAGTATTAAGTCTTTTCGTAAATATCTGTAGAAATTTTAGTATTTTGAAGATCATGAATTTATGAAAAAATGCAAATTGAGAAAACGCTATTTGAAGGTAATTTGAATCTGTAAAAATACAGTCGTACCTCGTTAATGTGAATCTCAAGAAGGATAAAAAATTTGTTCATGTTATCAATAGTTCATGCTGTCAGTAACTAATCTTCATATAACTAAACTAATCTTCATTTTGACGGGGTATTGTGGAAACAGTTCATGTTAAAAGTAATTCACGTTAACAGTGTTCACGTTAACGAGGTTCGACTGTATATATATATACACACTCCTTCTCATATTTATAAGGACGCTTTATATTTTGAAATAAATAATGTAAAAATAATTATAAACAAGATTATACTAAGTGCACTTAATATATCTAGTATTCTAAAAACCAAAACTGTTATAATTTTTTTAATATAAAACAAAATTAATAAAAAATAATGCAAAATGTGTTTTTCTCCACGTTTTTAGATATTCATAATTATAGGGACAATCCAGATTTTTTCGTTTTATTTAACTTACTAGCGGATAAATTACAGCTGACATGCGAATTTGTTAGGCTAGAATTTTGGGCTAGATTAATTCATATATAAGCCTTCAATTTTTCTTGGACGGACATTACTGATAATTTTTCGGAAAAAAGAACGTTCAAGTAGTGAAGTATGATAAATGTGTTTTTTAAGTGGAAGGATAATTTCAATCCGCCGAATTTCTAATGAAATTCGAAGGTCTAAAATTGCTGAAGGAAATGTGATCAAACGTTGAACTGCTGGTTCGATAGGAGAAAGATCTGATGTAGAATCAGAGTTGTTTTACAGAGATCGAAGGCTCATAATTTCCTCTTACTGTTCTACTCATATTGACTGCTGCTGACTTTGCACGTAATATTTAACGAAAGGTTAGGGTCCACATTTATGCATGTTTAAAATAATTAATAATATGTTAAAATGAATAAAATACCTGCAATAATCAATCAGCATTTAATGGGGGAAAGAACGTCTGTGTTAAAGTTGAATAAAGACAATATTAAATGGTAAAATGATGCATTTTCGGATGAAAAACATTTTATTCTTGATTAACCATTGGTATTAACAGTTACTGGCACGATCTGAAGATAGCGAAAGACAGATAAGATTTTTTAAAGGCAGATATGAATCGGGCATTTTAAAGGTGGATTTATGGTGCTCTGGGGAGCTGTTTCTACTTAAAGCAGAATGAATTTAATAATTTTTTTCCATTGTTATGAACATCAAGTGAATATCCGCAAATTTTAAACGTGGAATTATCAGATTTTTGTTAGATTTTGGGGGTAATAATATTTTTTTCTATAAGACTTACATTTTTGCTCTAGTTTTAGAGCAATAGGAAATAGTTTGAAGAAAGAAACTTCTGTATTATTGCTTTTACCTTGGCCTAAAAGTTGAAAAAACCTTAACTTATGACATTAGAAAAGTTCATGCAAGTGGAAAGCAATTTTAAATAGTTTAAATGTATTAAGAATATCATATATGCTATATGTAATGGTATTGAAACTGAATAAAAAAAAAAAAAATGTATATATATATATATATATATATGTATATACCACAGAGAATGTCTGACTGTTTAACCCTGAAAAGAGACCCCATAAAATATTAATTTAAAGAATAACTGAAAAAAATTACTAAAATTCGAGCTGTCCTTATAATTGTGAATACCTGAAAAATCATCTTTTTACCATATATAAAGTTTTTTAAGATAGAAAAATGATAAAACTTTTTAAATATAGTCTATTAATGAAATTCAAATTAATTAAAAATAAATTTGTTTAAATAATAGTGTTCAGTGTTTAGTTAATGTAGAAAAACCAGTGTCCTTATAATTATGAGAAGGAGTGTATATGAGAAACCATAAGAATTGTTCTTTCAATATATATTTTATTTAAAAAATGTAATATAGTTCAGTTGATAAATTTTGAATGGTATTATAAACTTTTATATGAAACCTACTTTAGCAGTACTAAACCAAAGGCATCACGTTCCCTTGACACAACCCAAATAAAATTTGCAGAAAAAAATTTAAGGGAAAAAAGAATATAAAACTAACAGCAATTTAAATATTTATATCTCTTGTGCAGACTGAAGAGGATATATATAAAATAATAATAATAATTTCCTTTATAATAAAAGCATTGGGGTAGTGCCAGAAACAAATGCCATAGCTACAACATTGCACTGAAATTGTGAAAGTGCAATTTTATCCGTGGTTTCTATGGATGAATTTCAAACTAATAAAATAAGGGTAGAGAGATTATCTTCTTATCAATAAAATCCTTGGTCTCCCAGGGGGTAATGCTGAAACTAACGTCATAACTGTAGCAATGTTTTAAAATAAAGAAAGTGCAATTTTAAATAGTAACAAATATGGACCACAATTATTTATAGGTATGCAAATTCAATAAGACAGGTTCGTGCTTTTAGATCATCACAAGTCAGCTTAAATTTCATAAAATCACATCATTTAAAAACATTTTTATTATATATATATATATATATAAGAACTTTTTAAAATACTAATTATAAATTAAAACTAGAATTATTAATAATTTACATTTGTCAGGAGATGTGAAAATTTTACATCATTCCTTCTATATTGCAAAAAAGGAATTAGGCTAGTGACATTTTTCTTTTTGACGATAGTGGTGACTATTTACAGAATCAGAGCGTACCTTAACCTTTACACTCATTTTATTACACTCTTATCAGTATTTTAGAACAATCTTTTCTCATACAATATTTTAGCATTAAAATTTTCAAGAACAATTTCTATTTGACGATAGTGGTGACTATTTACAGAATCGCAGCGTTCCTTAACCTTTGCTCTCATTTTATTCCACTATAACCAGTATTTTAGAGCAATCTTTTCGTATAAGACATTTTAGCATTAGAATTTTAAAGAACAATTTCTTTTTGAGTGACTATAGTGGTGACTATTTACAGAATCGCAGCTTCCCTTAACTTTTAGGCGCTTTTTATCACACTGTCAACAGTATTTTAGAACAGTTTTTTTCCTTATATAATATTTTAACATTAAACTGTTCATGAAAATTTCTTTTTGACGATAGTGGTGACAATATAGCAAAACATATGTAAAATTTTAGAAATATTGCGAGCCCTGTATTTAGATAAATGTTTAAATAACGATATGTATATATCAATAATTTTGCATTTATTTGTGCTGATTTGATTTGCTGTCTGTCTAAGTATCTTCTATTAACGATACTATATCTCATAAGCTAACGCATAAAATTTGAACTTTACAGGAAATTTTGCTAAGCTAGCAAAAATTGCTTTTTGACTCTTAGTATATCTTAAAAAAAAAAAAAAAAAAAAAAAAAAATACTAATTAAGGTTGAATATTGAAACCATAGAATTGTTTTTAAGAATATTCAAATTCATAATATTTCTTTCAAAATATACTTAGTCAGGAAAAATAAACGTCGTTCTTCTCTTAATACAGCTACGGTGAAAGTCTAAAAATTTGTTTACGCTTAAAATAACTGCTATTTTTCAAGATATAATCATTGTTGATTTCTAACAAATTGGTTACAACAGTGTTGACATGAAAAGGACGGTAAAAAGAAATTTTATGCTTTTAAACGCTTGAACTACGATATTTATAGTAAGCGAAGTGATGCGTCTGTACAACCTTCATTTGATTATTTCAATAAAATAAAAGCTTTCAGTATTAAACATTGCATTGCAGTAAAATGCAATGCACTTAAATACTGGTGGTAAAAGGTAATAAAGAGAAGGAAATTATAAATAGCGAAATCAGCTTTTTAACATTTTGCATATCAATTCTTTGCACTTTGTAAAAAAAAAAAAAAAAGTATCAGTATAAATACCGTAAATTTTTCGGTACTTGTGTTGTTTTAATCAAGCATGTTATTTTCACGGTATATAAATATAAAAAAATCAGCATATGCACGACTTCATTTATAACGGCATTTAAACCGTAACACAAAAGTATACACATAAATACAAGATACGTGTACCTCTAGTTCACGGCAGTGTTGGGCAAAATGCAATCTGTTGGACAGTTGTCAATTACTCAATCGTTAATCGCGAGTCTTACAATCAATGATTAATCAATCAATTTCTAGAAATTTTGCATTTAAAAATTACATATTCATAATATTACAATAATGATTGTTCAATGATTAACCATGAAAATACAATTACTGATCAATCAATAATCTTCAGATTAAGTGATTGAAGGAATTAACACTTAAAACTAGTTAGACTGGGACTTTAACCATTTGTATTTATTATTATTATTATTATTATTATGGTGTGGGGAAGGGGGAGGCTTAACTTTGAAAAAAAATCATTTTATTTATTTTTAGTAAGTAAATGCTACTTTCTATTTTGTCTTAAAAATTTACAGTACATGTACCGCTAATGAAAACTACAGTACATCTACTGCTCCAACTGCGGCCAGGATATACCGTAAACAGAGCTACCAACATAATCCGGCAAATCGTTAGTACCGCCCTTTTTTCTACACCACTTAATTTTTAGAGTAATTTTCTTCAAATGTATCTACGATGAATTAAGAAGAAAAATACTTTTAAAATTAAGTGGTGTAGAAAAAGGGGCGGTACTAGCAACTTGCCGGATTAGATTAGCAAGCTCTGCGTAAATGTCAACATTTTTGTTCCTACGGTGCAATTTATGGTATGTATATATATATATATATTATTATTATTAATTATTGCCTGTTCAGTATATATAAACGTAACACAACCAGAAGTCAATCGAGGTTTTAATTTTGGGGTCTATTTTTGTGAAAAAGTAATTATGATTATTATTACTTTTATTTTAAAACAAAATATATTCGTAAAAATTTCATTTACTTTTGTAAATAAATATATATATATATATAAACAGTAGAGCCTCGATTTTTCGAGCCCCTATTAGCCGAGTTTCGGGTTAACCGAGGTTGTTCCGAAAAGCCACGTCCCGCAGGAAGAATGCCTTTTGATAAATGACGTAGATAACTTTAACAAATGTTGCTGTACATCACTGTATTTTATGATATGTATATGTATGTATTGTGTTGCATTGTTAAATGACTACATTTAAATATATAATATATGTATTATTTTATTTCATTGACTACTTTTTCACCCATTTTAAACTTTGCCGTATATTTCCTTTCCGATTTACGACAGAGTCCGTGTTATCCGAGGTACCCTCGGTCCAATCACCTCGGATAAGGGAGGCTTAACTGTATTAGGGTGTCATTTAAATAAGAGGGAGATTTAGTTTTAGTTTTTCTTTTTCTTTTTTTTATATTTTGAAATCCGATATGCATACCCTCTGATTTTTTTTTATTTGATCCTAAACACTTTTTAGCAAAATATCAGTTTTCTGGGATAATGTTAATACGTGCCGAATTGACAAGAAAATCCTAATATCTATATCAGCAATTTCCCTTTAATTCAGCACGCACTAACATTATTCCAGAGAGCTGATATTTTGCTAAAAAGCGTTTAGGGTAAAAAATAAATAAATAAAATAAAATAAATAGAGTATATGCGTATCGGATTTAAAAAAAAAAAAATCTCCCTCATTTAAGGGACACTCTAATATATCTAATCTATATAAATAAAGCAAAGAGTTTGTCGGCGGAACACATCCGGGTGGACCACTCCTATTTTTGATTGGTCTAGATTTAACTCCTTTGGTGATTAAAGTCGGCCATATATATAGTATATCCGGAGCTTTTTAAGGAAATCGCAGAGCTACACAAATTTGCATGATGGTTCGTTATGACCTGCTCTGATGCACCTCGAAGCCCGAATTTCGAATTTTTGATTAGATGTTTTAAAATCAATTAAAATATAAAAATAATAACCTGGTAATCTTACACTATTAAGCGAGCAAGATTTGTATATATGTATATATATATGTGCATGTTTCACTGTTCTCGAAATCTGTCCAATGAAAGCTGTACTATTTATGGTGTAAACTACTAATTATAGATAGAAAACATGAAATTCCATTTTTCTCAGAAAAATTAGAATTATTTAATTATTTAATAAATAAATACGAATTCAAGCAGTGACATCTTCACTACGCTTGCGTTGCTTTAAAATTAAACTGTTGCAAACAAAACTAGTATGTTGTGGCCACCACGAGACTTTCTTCTATCTTTTCCTATACAAATTCACTCAGTAACAATAATAATAATAATAATAAAAGTATAGGATTAAGGGGAGAGGGGGGGAAAAAAAAGTGGGACTTTATCAAATTTTCACATTTTACCCAAAATTTTGTCAAAGTCCCACGGTTTCCATGTTTTGACAAACTTTAACAAATTTTCACATTTTACCCAAAATTTTGTCAAAGTCCCACTTTTTTTTTCTCTCCCCTTAATTCTATCAAACTCCCACGGTTTCCGTGTTTTGACAAACTTAGAATAATTTTCACATTTTACCCAAAATTTTGTCAAAGTTTGTCAAAACACGGAAACCGTGGGACTTTGACAAAATTAGGGGAAAAAAGCAAAAATTAGTTTAAGTTTGTCAGAACACGGAAACCGTGGGAGTTTGATAAAATTAAAGGGAGAAAACTAAAAAAAAAATTTTTTTTTCTAAGTTTTTTTTCGTAAAAAGTAAAAAAAATCGATAACTTTGTTTTAAATTATCACAGATTTATAGTTCAACCATTCGTTTTAAAGGTACTGACGAGACCTTTCGAAAGATACCCATCTTGAAACTTTTTGCCCTATATCACCCTGTTAAAAATTTCGAAAAAGCGGGATAGCAACGCAACCTGTAAGACGATTTTTACCAAAAGTTGATAGGCACTAATTTATGTCAAGGTGCAACTACATGCCAATTTGTATGAAATTCTGTGCAGTAGTTCCAAAGATACAGTTGCCACAAAATTTTGTCACACACACACACAGAGACAGACAGACAGACATTTTCTAAAAATGGTAAAATCGTGTTCTACAGCTCTCAAAACGTGTAAATCCATCAAAATTTCAAAAACCCAAAATCGAAAATTTTTACGAATCCAATACTTTCTTCTATTGAAGATAGAAGAAAGTAAAAATATATATATGAGCTAATTTATTTTAACATAAAATGAAATATTATGTTTTCATGCAAATAAATAAATAAATAAATAAATAAATGAAATAAAATAAAATAAAATAAAATAAAATAAATATTAAATTTGCTCGAATCGCGCTTGGCATGAAAACTAATTCTGCATTATATTAAAGAGCTTTACTTATTCATAATCCTGGGTAATTTTTTAAATTTTGATGCTGAAATCGATGGACATTTTAGCCAAGGACTACTTTCGTGACAGCCACTTTATGCCAAATAGCGCATCAAAAATATAAATAAAATATAAAATATTTAAGAGGGGGGGGGGGAGAAGAAGAAGAAGAAAGAAAAAAAGAAGCAGAAAAAATAATCGCATAAATTATGTATTTTTGTTTAAAATGGCGACAAAAATTCAAAAGTCGCCAAATGAAGCTGTATTAAGGCTGTATCATGATCAGGTTTACATATTTATTTATCTATTTTTCTATATACTAACTACTATTAAATAACCATTAAGTATATATAACCACAAAAAATTGTTACATGCGATAGACTAGGCTAATAGCAGATTGATAGAGTAGAGATAGTAGATAGATAGAAGTAGCCGGTCACAGCATATTGTAATATTTGGCGGGAAATTGCTGTCATTTTATGGTTGGTCGGATAAATCAAATAAATATAGGAAATAACGTAAAAGCAAATATTACCCCAATCACGTATAGTGTTGTTCATGTGCAACTGGGATTCAAATATAAAAGGAATACTTTAATTTTTTCGATACTGTTCATTTCGAAATTGTCATCTAATAAGCAACCAAATGGATGTCCACTGGTAGCGCCATTGTCGCAGGCAATAAGGACAGGCGCCGAGATTCTGTGGATGACCAAATTGCTGCCGAAGACTGCAGAGATCTAAAGAAAGCTTTTGAGCAATTTCAGTTTTTATTTCAGTTTATTTTTTTTTTTAAATTTTCTTTTACATTCCAAGCAGGCGCGGTCATGTGATCGCTACTGTCCCGACTGGCTTAAAGGGCATACGATACACGGCATACGATACACGGGAGGAGGGGTCAAAAGATTCTAGATTAAAACTACGTTTGAATTGCACAATATAACAAATAATGGTTTTGTATCCTCGAAAAATAAAATAAAATAAGTTTAAGAATTGAGAACAAGTTAATGAGTTTGGAATTACTGAAATATTTAGAAAATGGATTAATAAAGAAGTAATTAGGGCGCTATCATTGGATTAGTGGGAGGTAGAATTATTTAAGTTTGAGAAAGATTTAATTTTAAGGGGCTTTTAATTATATTTCACGTATATACATAAAGAATTTATAGTTAAATATAGAAAAATTGTTATAAGTACATTATTAACATAAGTACTCTTTATATGTATATGCATAAGGAAATTTTAGTTAAATATATAAATATTATTAACATAAATACTTTTTATATGTATATGCATAAGGAACTTATAGTTAAATATAGAAACATTCAAACATAATTCTTAATACATACTAATAACGGGAATAACATGCTATTTTAAAGTAAAAACTCCGGAAATATATTTTATCTAGAGCATGAAAATAAGAATTTAAAATAATATAGAAATTTCATTTCTAATTAACATTATAGATTCAAAAGAAGTAAAAGCGTCAAAATCATATTCTTAAAAAAAAAAAAAAAAAAAAAAAACTTCTTGGCAAGAAATATAATTATACCATTTGAGAAATTTTAAATATATACTTAATAAATGCAATCCAAACTCCCTTTTGACAGATTTTTTTTTCTACGTATATAAATATCATGAGTGTTGCTAATTTGAAAACGAAATCTAATCTACTAGCAGGATGACAGCGTCATTTTCCATCATTATGAAATGATTGATTAGTTGCAGATGGATTGCATCTCATCTTCATGAATTCATTGTTTGTTTTATTTTTTTTTTTAAATTACGACAGTGCCCCACTTTATGTTATGCATTATGATATCTTTATCAGATATTCAAGAATTCACCAGCGATTTTTTTTTAACACATTCGATTAATAATTGAGGGAATTTTAATTTAATATGAAATTATAAGAATACGAATAACACAAAATTTTTTAATTTAAGAAAACTTCTTAAGCTGTGAGATAAAACTTTTCGAAAATAATCCTTTCTTTAATTTTCTTTTTTTAACTACATAGTTTTTGCTTTAATATATATGCAAAACCTATTGTAATTAATTAAATGAAGATTAAAATTTGATAAAATAAACAGTGTTGCTAATTTAAATGTAAAACCTGGTTCATAATCGGGATGGCAACTTAATTTTTTACCATTATGAAACGATTTCTTTGTTGTAAATGGATAATATTTTATGTGTATGAAATTATTGTTATTAATTCCTTATTATTATTATTATTACTTATCATTATTTATTTTTTACAATATTGCCACATTTATTGATTTTCTTCATAATTATACACACGCACAAACATATATATATGTATATAACATGGTATTTTCATCAAATTTTCTTCAGCAAATGAATTAATAGAATTTATTATATTTATAAGCAAAGATTTAATTACTAATCGAATTTATAAAAAAACAAATTAAAAATTTTTGAAATCTATGGATATTCTCCGTTATAAAATCTAATGATACTCTAAAAATATTAAGAAGATTTTTTAAATAATACTACATGTTCTTCAAATATAAAAAGAAAAGTTTAAAATATTTTTTAGAGATATGAAAGAAGAATCGATTATTGATTCCTAAAAAAATCATCAGAGTCCAACAATTTTAAGAATTTAAACCTGAAATGACTTTTTCACAAAATAATTCTTTTCTTTTTTCTTGATTTAAGTCTTACAAGAGAATAAATAAAATTCTAAATGTTGAAAAATTCATAGGCGTCGCTAATTTAAGGATAAAACCTGATTTATTACCAGCATGGCAGCTACATTTTCCTTCATTACAGAATGAATGATTCGTTGCAGACGGATGCCAATTCACTTATATATATTTTTTTTTATTTTTTGTAAAACCATTATATTTTTTTAATAACTTTAATATATGTTATTACATTTTCATCAGATATTCAAGAATTCTCCAGAAACTAAATTTTTAAAATACATTCGATTTACAATTAAGGGAATATTAATTTATTTCGAAAGTATAAGAGTATGAATTTTCAATAGAATGAAAACTTCATATTCGGTAAGAACTACAATAGTCTAGTAAGTTTTCTTAACGTGACAATCACTTTCAAAAAATTAATTAATTAATTATATACGTACAAAAATTCCTTAAAAAATAAATTTTAAAATACATTTGATTTATAAATAAGGGAATATTAATTTATTTCGTAAGTATAAGAGTACAAATTTTCAATAGAATGAAAATTCCATATTCGGTAAGAACTACAATAGTCTGGTAAGTTTGCTTAACGCGACAATCACTTTCAAAAAAATAATTAATTAATTAATTAGTAAAATGCAAAAATTCTTCAAAAACTAAATTTTTTAAATACATTCGATTTATAATGGAGGGAACTTTATTTCAAAACTATGAGAAGACGAATAATAAAATTTTCGATAGAATGAAAACTTCATAATCGGTAAGAAGTACAATATTCTAGTAAATTTTCTTAACACGACAATAACTTTCAAAAAATAAATAAATTAATTAATTAATTAGATAATCAAATACAAGAATTCCTCAAAAACTAAATTTTAAAAATACATTCGTTTTATATTTGAGGACGAATAATAAAAATTTTGATAGAATGAAAATTTCATATTCGGTAAGAACCACAACAGTATAGTAAGTTTTCTTAACGCGACAATAACTTTCAAAAAATAAATTAAATAATTAAATAATTAGAAAATTAAATACAAAACTTTCTAAAAAACTAAATTTTTAAAATAAATTAGATTTATAATTCAGGGAATATTAATTTACTTGGAAAGTATAAGAGTACGAATTTTCAGTAGAATGAAAACTTCATATTCGGTAAAAACTACAATAGTCTAGTAAGTTTTCTTAACGCGACAATAACTTTCAAAAAATTCATTCACTCAATCATTCATTCATTCATTGATTAATTAAATAAAAATATTCCTCAAAAACTAAATTTTTAAAATACAATTGAGAGAATTTTTTTTTTTAAGCATAAGAATATGAATAATAAAATTTTCGATTGAATGAAAACTTCATATTCAGTAAGAACTACAATAGTCTAGTAAGTTTTCTTGAGGTGACAATAACATTAAAAAAAGAAAAATAATAATAAATAAAATAATAATGATAACAATAAAAATTAACTAATTATGTAAATAATCAGATAATTAAATACAAAAATTCATCAAAAACTAAATTTTTAAAATACATTCGATTTATAATTAAGGGAATATTAATTTAATTCGAAAGTATAAGAGTACGAATTTTCAATAGATTGAAAACTTCAAATTCGGTAAGGACCTCAACATTCTAGTAAGTATTCATAACGTGACAATAACTTTCAAAAAATTAAATAATTAATTAATTAAAAAAGTTCCTCAAAAACTAAATTTTTAAAATACATTCAATTTATAATTGAGGGAATTTTATTTCGAAAGTATAAGTATACGAATAATAAAATTTTCGATAAAACAAAAATTTCATATTCAGTAAGAACTGCAATAGTCTGGTAAGTTTTCTTAACGCGACACTAAGTTTCAAAAAATCAATTAATTAATAAACAAATTAATTAATTAAATACAAAATTCCTCAAAAACTAAATTTTTAAAATACATTCGATTTACAATTGAGAAAATTTTATTTCAAAAATCAAAAGTATAAGAATGCGAATAATAAAATTTTCGATAGAACGAAAACTTCATATTCGGTAGAAAATACAATTGTCTAGTAAGTATTTTCAACGTGACCATATACGTTCAATAAATAAATAAATGTAATTATTAACAGTGTTCCGGAAGAAATTAGAAATAATGACATGTCTATAATTAATATATTACCTTTAAGAATCTAATTATCCAACTTATAAAAAATATAATAATGATAAAAAAAAAAAAAAAAAAAATGCAGGGTGTCGAGAGTCGAAATTTTCTCCCTGATTCTTACATCAGTATTTTTGTGTCAGAATTTTTACTAGTAAGTTTTCACAATTAATTATGCAAAAAATTATTATATAAATATACTAATGGAAGAATCAGAAAAAAAATTTCGACTGTCGGCACCCTGAAATACTTTTTATAATTTTCTCAAGATCCTGACATTGTTTTGGATTTTTATACTGTAATATTAAGTACCATATCATTAAATCTTCATTAAATACTATAAAAGGTCTTTTTTTTTTTTTCTTTAAAAATTTATTTTATATAATCGAATAATATCGTCGAATGAATTCCTGTTTTTTTTTTTTTTTTTCTCATAATTTGGTAAATAAATATTAAAAATCTAAACGTTAAATTAACTTTTTTTTTTTCAAATTGGACTCTTTATTATTTCATATAGGGGATTCTCCAGTATAATTTATGATTTAAATTACAGAAAATTCTATTGACAGAGTAAAACTGTTTATAGCTTTGCTTTATAGCACTGATTTCTTTTTCTGATAACAAAATATATATGTAAAACAGCTGCTGATATTTTACTTTTTGTTTCCTGATTAAATAAAACAACTGATAGTGAAATAAGAGGAACATTTTTAATGATGTTGAAAATAGATTTGTAGTCTATGACGGAAATAAAATGATAAATATTCAACAAAAGTACTATTGAAAAAACACTTGTACGAAATATAACTCATTGTTTATTTGTTCTTTTAAACCTTCGAATTAACCTCTTTTTCACATATGATTAGGATTATTTTTTAGATTTTATTAGTTTCGTCTTGATTAAGCGATTTCGCTATAAATTAATTCCACGTACTATATCCAAAAACACAAATTATACACTCAGGGCGCGAAATTTCCGCTCGCCAGCTCGACATTGGCGAGTGGAATTTTTACTGTGGCGAGTAAAAATTTGGTCTAGTTATAGATAGAATTCTTGCACGATATGGTGACAGAAAACATTCTTTTTATAGGCTTAAATATGGCAAAATCTTGCCATCTTATAACTTAATATTTAGCTGGAAAGGAAAAATGCTTAGTGCATGCTTAAAATTTTTAATCTCTTCGGCAGTTTCCTTTCTCCCACTATGATTTCTCCAAGCAGAGGGAGAATAGACGAGCAGAGAACATCTTTGCCCGTCGCCCACTATCCGGCAGAAGAGAAATGTGAAAGTTTGCCTAAGCGATATTGGCGCATGAAAAAACCCGAGCCCTTTTAAAGACACTGCCTATGTTTATAATGATTTTTAATTATAGATGATTATGAGACATGGTGATAAACGACACACTTTTAATATATATGATTTTAAGTATATTTGTAAATGCATTTCAAATAGTTAGGGGAAGAAAAAGAAAAGAAAAAAGAACCTAAAATGCGCAAAAAAGTAAAAAAAAAAAAAAAAAAAAAAAAAAAAAAAAAAAAATGACAACTCTATTTTGTGGCGAGTAAAACTTTTTTTTCGGCGAGTGTAATCTGAGTTGAAATTTCGGGCCCTGATACACTGAAAAAAAAATCTGTAACTGACATCTAGAAACTAGATTGTGATTCTAATAAAAATTCCATGTCATCCTTAGAAATTCTAGTTCCTTTTGCTAGCCAATTCTAAAATCTCCTATTTGAATTCTAGAGTATATCCCTATATTATCGTGGTCAAACTTATTTAAAAATCTTTGCAAGCAAATGCGAACGCAAGAGGCAAGTTTTAGTATCTATAATTTTGGTTTATGACCCAATTTTAGGAAATCAAGCGGGAATTTCGCGTGGTACAAAAGATCCATAATTTTTTCTCACCACCTACAAAAGTAAAGACTAGAAATTCTCGATCATTTCGTCTATCAAGGCTATTTATTTGCCTCATACGCATAGCTGGAAAATCTACATTTCTAGTTTAAAGAATCACAAAATGAGTACCTATTTGTTCTAGGTACATGTGGTACATCGTTTTCTCAGTGTACTTTATATGATGTTAACTAAAATTGCATTTCATATCGTAGTTTTTTAATATTCTAGAAACGGATAAAATAATCTCGAAACCAGACTAATAATATTTTTCTAAATTTTTTTGTTGTAACTGCAGTATAGAAACTTTTTTTTTTTTTTTGTTTTTATATATATATTAAAAAAAAAAAAAAAAAAAAAAAAAAAACATAATAATATTTATTAAGAGTGTAGGATTTCTTACTCTCCTGTTCCGAAGTTAGTTGACATTTCATGATCATCTTGTTTTATGCAGACTAATTATCCTGATCTCGACAATTATACAATCGAAGGAAAAAATAAAAAAATATTTAATCTAATCTTATTTTCTATTAATTCAAAAGATATTAATAAAAGTAAAATTATAGATATAAAAAATAAAAATAAATAAATTTCCATATAAATACCAAAACAGCAGTACGAAAACCTAGGATTTTATTGATTTTATAGAAACAGCAAAGTATAACATTTAATATAATATATATATATATATATATATATATATATATATTACTACTCTCCTATACCGAAGTTAGTTAACAATTCATAATCATATTGTTTTGTGTAGACTAAATTATTCTGATCGCGATAATCATGCTACTGGATGAAGAAAGAAAAGTTATTTAATGTAACGTATTTTCTATTAATTCAATATACATTAATAAAATAAAAATTATACATTCAAAATAGAAAAATAAAAGAATTCACATACGAATATTAAAAAAAAAAAACTTTCAAAATGGTTGAAACCTCAAATAAGTAAATAAATTAATTTATTTTTAGAAATCATCAACATCGAGACATTTCTTTCATTGATTATTTTTACAATTTTTATTATTACACTTTTTAGAACCTACTAATGCTTGAAAGAAAAAGAAAAAGATAGTAAGTCATATGAATTTAAACTTACGAAGATCCCTTAATCCGTGATTTTTATAAAAATGTGTTAGATTCGTTCAGAAAAAAATCCAAATTTCTGCCATATTTTACCTCGAATGGAGTGAAAGCTTACCAACGAAATTTTTATGAAAAAAAAGATAATTCATACCGATCTGTCATGGGAAATATCCGTGTTTTATATTGCAAAATTCAGCTTTACTTTTGTACTTTAATTCGCTTTAGTATACTTTGTCATTAAATTAAACATTTTAATACTGAAACACCCTGTATATTTTCAAAATTTTCTGATGTACGTACATTTAAGTATTAATACATAAATCTAAATACAATTGTATAAATATTTATTTATTCATATACCGTAGATATATCAATAAAAGTTTATGTGTATTGTTAAGAAAATTTATTAAACTGTCAGTAGCTAAGAAATATCGCGAAAGTCTTTTATATTTGTCCCAAATAATTTATGACGTAAAACCAAATAAAAATTTCTCAGGTATAGAATTTAAAGAGCTTTTCAATGAATCCTCAAAAGTACTGTTCCTTTTTATGATTATAAAAGGTCCCAAGAGAATGGCGAAATTTCACAATCACAAGCATTTTTATAATATTAGTTGAAAGGTTTTCAAATTTTCGTGAAGTTCAGAGATTCAATAAAAGTTTCTTCTTTTATTACGTGGGTCGGATCTTTTACAATTCATCAGCAATGAAAAAAAAAATTAATATATTTTAAGATGAAATTTTATATTTCTGACTAACTGCAAAATTCAGTGAAAAGAATGAAAAAAAAAAAAAAAAAAAGAATAGGTATATACAACAATTTTTATCCGAATAATTTAGAAAAAAAAAAATAAATATATTTTTAATATAAGCTATTTTTCTTATCGCATAAATAATGTCCTTTTTGGAAATGAATTTATAAGCTATAGAATAAAAACAAAATATGTAAGAGTACACTGAGAAAAAATATACACTGCTTTCATCTAGAACGAATAAGTGGTCAGTTTCTAAATCCCTAAACTAGAAATATAGATTTCCGAGCTATGCGTATAAGGCAAGCCAATAATCTGAATAGACGAAATGATCGAGAATTTCTAGTCTATACATTTCTAGATGCTGAAACAATATTCTGAATATTCTGAATCCTTAGTATTGCGAGAAATTCTCGCTTAATGCTCTAGAATTTGGGCCATAAACCAAGATTGCTATAACATGCCTCTTGTATTCACATTTATTTGCTGAGATTTTTAAATAAGTTTGATTTTAATAATATCAATAAACATTCTAGAATTGTAATAGGGGTTTCTAGAACTCACTTTCAAAGAGAACTAGAATTTATAAGGATGACATGGAACTATTTTTACTAGAGCCACAATCCAGATTCTAGATGTCCTTTACAGAATTTTTTTCTCAGTGTATTAGATTTAAACTAATAATAATAATAATAATAAATGGTGCTCATATTAATCATCTTGGAAACAATTTTTACTCAGAATATTTTTTTCAACTGATATGTACCGGGTGATCCAAAATGTACAGAAATATATATATGTAATTCAAATGGATTGACCGTAGTAGCACTATGTGGTTTTCATTGAAATGCACAGATATTGGATTTTTTTTTTTAAGTAAGAAAATATTTATTTGCAAATTTGTTTAAATTTCTTCACCAGGGAACGCTTTAATTATAGAATTACTTTTTTTTTTTTTTTTTTTTTTACAGTGGCACAATACATTTATCAACGTAACTAGAATTATAATATAAATGCTCAATGTGAAATGAATGTCGGACGTTACGCATTGAAAAATTCTCCTAAAATAGAACTTTAATATTTGCAGTATGGCGCCATTTGATCAGTCAGATCTACTTAAAATGTGAAAGGATACTGATAATACATCGCGATACGTTGGTGAAAAATATAATTAATATTTTTTTTTATATGTATAAAATATTCCCGTTCTTTTTCTATAAGATTTAGTGAAAACCGCATAGAGCTACAGTCAAAATATTTGAATAATATACTTTTTTATTTATTGAATTATTTATTTTTCAGTCTTTTTGATTAATATATATATATTATTATTTTTTTTTTCACCCGGTATATATTTTCGATCACCCGGTATATATTTTTCTTTTTCCTTAAGAGCAATCTAAATAAATTTAATATTATTTATTTATTTATTTTACTGCTGTTGATTTATTAAAATATGCAATTTGAATATTTAAAATACTGTAAAGCATTTCTAATTTAAATTTTAAAGTTTCCGGTTACATGCGCATTTCTGTGCAACCAGTTGAAAGAAAAACTTATATAACCAAAAGTTTTTAAAGCTTCATTAAGCTTGTTTAATGGAAAACATAAAATTAAAAGTAGCCAAGCATGTTTAAATTAGAAGTTTTAGCTATAAAAACATGGCGTTGCCATTCTTGTCCTTATATAAGCTTTTAATATTATAATGAATTATGGTTGTTTTATAAAATATATTTTCATTTTTGTCACTTTTTTTTTTCCTATTTTTCTTTACACTTCAAACATTCATCGAAGAAAAAAAGAATAATAATAACATTCCAATATTTTTAAAAAGGAAAATGGATGTAAGATTGTAACAAATTTTTACATATTTTCATGAATTGTTTTTATTTTTCACAAAATATTTGCTGTTTTCCAAAACTTTGAAACATCAGCTTTCAAATTTGATCTTAAGGATTTTGTAATTTTTGTTAATTATTTGAGAATTGATTGAAATACAAAGTTATATATCTGTATATATATATCAGTACAAAAAACCCTTAACGGGTTAAAAGTTTGTGACGCCGCTACTTTATGGCTAGAAGAATTTGAAATATGAACCTTAAAAATAATGATATGAAATTTTAAGTGACGCTTTGCAATTAGTTAAAATATACATAGATTTTCTTATTTGATCATTTACTTTCTACTTTTATTTATATTTATAATGCAAACGTAATATTTTTAGCTTCAACATCAGACAGATATATAAAATACACTCACTGATGCTTTTTAATTCACATTTCAAATTCAAAATAACAGTTTTAAAAGGAATGATATAAAAATTCCAGTGGCGCCTCGGTGTTATTTTAAAAGATTTGCTTTTAGATTCCATTAAAATTACTTTTGTTTTGTCTAATAAAGTATATTTACATAGTGAAACAGTGCTTTTAATTTTCAAATATACTGTCAAATAATTATACTTTCACTAAGTTTGCATTATAAATTAAAATTATTTATTTCAATAAATTGATTTATCTTTTGCATCACGCTATCCAAAACATAGTATCATTATCATAGTATCCAACTGAGTGAAAATTTGCGCAAAGAGGTAGTGTGACGTAAGGAAAATATTTACACAGATTTTACTTGCAGTTTTGGATAGCGTGACGCAAAAGATAAATCAATTTATTGAAATAAATAATTTTAATTTATAATGCAAACTTAGTGAAAGTATAATTATTTGACAGTATATTTGAAAATTAAAAGCACTGTTTCACTATGTAAATATACTTTATTAGACAAAACAAAAGTAATTTTAATGGAATCTAAAAGCAAATCTTTTAAAATAACACCGAGGCGCCACTGGAATTTTTATATCATTCCTTTTAAAACTGTTATTTTGAATTTGAAATGTGAATTAAAAAGCATCAGTGAGTGTATTTTATATATCTGTCTGATGTTGAAGCTAAAAATATTACGTTTGCATTATAAATATAAATAAAAGTAGAAAGTAAATGATCAAATAAGAAAATCTATGTATATTTTAACTAATTGCAAAGCGTCACTTAAAATTTCATATCATTATTTTTAAGGTTCATATTTCAAATTCTTCTAGCCATAAAGTAGCGGCGTCACAAACTTTTAACCCGTTAAGGGTTTTTTGTACTGATATCATTACTTTTTAGGGGTTATTGATCAAAAAATTAAAACAAGTCCTTCTGGCTCCTAGGAAGGGTAAACTGATTTATCTTTTATAATGAAGTTGCCACCATTTTTTTTTTTTCAAAATTCTACAATTTTTCAATTCTACAATTTATTAATGGACTTGATGGATTTATTAATGAAGTCTTGTATATATGGAGTTTTAACATAGAACCTTTCTAATGTAAATTTGAAATTTTCAGTGGGCTGGCACAGGGAAACAAGAGGGTAGATTAAGTTGGCAAATGAACATAACAAATACATTTCTGAGATAAATCCACACTACAAATTTAGTTTGAATTAATTCAGTATTTCAAACGTTATCATGCCGACAAATTTTCAAGTAGCCTGCCACTTGGAAACAAAATGGAGAAGCTTCGCACTAGAAAAAAATATTGAGTGGGATTCTCAAACTCTTTAAAATAATAATAATAATAAGTGGGAAATTTCAAATTTAAGTTAGAATTACGTAATTTACATTTTGCAAGTTTCTTTTTAGAGAATTACAAATGCAAATTAAACAATTTAAAAAAATCAAGTTAATGTTAAAAATGGAAATTTATTTATTTTCTTTTCCCTTTTGAGGCTAAGCTCAAATATTCACAATTTAAACTTTCATCAAAAGTGCAGGTAAAAATTATTTCATAAAAATATTTGGTGGAAAAAAATAGACAAAATATAAATTAAGGTCTACATTTCTATAATTTTAAAAATAAGATAAAATCATTTGGAGAAAAAAATTATGGAAAATACAAGTTAAGCTAAAGTTAATACAAGTTAATAAGTAAAATACAAGTTAAGCTTAAGTTTTATGGAAAATACAAGTTATATATATATTTCTTTTTAAAAATTAAAAATCTCTTTTTAAAATACAGTTAGAGTTTATTCATATATTTACTTTTCAGACTTTAAAATGATACATATTTTAAATATTAACATAATCAAACTAATTTTTTTATTATTATTTAAAGCAACAATGGATAGGGGATGAAAGATCGGATAAATACGCTATATATATATATATATATACATATAAAAATAGAATTAAAATTGATGAAAAATGTGTGAAATAGCAATGACTGAAAAACACGTCAAAATAAATAAATAACATCTTTACTTTGAAACCCATAATAATTTATTAAAAAAGTATAATTCTCTCTTTCTTTTTAATTAATTAATTAATTTATGTATGAAAAATTCCATTTCATAAATATATTTACAACTACAATAAGCAAAAAAACCCTACTTTAATTTTAAATAATTATTTCTACATGTTTCTAAGCAATTAAAAGTGTCTTTTTTTTTTTTTTTAAGAAAAATAAATTAAATATAGGAATGTATATGGTTTTAATACAAGCTACGAGATGGCGCCACTAGATGGCCAAATTATTACCTTCATGATAAAACCATACATTCCCATATTTAAGCTACTTTTTTTTATAAAAAAAAAAAAAAAAAAAAAAAAAAAAACACTTTTAATTGCTTAGAAACATGTAGAAATAAATATTTAAAATTAAAGGAGGGTTTTTTATTTATTGTAGTTTTAAATATAGTTATGAAATGGAATTTTTCATGCAGAAATTAATTAATTAAAAAAAAAAAAAAGAAAAAAGAAAAAGAAAAAAAAAAGAAAAGAAAGAAAGAAAGAAAGAGAGAATTATATTTTTAAAATAAATCATGGGTTTCAAAGTAAAGATGTCATTTATTTATTTTGATACATGAATAGGATACATGAATAGGAATCGCAAATCATTGAGCTACTATAAAATCGATTTTTATGAATGATTAAAAATTTTTTGCTTTAAAAAATCGTAAAATCATCATTATTATGATAAAATGGAATATCTAAAATTACAAAATACTTCCTTATTTAAAATGTTATCTAA
This sequence comes from Salticus scenicus, assembly GCA_963930645.1. Classification (NCBI taxonomy): domain Eukaryota; kingdom Metazoa; phylum Arthropoda; class Arachnida; order Araneae; family Salticidae; genus Salticus; species Salticus scenicus. The sequence goes on from OZ005659.1 coordinate 49,395,810, forward strand.
ATAATCTTTTGACTAAATATGAAATTTTGAAATCAAAAATATCTTTTTCATAGCAGAAGAGAAAATATATTTAAGTGAATTTGACTTAGCATATATACAATAAATATATAAAAAATGTAATAAAGTATTTTTGCGTTAAAAAAAGGAAAGTTTAAATAATTCATTGACTGCATTCACGTTGGTCAACCAACCAACATGGCCTTCTCAAGCCTTGCTAGTAAAAACCATATCACGACGTTTTCGCCAGAGGAAAGCATGCAGTTGGCGGAGTAATATAGTTCCATTTTTAAAACAACTTTTATAAAAAACAAGAGTTTTCCTGGAAAAAATGAAAACATTACTAGATTCAGAAAGATCCTATTAACAACATATATTAATTATATGAAAATCCTTTGAGCTGTTTTAGAGATATTTTTCAGAATTCAGTCCATTACATTACACCAATCGTTTTCCCTTTTTGGCTGTAAATTGAGATTCAGATCTCAAAACATACTGCATGTAGAAATGTAAAATTTTCAGGATAGATTAAGACTGAAGATAAAAGACTATTTTGAAAAGATCAGAACAAAATATGGCATATTTGCTGAGATATTAAGTGTCGGCTTTTACAAATCTCTTTGATGTCAAACTAGCCGTATATATGAGTTCGCAGCGTTCAGTTTGTCCTTCCGCTTGCGTCACTGGAAAAACTGCCGTTTTTCATGATTAACACCAAAGCGTCACTTAAAATTTGATATCATTATTTTTAAGACCTATATTTCAGTTTCTTATTGCCATAAAGTAGCTGCGTCACAAGCTTTTAACCCATTAAGGGTTTTTTGTATTGATATCATTCCTTTTTAAGGGTTACTGATCATTTGCTCAAAAAATTAAAACATAGGAAAGGTAGGATGATTTCTGTTTTGACTTCTGTATATTGTAATCCCAATTTGCAAAATTGGTTTTGTATCTTGCATAGCTCAAAAATGAATGATTGTAGAATTTGAAAATTTATATTTTGACTGTCATGATGTCTATTTGTACATCTGCAACTTCGGCGTTAATACGAGCTCTCGTTTTAGAGATATCTACGGCATTAGATGATTTTTCATAATGTCTGTATCTATACATGTATGTGTATCTTGCACAAATTTAAAATGGTTGGGTGCAGAACATTGCAAATTGATATATAGGTTTGTTATAACATCTAGTTACAAACTTCCCTTTTTGGTCTTTCTGTGACTTTATTTTGGAGATATTTATGAAAATTATATATTCTTAATGAGCAAAAACAGAAAGGTTTTGACATTATATATGACCTATCATCATAGAAAATATTTCAAAAGAAGCTAATGATAGAGATAGTAATGATAATGCTATGAAAGTTAGCATTTTTGCAAGTAGAAAGTAATTCTTAAATAAGCACTATCTAATCCATGAATGCATTTTATTTACTGATTATTCAGGCTGTAATGATATTATGAAAGTTCTCGACATTTTTGCGTGTAGAAAGTAATACTTAAAGACATAAGCAGGTTCTAGTTGATGAATGCACTTTATTTATTGAATATTCAGCTCGTAGATAAAGGCCGTAATGATAGTTATGAAATTTGTTGAAAATTCTGCATATAAAAAAAGTTCTTAAAGACACGAGCCGGTTCTAATCAACGAATGCACTTTATTTAATGAATATTCAGCCTGTAATGATGATGTTTCAAAACCTGTCGGCCTTTTTTGTGTGTAAAAAGTAATTCTGAAAGACAGGAGCAAGTTCTAGTCGACGAATATGCACTTTAATGAATATTCAGCCCGTAATGATATTGTTATGAAAATTGTCAAAATTTCTGCATGTGAAAAGTAATTCTTAAAGACATGAACAGGTTCTAGTCAATGAATGCACTTTATTTAATGAATATTCAGCCTGTAAATAGATTCCGTAATGATATTATGAAAGTTGTTGACATTTCTGCATGTAAAAAATAATTCTTAATAAGAAGGGTCTAGTTGATGAATGCAATTCATTTAATGGGTATTCAGTCAGTAGGGATAGAGCCCATAATGATATTGTCATGAAAGTTGATATTTTTGCATATAGAAATTACATTAGCAGGTTCTAGTGAATGAATGAACTTTATTTAATGAATATTCAGCTTGCAGATAAAGCCGTAATGATACTGTCTTAAGACTTGTCGTCAATTCTGCATATAAAAAAAGAATTTTTAAAGACACGAGCAGGTTCTAATCTACAAATGCACTTTATCTAATGAATATTGAGCATATAATGATGTCATTACAAAAGCTGTCGGCATTTTTGCATGTAGAAAGTAATTCTTAAAGATGCGAACAGGTTCTAATTGACAAATGCATGTCATTTAATGAATATTTAGGAAACGGTTGAATAAAACCATTTTTGGAGACACAAAAATTAATAGTCAATGAATATTCTCGAAACAATCCAATGAAACAGTCATTCTTACTACTGAAATTAAATAACACTGTTAAAAAAAACATGACAGAACAGAAAATTCCCAACCATTAAATTAGTACTTATTTTCGAAAAAATTGATTTTTCAAAATTTTTATATATAAGAGTTCAAAAATTCAAATTTTCACAAATTGCATTTTTTTCATTTTTTAACCACAAAATGAAATACTAAAAATTTGAAAAAATCAATTTTTATAAAATGAGTACTAATTTCACGATTGTGAATTTTCTGAATGTGAAAACGGAATTAAAAAAAAAATGTGTTTTATGATGAGTAATTATAGAAACAAATTTCCTCATAGAATAACATGGGACGCGGCTGTCGGAGAAATTACGTATTGTTCACTCATAAAGTTGCAATAGACTGCATTGAAAAACTTCAAATTTATTTTGTTAATCAAAACATAAACGAAAAATCATTTAATGAACTTAATTCAATTCACAATGCAATTCTTAATACTCACAGACAATCAACACATCAGACGAGTATATACATATATATTTTTTTATGTAATTAAATAACATCCGGTATAGACATAAATCGCATAGTATTTATGATTAGATACACAAACTCAAAATGTGTTTATATAGTATTCAAGATAAGTAATACAATACTCAAGATATAAGACAGGTAATTAGCACTCAAGTCATGGATTATGGTATATTTCTCTCTTTTTTTTTTTTTTTTTAAGTTTAATTTCTATTTTCAAAAATTAAATTCTACGATAAAGTAATGCACTTATCTTAAGAAACTTTTCTAATTAATATTTTCACAAAAATTATGTTTCAATGCCATAATTTATGTGAACATTTGTAGTAATCAAAGTTTTATAATTAAAGTCTTAGTAGGAATTTATATATCTATCTGCAGCAAAGTAAAATTTGTCTATGATCCTGGACTGACGCCAGGGTTGGCACAGTTTAAACCAGTAATTCTCAAGCGTTTTAGAGCTGACGCCCCCTTAAGAAGTGAAAAATATAACACATGCGAAATTTTAAATATTTAGTTTGAATACTAAAACGTTCTTATATCGCCCCCCCCCCCCTACTACACAAAGCAAGTTCTCAGCAGCTTCCAGCGCTCCCTGGGGGTGGTACCGCCCCCCCGTTGAGAACCTATGGTTTAAACCAACTGGTATTTTTATTTTTTTTCCTTTCCAAAAAATTCAAAATTTTTATTCTATTGCTCCTTTTTTTAACTGAAATTTTTAAATTCTTTTTATGTAAACGACTTTTACTTTTAATTCAGTTTATTTCAATTGTAATTTTTCTTCAGAGAAGGTTTTAGTTATGTGATTTATTGCATAATTGGCTGGTTTTATTAAATTTATTATATATGGAGAAAAAAAATATCTAGAAATTATAGATTATATTAAATTTAATAAATTTATATAATATGATAATGTAATAAATTTATTTAATAAATTTAGCAAATTTATATTAATTATCTTATAAAATAATAAATGAAAGGATCTAAGGCTAAATGTAGTGAAACGTAAAATAAATAATGGAAAGCACATTTATTTTGTACAAGATATAAAGTAAAAATTACATGAATTATTTTATTAAAATGTAACAGCACTAGAATTAAGGAAATGAAATTAAAAATTTTAATATCCAAGTATTGAAAAATGTTGAAATAATTCTAATCGCAAAAGATTCTAAATCCGATGAAGAGTGTTTTCTTAAAATATAAAATTTAGTTTCAATAAAAGCTATAAAACTTTTAATTTTATTTATATTAAATGTAAATTCTATTCAATATGCAATTTTCATATGGATTGCAATATTCCATTACATAATCCAAAACCAAAAGTACACTTTTTTCTTAAATCTCTTCCTATGACTCATTTTTATTGTATTGGAGTTTTTTAAATTTTTCCCTAATTCATTAAATTAAGAATTTTATTGTTATTAAGTTAATTTGTTATCATTAAATTGTACGAAAGGCATGTTAGGTTTAACATTCACTATTAAAAAAAAAAAAAAAAAAAAATGTCAACTCACAGTAATCCTGTTATCAGCCTTTACATCATTTTAATGAAAACTGAATACTACAACTATGGAATATTTTTAGAAGTTCTGAATATAAAAGAATTAAGTTATAATAAAATGCACTTCATTATTTGATTGTTTTATTTTTGAACATAAAAATAAATAAATGTTTTATTAACATGACTATGTGAAAACGATTTTAATTAGATGAGACATAAGAGAATTTCATGTCTGAAAGTACAAACTTTGTTTCTTGTATACATTGTTACAGAAAGAAAATCAACTTACAAAAAAAGCTGAAAAATCTCATCCCTATTTGTTATCAATAATTTAAATCATTTTTAGATGAAGTGATAATTGATATTGGAATATTAATTACTTTTTAAAGTGACAATTTTATTTACAAATATGTATAATGTGACTGGAAAACATATATTAATAAAAATCTGGTTTAAACAAAAAATGAATTTTAAAAAAAACCTGGTTTTTGCCAACCCTGACGGACGCCCAAAATCTGGTATAACAAGAAGTTAGTGATAAGGGCTGGGAATTTTTCAATGCCAAAAACGCAATTTTTTTTTTTTTAGTAAATTATTTACACAACATATTTAAGCATATCTTTCATTAGTCACAATAATACGGTTAATAGTTATTTATAGTAATGTCAAATATGTTTCGAGCAAATTGTTCGAGAAGGAGAAAATTAATATAATACAAGAAATCTATAGTTGTTAATCAGAATTTTGAATGTTCCTTCAACAACAACTTTCTATGATTACAGTTATAAAACATTTGCAACATCAACATATATATAAAGAGGAATATATTGAAAAATTAATGCACTGCTATCCCACTGAGCTTGTATCTGTTTTTTAAAATATTCATTTGAGAAATAATGATACACAGTGGTAGAAATAAGAATTTTGAAACTAGGCGTCAAAATAATGCCTGGATTAAATTTTTTAGGCGCCCAAATTAAAAATCTAGGTGCCATCTATAATTAAATATGTATATTTAAAAAAAAAATAATAATAATAAAGCATCAACTTGTAAATATTATATGCAAGATTATATAAAAAATATTTATGTAATGAATGTAATTACATTCACAATATTAAACATACATATTTAAAATCACAAATTCATTCTTCACCCAGAAGATACACCATTCCACCACAATTTAATAGACTTGTGAAATAGGTGAAATAGACTTGTTTGCTGTCTGATGGGATTGGGAAAATTATTAGATATGATGAGGAAAAAATCCAGGCATCAAATATGGCACCTATGATTGGAATTCTAGGCATCAAAATGAAAAAACTGGTTGCAAAATACGACTAACGACTGCTTATTTCTAACCCTGATGATACATCAATCTTTTTCTAACTCAGGTAGTAATTTTGATTTAGGTAACCTCATGAACTCTAGTTCTGAGAAAGACTCTGAAAGTTCATGGTCATAATCTTTATCTAACACCCAGTTTATACATATAATAATAATAATAATAATAATAATAATAATAAAAGTCTTTAATAAGCCCACAAAATTAGCATTATTGAAAATCTTAGAGAAAAACCTCATATAAAATTTCAACTTTATTTAAAAAAAACTTTTTTAAACTAATTTCTAAAGAGAATATACAATCGGCAACAAAAGTATCCAAGCACTAGCCAATAATTCTGCTAGTGCTTGAATACTTTTGCTGCCGACTGTATAGATCCCAGTGGCAGAAAGTTTTATAGCAGTCTGTGACAGGCTTTTAAAATTTCGTAATCTGTCTGCAAAATTTGCGTGTAATCAGGGGGGTGAAAATGGCTTACAGTAAATTTCTGAAAATTAAAAATACTTTCTGAACAATTAACCAAAATGTACAAAGCAATTTTGAAATACATTTTAAAGATAAGAACAAAACAATTGTAAAATAACATAACTACAGATGTGGGTTGGTTAAATATAAAGATTTTCAAATCACTCTATAATAAAATAAAATTATCTATAAAATTTGCTCTTTTTTCAAAATTATTTTTTGAAATGAGCGATAATTTTGTGGCATAATAAAATATGGCATCATACTGCCACTTATTGAGAAACTTTATGCTTCATGATAATTAATTACAGAAATAAGAGTTTATTTTATCGCTCTAATCAATAATTTTTTTCCCCTAATCTATTTCTTAAATCCATGATAATTTTGTGGCTTATTATTGAAATGCAGAACCATTCGCCACAGACTGACAAATTTTAAGTTTAATAACAAATAATTGCAAAAATTCATGATTATTTCTTTGCCAATCAAAAAAGTTTGCTTCATTCAAAGAGGTTTACCAAATTATGCAATAATATTGTAACTTGTTACTGAAATGTACAAGCATTTTGCCCCCAACAGTGCAAAATGAAGCAAAATTTTGGAAATAGGCTTATTTTGCTACAAATCGATGAAACTCAACCATTTTTTCAAGGTTATTTACATTGAAATATGTCATTTAGCGCCCTTATATTGAAATATAAAATTATTTCACTGCTAATTATAAATATTTCAAAAATATTTTCCACAATACAAATTAATTGTCCGCAAAACAAAATAATTCAATTTTATGGCTTTCTTTAAAGACCATTTACCAAATTACATGCTAATTTTGCAGCTCATCACTGAAACATGAAGCTATTTCGTTGTTCATATAGCCAGGTAAAATTGAAAACTGTCTGCACACATAAGTATTTGACCAAACACTTCCTGCAAAAATTCTGTGGGGTTATACAGAGTTGATAAAAATCTTGATTAAAAAAAAAAAAAAAAAAAAAATCGGATTTTTTAAATTTAAATCAGATTTTTTAAATTTAAATAGAATTTTTTAAATTTAAATATATCTAAGTATAATATTTGATACAAACAAATTAAATTGTTAAGTTAGATGTCTAAATCAATTAATTATTTTTTTATATATATAATTAAAAATACATATAACTAAAAAATATATACAAGAATAATTCATAAATCAGTAGAAAATAATTACTTACCTTACAATATAGGGTTTTCTGCTTGTTTTAATTATCTATAATCTATATCATAATTTAAATAAAGGATGCTTTATGTTAATTTAGACATTTTACTCATTCAAACATAGATTTATTAGAAAGATGAAGTAGACTAAGGGCTGTAATCACAATAATTTTTTTTTCTGAAAATTTTACAACCAATATTTTATATAGTAACAGTGGTTAAATGATTTATAAATAAAAACAAGTTTAGCTGCTTTATCATTTCCAAGTGTGTTTCGAAGTTTAGATTGCACTAATCCATAAGTTAAAAAAATCCTCTCTAAATAAGCAGTTGATGCCCTTGCAGTAAACAATTGAGTAAGTGCCTGATTCAGGTGATCAATTTTTCCAGTGTTACTTGAGAAAAAGTGACTTTTTCACCAATTGAATGGGGAAATCTTACTGAGCACATCTTCACCAAAAAGTAATTCACAGAAGGGATCAGATTTTCCAAGGAATTTCATTATAACTGGAATAATATCGGGGGAGTAATTTTCATTTGCAAATGTAAAAGATTGTTTTCTTTCCAAATCGGTCAAATTTTTTCCAATAAGCTAAGAAATAGACTAGATAAGCTAAGAAATGGAAAGCTCCCAGTGCTTCATGGTATCGCTTATTAAAAGCTGTTAAAGTTGAAATGGATTTATCGTTATCCTTATCCACATCTTTAAGTTTCATCTCCAAAGTTTTCCAAATGTATAAAATATTTAGATAATATTTAAAATAAAAAGAAGTATTTTTTAATTATAGATATTCTATTTCATCATTATTCATAATGAATTTAAAAAAATTTTTTAAAGCGAAAACGATTAAATCCCTCATGCGCACGAATTTATACCATGGTCCATGGTCTTTGGAGCGTATGCGTACATCATCCGGATGATTACATCCTGTAGACGCTAAGCTAATTGCTTTCACTGTATCTCTGCGCGGTGTTTGTTTATATTGATTGGATATCCAAAATCTTTGCATGATTTAGTGGAAAGTGTTTTATAATTTTATATTCTTAAAACTTGCTTATATTTTTAAACTTAATTTTACGTATATGTAATTATAGGCTTCGCCTGATCGCCCGAAAGTATTGTTATATGTAAACAAACCCTAATTTTCATTTTTGTAGTCGCTTTTTTCGCAAAATGTTACTCAGTTTTCTGTATAATATGATAATTAAACAAGTTTTCGAATTAATTATTATGTTTATCATTACTATTATTATGTTATTATTGGTAATATGTCACCTTTTATCTTAGCAATTTTTGGAAAAATTAGGGGTATCCAGTGATATTGTTTTAGTCTTAATATTGGGATACTGACCGCTGTAGCATGAATTTTCAGATTCGTGCACGACGAATTAGCTGCATCCAAAGCATTTGCACGTTTTTTGATTTTATTCTAATAGAAAATGAAAAGGTAAGAAAATAAATACATACATCTTTTTTATTTGAAATCTAATGACTGATTTATAACAATTTTAACATCACACTATTTACTGTATAGAGAAAATGCAGTATAATATATCGTAACGTCACTCTTTATGACAACAAACGAAAGTAATTGTTGTTTACATTCGATTTTGTGCTTTGATTTGCTTCTTGAATCAGTGAAATAGGTTTTCTATGTTATAATAATGACCGATATTAAAAAATTGTAGTATAAATATTGTATTGTACCATTTTGCACTAATACAACGGCTAACACTTCTCAAAAGTTATCCTTTAGCGTTCCACAGGATCCTATGAAACGAAAACATTGAACAACCGCCATGAAAAGAAAACAATTGAAAATGATGATAATGGAAAATGGTGATAATGATATTGAATGATTATAAGATGAAAAAGATGCTCAGAAATCACATAAACGATTAATAATTACGAAAGTTAAAACAAATTGCGGCTTACCAACCAAGCTAACAGAATGTAAACATTGAAGCATCATAAAGTATGACGTCAGGCAGCGTTTTGAAGTCACATGATTTTTGGTTAATTTTAAAGTTATTTTTTAAATTAATGAGAACTTCTTTTTTGCATTTTTAATAAACTTTTTGAAATTTATGGGCCTAAAACTACCAGAAGAATAGGATTTTGTTCAAATCCCCCAAATTCCTCATTCAGGATGAACTTTTTTCAAAAATATTGTGATTTCGGATAAATTGTGAAAACAGTTTTTCAGTTGCATAAATTTGGTAAGACATGAAATTATAAACAAACTGTCACTAAACAGTGTGAGCAATCTATTAATGATAAATAATGCAGGCCTTGAAAGTGGGTTTAATTTTTAAGATGCATTTGTACAATTAACTGCTATGGGGGGGGGGGGGGAGAAGAAAAAGAAATCTAAGTAAGAAAGCTTTTGATAAGTTTTATTTAGTTTATTTTTGGAATAGCTTTACTATAAGGTTTACTATTGCTATAATTATTGTTATAAATATTGTTATAATTACTATTGCTGTTGCTGATGTACATCTCACTGAATGAGTCGATTACTGCAAATCGATACTCTGAATCATTACAAAACATCAAAAACACATTTTAAGAAAATAAATTATTGTTTCACTCTGGTGCTTGTTTTGAAATTCACTGAAATAAATTAAGCATATTTTAAAGATTAATAAGTTATTTAAAATAGTAATAGAAATTTGAGCTACTTCACCACAAAAAAAAAAAAAAAAAATCAGAGAGCTTTCAAGCTTTAACACATAAAATTCAGCATTATAAATGATGTGTAATATGAAATAACTTGAAGATTTGCCACAAATTTTCAAAACTGCAGCCTTGCTTGAATCTGAAAATGCATGAAAATCTGTACAGAAGCAATCACAAAACAAACAAAAAATAAATAAAATCACTGGATGCAGCTAATTTGTCGTGCACGAATTTGAAAATTCATGCTACAGCGGTCAGTATCCCAATATTAAGACTAAAACAATATCACTGGATACCCCTAATTTTTCCAAAAATTGCTAAGCTAAAAGGTGACATATTAACCAATAATAACATAATAATAGTAATGATAAACATAATAATTAATTCGAAAGCTTGTTTAATTATCATATTACAGAAAACGGAGTAACATTTTGCGAAAAAAGCGACTATAAAAATAAAAATTAGGGTTTGTTTACATATAACAATACTTTCGGGCGATCAGGTGAAGTCAAAAATTACATATACGTAAAATTAAGTTTAAAAATATAAGCAAGTTTAAAGAATATAAAATTATAAAACACTTACCACTAAATCATGCAAAGATTTTGGATATCCAATCAACATAAACAAACACCGCGCAAAGATACAGTGAAAGCAATTAGCTTAGCGTCTACAGGATGTAATCATCCGGATGATGTACGCATGCGCTCCAAAGACCATGGACCATGGTATAAATTCGTGCGCATGAGGGATTTAAACGTTTTCGCTTAAAAAAAAAAATTAATTCATTATGAATAATGATGAAATAGAATATCTGTAATTTAAAAATACTTCTTTTTGTTTTAAATATTATCTAAATATTTTTTTGACAAAATGGGAAATTTTAAAATTAAAAATATTTTCTTCATAACAAAAATTTATTGACTGCATTCACGTTGGTCAGCCAACCAACGTGAGCAACTGAAGCCTTGCAAGCAAGAACTAAGAGCCGATTTACGGCCTTTTTAGCCGAAGAAAAGCATGCAATTGGCGGAGTAATATAGTTCTATTTTTAAAAGAACTTTTATAAAAAACAAGAGTTTTCCTGAAAAAAACAAAGACGTTACTAGATTCAGAAAGATACTATTAACAACATATATTAATTAAATGAAAATCCTTCGAGCCGTTTTAGAGATATTTTTCAGAATTTCAGTCCATTACTCCAACCGTTTTCCCATTTTGGCTTTAAATTGAGATTCAGATCTCAAAACATACTGCATGTAGAAATGTAAAAATTTCAGGATAGATTAAGACCGAAGATAAAAGACTATCTTGAAAAGATCAGAACAAAATATGGCATATTTGCTGAGATATTAAGTGTCGGCTTTTACAAATCTCTTTGAAGTCGAACTAGCCGTATATATGAGTTCGCAGCGTCAGTTTGGGCTCCCGCTTGCGTCACTCGAAAAACTGCCGTTTTTCATGATAAATTACGTGTCACGATGTTTGTCCGGGGTAAACTCCTAAACTAAGGAACCGATTTTGATGAAATTTTGCACACTGTGTGCAGTTTGGTCCAACTTGAGAGATAGGATAGTTTTTATCTCAATTTATTGTCACAATATTGTTTTATTGCAATTATTTGTTAATTATAGACCTTTATTAAAGTTGCTTCAAAATATCTGTGAGTTCCATTAATTTAATTGTTGCCAAAAAAAAAAAAAAAAAAAAAAAAAAACGAGTTCATTTTCTTTCGACATAAAAATAAATACATTTAATCAAACGTGAACGTTAAAAAATTATAAAAAGTTAAATTATGCATCTCACGAAAATTGACGTCATAATCAATTTAAAGATTTTATACACATTGATAAAGTGCTAATGTAGTTCTATCATAGATATAGTAATATATATAGATCTCTCATCCCCATGTTATCGTACAAAGATTTTTGATGCCGAAAAAAAAAAATAAATAAATAAAAGCTTTGGAAACAGCCATTAAGTGGTATTGAAAAAAAAAAAAAGAAAGAAAGAAAAGAAAAGAAAAGAAAGAAAGAAATATGAATTTGAAACTGTATCTGGAGTCTTCCATTCCCCTTTAGCAAATAAATTATTCATAAATTTTATTTGCTAAAATATTAGTATGTATTCCCGTGTGTATTCACTCGGGGAAAGACGGCCATATTTTGGTAAAAACGTCGTCTTTTCCCAAATGAAAAGGAATAACTTTTTTCTCCCCAATGATCACTCTATTCTATATATGCTATACTATATATCTATGAGTTCTATACGCAAGCGAAGTGTGACTCACTGACCGTCTGTGTAGCCAAGAAAAAGATTTTCTATGTTAATTGCCCACTGGATTTTTTGTAAGAAATTATTAAAAATCGAGGAAATTTATTTCCCGATTTTAATCCTTATATTTGGGTATAGATATGTATTAGTTATCGCGGGTGTTAGATTGAATTATTTTGCTGTCAAATTGATAAAATTTTAATTTTAAATTTCAAAACTCTGTCGCCCTTGGCTTTTATTATTATTATTATTATTATTTGGCGATCAAAAGCGTAACACGAAAATATACATGCCAGATGTATGCATTGTACGAAATGTAATATGTATTATTCATTGTACGTATGTATGACATGTAATATGTATTGTACGAAATATTGTTTCATATTATTCATTACTCTTTTAATATAAGTTGTTAAAATAACCATGATTTTTGAAAGGAATTAAATATTTTCGCCAGATAATTTGGCGATATTCTTTTTTTTTCGCCAAGGATGACAGAAATGAAATCTATTCCGCTGCAAAATATTAGTATCTTACATCAGATATTTTATTTAGACATTTGAAAACAAATTTGACTTCAAACTATGATAGAATATTTATCATTTTCCTTTTAATTAGTATATTATTAGTATATTAAAATTTAAAAGCATGGTATATAAAAAGTTTTTTTTTTTTTTTAAATCTTATAATTATTCTTATCTTAATCCTCAATGTTTCCCATCTTTATTAACTTGAATTTACTATTAAAATTTTAACATACTCAAAAACTTCTCATCACTTCGTTAAAATACACTAAACTTTTCCAAAATCTTTTTCTATTTAAAATGATACATGTATTTACTTTAAATGTCCAATATTTCATAAGATTTCCAATTTTAAAGTTTTAAAATATTTATCAAATTTACTTATTTTTCTGGTTTAGCCTTATTGTTTTCCTTTTTATAACTACAGCTGTTGCCCTCTTTAAAATATTTAAAATGATGAGGTCATTTTATAGTAAAATTATCTATTATAGCATATATTATATTTCACTCCTCCATAAAAATTGATTTTAAAATCGTCTGTTTCTTTTATACTTTTATTTTAATAGAATTTTAATAGAATTTAATTTATATATTAGTCATTTTAGCAATTTTATCCAAAGTAGCATTAGAAATAATATATATCACTTCTCCATTAAAATTTATAGGACCCTACAATAAAATTAATTTGTGCTTAATATCAACACTACGAAAATTTTTATCAATCGCTTCCAAATTTTGACCTAAGTTTCAAATCTCAACCCTGTGGGTTTTTACATCGGCTACAACGTTTTCGTCTTTGTTCGTAAATAATAATTTGACTGTACTAAATAGTTTACAGCCGTATAATTCAACGTATAACTTAGTCACAGCAACGCGTGGCCGGGTCTGCTAGTATATATATATATATATTTACCAATTTCTCTCTAAACAAAATGACTAACTTTTTTCAACTTTAAATACACACTTTTATTAAGAAAAGTAACAAAAAAATTTCGCTCTAAACACAAAACTTGGCTTCTTCGTCTTTAAACACACACTTCCATTAAAAATAAATAAGTAAATAAATAAATAAAAAAGGTTGAATATATCGATGCTGTCTTGAGTGTATACCGATATATACTGAATAACATGTGTCATTTTAAATAATTTTACTCATCATTATTATGGTTTCTATCTGTTTTTATGTAATTATAAATTATTAATATACTTAATTTTTTCAATAGTTTTCAACTATTACAAAACCATAGGATCCCGATTTACATTTGTTTCAATACACCCAGTTTTCAACTTGTTAGATCAAACAGCTGACTTTTAAATTACTAACATTTCTCGTATATTTTTAATTTTTAAATACTTTTTATCAAATAGCTGCAAGTTCTTATGCTAAACATTCTATAAGGGGCCGTACAATAAAAATAATAAATAAATAAAGAGAGAGAGATAGACCTTTTATGATGACGCTGCATGTCATCATAAAAAGTTTTTCTTCTTCTTCTTCTTTTTCCTAATGTGGAAACTAATATTAATTTAGTTAATCGTTGCTAGAACGTGTGCAACGTGAAGTTTAAACAAAGGTCCAAACACGTATTGAAGTTAACGGGGACAAGTTTGATCACCGAAAATAAAGGTGTCTTGTAAATTTTTTTAGGACCATTTCGACACGTCCAACAGTGTAGGAAATTTACGAACGAAAAAAAATGCGCGGTATGCTTTCACGAATCATGTCTATAAGATATCTGTTTGTACTAAATTGATAATGCTCTAAAACTTAGTCATTCACTTTTCCCTCTATCTTATATCGTTTTCAAGATAGGAACGTTAACTCTCCTGCTTTTCCACAAGGTGACACTGTATGTGGTCCCATTTAGTAGTTCATAACTTTCATAACTATAGCTGCAGCCGTCCAGCAATTACAAGGGTGAGAAATACTTTAGTGTGTGCCCTGTATACTCTATTTTCTTTGTTTTATAATGGTCATTCGCTGTTATTATTATTATTTGAAGTTATAAAGTTAAACAAAGAAAATGCTATTACTACGATTCAATTTTATCGAGACTCAGGACTTATTTATTTATTTATTTTTGGTATCACGTTTTATTATTTTTATTATTTTTAATATTAAAATCGAGTTTCTATTTAGTATCTTTTGAACTAATTATCCGATTGAATTAAAAAATAAGGCATTGGCTTAGATGTTGTCCCGATTAATAAGTGTACCAAATTTTGCCAAAATCTAATAATCTGGACGAATACAATGACGAACGTTTAGCTTTATATATTTAGCTATAAACAAAAATGTTTGCACGTTCATTTAAGTTGAGACACAAAAAATGATAACGACGCTGTCCAAACGAAATAGTAAGACATTTCGTGCCATTAATAATAATAAAAAAAAAAAGTGAATGATGCATACTGTTTTAATCAACAAACAAATGTTTTTCCATTAAAAGTGGGAATGTGTTCTATATATATGTATATATAAATACAAAAATATTTGAAAGGAAATAATATTTTTAGAAAAATGTACTATTTCCTTTCAAACTGCCAATTTACTAATTTCCTTCCATTTTTGTAAGAATTTTTGTAGTCTGTAACAATTAGATGATTAAAAAGTTCTGAAATATTTTTTTTAATCTCATTTTCCCTACATTTCTTTCATTTATTTTTGTTCTTTTATTTTTTATGGACAAGAAATAAAACAATTTCCAAACAATATATTTAAGTGTTTCTCGTATGTCTTAACTTCCTTTACTTACCTAGTATGTTTATGTTTGTTTTCTAAGAAAAACTTCGTTACAAAATGCTACTTAATAGTACCTGTTCATTCTACATTTGATGTGAGCCATTGCAAGGAAGTTAATTAGGATAATTATCGCATGAAAAAAAAAATAAAATAAAACAAAAATAATGACTTTTGAAAAGTTTGTATGCATTTAAAGATTATTAAAAAAAATAAAAAAAAAAAAAAAAAAAAAAACTAGTGTGTTGTTGCCACCACATGACCGTCTTCTATATTTTCCTGTACAAATTCACTGAGTAACAATATTTAATTTTTTTTTTTCTTAAAGTAAAAAAAAAAAAAAAGATAGTTTTGTTTTAAATTATCACAGATTTATAGTTCAACCATTCGTTTTAAAGGTATTGACGAGAGCTTTCGAAAGATACCCATCTTAAAAAATTACCCCCTCCGGGGGAGATACTTCCTCCCCCCCCAAGGGGGGAACCGATGCCCCCACAGGCACACGTTTTTTTTCCTAGTTAACTACTACTATTATCAATAATTCATATTAATTTCACAATCACAAGTTTAAAATAACTCTCATTATGCACATTTATACGAAATTTTGTCCTATATTGCCATGTTAAAAGTTTACAAAAAAATGCGATCACAGCGCCACCTACTGCGCGATTGATCCCCAAATCTAATCAGCACCAGTTTATGTCAAGGTGCAACTAAATACCAAGTTTGGTTAAATTCCATTCATTGTTTCGTAAGATACAGAGTCCACAAAAATCGTGATACACACATACAGACAGACACACAGACGTTTTCTAAAAACTATCAATTTGTCTTCAGGACATCCCAAAACGTGTAAATCTATCAAAAAACGGAAGTAAAAATTTTCATGAATCCAATACTTTCTCTATATTACATATAGAAGAAAGTAAAAAAAAAAAAAAATCTGAAACAACTCAACTCGATTTTCCGAACATCAAGTAATTAACGGTTATTTAAATAACTTAAATTAAGAGAAGTCGTTAAATAAACAAAAGAGAAAATTATAATAGTGTGGTTGAGCATTTTTCGCCGTCTAGTATGTTGTTTAGTTTTACACCATCTTCCTTCAAGTAATTTGAGCAAATAGATTATAATGATAAAGGAGTTTCAGTTATGTCCCTGTAAAAATTTATAACTGCTCAATTCATGAAAATGTACACAGTTCGCGCGACAGTGACCAAACATGTATTCTTCGACCACATTTCATGAAACCATGGAAGCATCTGTGCAAGTGCTAACTCAATGAGTCCAATGCTAAAATAGGGGTGACAGTCTTCTGACTCAGAGAAAATAAGCAATAACTGAGCGCGGAATTACTGGATGTCTTCCAAATTTCAAACTGTCGGTCACGCTGGCCTCCCTCCAACATTTTGGACGCGTCCTCACTGCTAGTTTTAGGATATGTGGCCGCACTGTACATAAATTTTCAGCTCAATCGGCTGAAGCCTTTAGACGCTGTCACAATTCAAATAATTTTAGACCGTAAACCATAATTAAAAAGCATTTTTTGATGTGCGCATGTAAAAATTTATAAGTGCTAGGGTCTTCAAAATTCATACAGTTCTTGCGACGGTGATCTATAATATGTATATAAATGTTTAGTTCATTCCAATAAGGCATCTAGATGCTATCGTATTTTAAGGTGCCTGCCTAGCTTTAAAATGCAATTTTCGGTCAAAACTCCGATTTTCTATTTTTGGATTAGTATTAAAGCGTGACATTTTAGCTTTCTAAATCAGTTTGAATTTTGTTTCTATCTTGCTTAGAACTTGAGTTGCAGGCATTTTAATATTAGTCACTCGCCAGTTTTTGAAATTGGAAGTGACCGAAAATGACCCGTAAATGTTTGTTTACATAAATGTTTTACTCAATATAAGCATCAAATTTTGTTACTGAATACAAAATGAATTTTAAAAAAATATAATAAAAAACTTTGAAATAAATCAGGAACTTATTAAAATTATTTTTTGTTTAATAGGTATAATCTTGTTTTTGAATCTGTTTTCTGCTTTTTCTCAAAATGAGATTTTTAGCATTTTGCTTTATCCCAAAACATCATAACTTCAAAAGTTATAATTGAACGTTATAAAACTTTTACAAAATACTCTAGAGGAGTTGTTTTAGGGATTGAACTACGATAATGAATACAGCTAATTTTCTTTTTTTTTGTATATAGAAGTTATGAACTGTCATGTAAATTAATGATATTTTTAGCATGTAAAAATTATATCGTCTCTAAAATATTAAATAACATGGTTATAGTTTTGAGAATAGTACACTCCCTTAAGGACCTTTCAATAATCTAAATAAAATTTACAGAATAAAAATATCTTTATTTAAATTTGACTTATGATGTTTTGTAAAAGTGCTTTTTTTTTTCGCAAATTTTATACATATTTTGAGCCTAAATTTCAAAATATTTTAAATTTGCATATTTTTTCAAGTTATTCACTGTTTTTTACTATATTCAATCATATAATGCACCTAAATAGTCAATTTTTCAATTATAAAAAAAAAATCACCTCCGATGGTAGGCAGGTACCTTAAGTAATTTGAGCCATAACAATGAATTTGTGTCCCTATATATATATATATAAGTGCTATATTCACCAAAATTAATAGGTTCTTGCTTCGGTGACTTATAACATTTGTACCAACTTTCAGTTCAACCAATCAAAGCGTTTAGACGCTATCGTGTCCACTTATATATATACACATACATACATCACCGTAAAAATAGCAAAAATGAACTCAGAGGACCTCAAAACATATAGAAACTCCAAAATTTTAAAGTCGAATTTTTGATATGATTACATTCCTTTCTTATGTATGTTCGGAAAATAGAAATTCAAATTTTTAAAACAGAAAAAGGTATGACGTAATTTCTTGCTAACCCTTACCGTTTTTGTTTTATGTATGCTAAAAAATTTTCATATTCATAAAAATGTTGGCTACTTATTCTTCTTAAAACTTAACTACTGAGAATCTTCTAGAATGTATAAGTTAATATAATTAAAAGCTTATTTATAATACGCTGTTTTCTTTAATTTATATGCTAATTTTGTTCATTCTATTGATAGCTGTACATTATTGATAAAAGTTATATGAAAAACAACTCTAATAATTGTATTTTCCATTTAAAAAAAAGAAAAACTCTCTTTTTTAGAATATTGTGGTACATATTTGTTTTTTACACTGCCATAAAACGGACATAACATTTTTGTTTTTTCATTTATGTTGTCATGTTTTATATAAGCTAAAAAAAAGGGCTGGATTTTTTTCTTTTTTTTCCCCCTCAAAAAATAGAAAAAAAAAATGTGATGCATAAAACTAATATTTATTATTAGCAAAATATACTTTCTAATCATGACTGTCAGTTTAAATTATTTTTGAGTAACTAAAGCAATTTTTATACTTGATAATTACTTATTGCATTTTTTATTGTGTCTAAAATTATTTTCCGTTATGCTTCTAACAAAAAGAACTATCGATTTTAGCAAATTATATCTCTATTTTTTTTTTTTTTATTTTTTTTTAACTTTGTTAAGTTTTTATATGTAATGTTTTTAGTTTTTGACTACCATGAAATAATTTCTTTATTGCTTAATTCTAATAAATAATTAAAAAAAAAGAAACATTTATTTGTGATGATCGATAAAAATATTGTTATCTATTGTTTTAGTAATTAAAATCAACACAAATATTGGTTATCAGAAATTACAGAATACCCCGCTTGTTAAAGATAGAAAAGTTTAAGCTTAATTTCTCTTACACCTATATTTATCTGTTTTTGAGCCTGTGAAATTTTCGGCTGACAATAATTTTAATTTTTTTATTTTTTTTATGATTGTTATTATTATTAATTTGGTTCTTATTTTTAATATAAATTTTTGTATACTGAAAACTGTGTTGCTGAAAAGCCTGTTAAATATATCCGTAAAAGCAAACACACACACAAAAATAAATAAATAAATAAATTATAAAAAATTATATGAACAAATATCATAAATGAATAAATACACAACATTTGTTTCTTGTCGGAAGATTTAAGTACGACACTTCATCAAACGAGAAAAGCTAGAAAAGAATTATATATATGTCTTATGGGTGAGTATCGGGTATAGAGTGCTTTGAATTTTTAGCAATTTGCATACAGCACTACAGAAATATCACCCTATTTACATGTAACATTCATTCTATGCCCTTAATAAGGTAACGATGTTGTATGTTTCAATCTCAGTGTGCTCATTTTTTCGTCATCTTTATTAATTTTTTTCTACTTCTTTATGTCATAGTTACAGCTGCAGCAATGTTTCAAAAGGTTTTCAATATATATATATATCTATGTATAATAAGCAAAATAATCAAAGCCAGATGAAAATTTAATCCCAAAACACATGAGGACCTTCATCTCGATGAAAGCCCTCATGTATTTTGGGATTAAATTTTCATCTGGATTTGATTATTCTTCTTATTTTATTACAGTTTTATATTTCCTTTTGCTGCATTTGCGCATTGGTTTATAAAAACTTGGTTCCAGTTCTGTTTATTTAATAATTCAAGTTTTACTCCCTCCTATATTTAAATTTTATCATATATATATATATACATAAGGAAATTACCAAGGATAAATGAAAATTAACCAAAAACACATGAGGGCTTCAGGGGAGCTCCCCCATGTAGGGAATGAAATATGAAAAGTTTCTGACGAAACGTTTCCTATCTAGCCAAAAAAATACGTTTCTAGTCCCCAACTTCTCATAGATGGAAACAAGACCATACAGCAAACGAATTTAATTAATACAAAGCATGAAAAGCCATTAAATTCATAAATAAAGTACCAAAGTAAATGCATCAAAATAAAATACAAGACTATAAATAATATAAGAAAACAAATAAATACATACATACTTAGACAAACTCGAATAGTCAGAAGAAAGAGGAAAATTGAACCCCCCCCCCTCTTTAATATAGAGCCCGTTTCAGCTGGTAGGACCACTTACCAGATGTTAAATGTCACCCGAAAGGGACAAAAAAACCATAAGTAAGATTGTAATCAGGAAGATTGCAATGTTTATTGAGTAGAAAAACAGGATAGCGGTTGACAGTTAATATGTTTTTGAGATTTTCCAGAGCTAAATTCAGGTCTAATTCAAGTTTTATTCCATCTTATATTTAAAATTTATCATATATATATATATATATATATATATATAAACAGTGCACAAAAACGTTACAGGTAGAAGATAAAGAAAAATAAAATTACACATAAAAAATTAAAAAACGCTCTTTTCATAACGATAACTGCATGTTGAAATGACTGTGAATAAAAAAATACAATGATTAATTGGTTTGGAACCTATGGTTTAAGCAAATTACAATCCCTTACGACCATTTATGATTAAATCGAGACTCAAATACGGCATCTGGAAATTGAAGGCCAAATCACTAATCATTCACTTATATTAGATGAGAAAATAAATTAGAAAACAACGGTGCAAAACCACTTCTGGAAGATGAACTGTTTTGAAAATTTGAATTATTGTTTTTTCGTCTGTGATTCATACACCTGCAAAATTTCAATTCAGTCGAACACACACACACACACACACACATATATATATATATACAGTCGGTAACAAAAGTGTCCAAACGCCAGCGAAAATTCCTATGTAAAAAAAGTACACTTCATACGGTTTTGTTAAATAAATCCTTGTCAAGTCCGGTTCTTAGTCAGTGTAAGAACATGATTCGATAAGGATTCATTTAACAAAACCGTATGCAGTGTACTTTTTTTACATAGAAATTTTTGCTAGTGTTTGGACACTTTTGTTACCGACTGTGTATATATATATATATATATACTAGCAGGCTTTGCCCGCTTTGCTGGTCACTATTTTTAAATGAATCACTATAATTACTGAATTCTCAAATTGCATTAATTTTTATCACGTGAAAAAAAAAAAAAAAAGCGAAACAAAATCTGATTAGGAAAAATGTCGCACCGGGTTCTCACTGCCTTCCGAAAAAATTCCCAAAATGCTCTAACTCTTATTTCCCCCTTCGACCCCCCCTCCCGTCTATCCTAATAATTTTACAAATTCAAAAATATCCGCAATCGATTTGTAAATATCAAAAACCTCTATGCACCAGTTTTGAACGATCTATCTCTATTTTTATTTTTTTTGCCCCACCACTCTTCCCCTTCCCAATAATTTTAAAAATTCGAAAATATCCGCAATCGATTTGTAAGTATCGAAAACCTCTATGTACCAATTTTGAATGATCTAACTCTATTTTATTTTGTTTGCCCCTCCGCCCCCCTTCCGTCCGTCCTAATAACGTTACACTTTTGAAAATATCCCTATTTCGACTTGCAGGCATCTAAAACCAATCTGTACCAATTTTGAACGGCCTAACTGCATTTCTATTTGTTTTTGCCCATAGCCCCCCCTTACCGCCCCTCCTAATAATTTTACAAATTCAAAAATATCCGCATTCGATTTTAAGTATCGAAAACCATTTCTGTACCAATTTTGAACGATCTAACTCTATTTTTATTTTTTTGCCCCCCCCATCCCATTCCCCCTTCTCACCCCTCCTAATAACTTTACACTTTCGAAAATATCCCCATTCGACTTGCAGGCCTTTAAAACCTATCTGTACCAATTTTGAATGCCCTAACTGTATTTCTATTTGTTTTTGCCCATAGCCTCCCCTTCCCGCCCCTCCTAATAATTTTACAAATTCGAAAATATCCGCAATCGATTTGTAAGTATCGAAAACCTCTATATACCAAATTTGAACGATCTAACTCTATTTTTATTTTTTTGCCCCCCCCCTCTCCCCTCCCCCTTCTCTCCCCTCCTAATAACTTTACACTTTCGAAAATATCCCCATTCGACTTGCAGGCTATTGAAACCTATCTGTACCAATTTTGAAAGGCCTAACTGTATTTCTAATTGTTTTTGCCCCCCCCCCTTGGGGATCAAATTTCGAAAATTCCAGGAATTGGTTTTTAGACATTTATATTAGCTATATTTTAAAGCAAAAATTTTACGGATATCTGTTTCTTTGTTTGAGCTATGAAGGATATTTTGAATTCACGTTTTGCCCCCTCCCCCCCCCCTTGGGGGCCGAATTTTTTCAATTTTTTTCTTTCCTAAACCATCCCTGACCTATAAGGAAAAAAAAACAAAAAAAGAATGATCGAAATCGGTCAAGCCGTTTACAATTTTATAATGGACATACAGACAAACATTCATTTATATATATATATATATATATATATAGATTATAAGAAAAAAAACTTTTTATAAACTGTGTTTTTAAATTTTCTGTTGAATCATAGAACTAACTACATTAGCACTTTATCAATGCGTATGAAATCTTTAAACCGATAGTGACGTCAATTTTTGTGAGATACATAATTTAATTTTTTACAAATTTTTAAAGCTCACGTTTAATTAAATTATTTATTTAATCACATTTATTTATTTTTATGTCGAAAGAAAATGAACTCGTAAATTTTTTTTGGCAACAATTAAATTATAGCTAATATTTTAATGGCTATTTATAAGGTATTAGGAGGTTATTATTTTCATATTTTAATTAATAATAAGAAAACTATTCGAATTTTTTCGAATTTTTTTTTTCCTAAACCATCCCTGACATATAAGGAAAAAAACAAAACAAGAATGATCGAAATCCGTTCAGCCGTTCTCGAGTTTTAGTGAGACTAACGAACAGCAATTCATTTATATATATATATATATATATATATAGAGAGAGAGAGAGAGAGAGAGAGAAAGAGTAATCGACCCTGTGTTTTCGCTGTTAGTAGTAGCGACGGCCGCTTTTTCAGTGTTCTTTCACAAATGGTCATTAATTCGGTGTGCTATTTTAATAGCCATTTATGAAAAGGCACCAATGTGAGTAAGCATTGGAGACCATCGGTCAATGCTTACTTGCAAAATGCCGCGCCATTATTATATATATATATATATATATATATATATATATATACATATATATACAGTCGGTAACAAAAATCTCCGAACACTAGCAAAAATTCCTATATAAAAATTGTACACTTAATACAGTTTTGTTAAATAAATCCTTGTCGAATCCTGTTCTTAGTCTGTCTAAAAACAGGATTCGACAAGGATTTATTGAACAAAACTATATAAAATGTACTTTTTATACATAGGAATTTTTGCTAGTGTTCGAAGATTTTTGTTACCGACTGTATATGTATATTCAGGGTGTCACATAACTCTGTAGACATTTAAAAAATTCATAATTATTGAATAAATTGATGAACTGAACGCGGTTTGCGAAAAAATCATTCTCTGAAAGGGGATATTTTTTAATAGTTAAGAATTTTTAAAATGCCTACAGAGAGGAATTTAAGAATCGATTTCATCGATCATCATTAAAAAAGCTATAGAATGTAAAACAAAAATGATTAATTTCAAGAAGACTTCTCCCCTTGAAAGATGTATGACTTCCTTGTTCGACTTAAGGATCAAAATAATTTATGTTTCCCTGCCTTATGTCACTGACCGAAAAATAATCGGAAACTGTTAGCAATAAGTATAATCAGCATATGTAAATAACTACGTAATCGTACTGAGTAAAACAGGGATATCCTGTTAAAGCGACTCCAAGCGCATATACTTAACGATAATATACAAAAATATAACGAGGATGTGTGTATAAGAAACTTCGAGCTTGTTTTTTATTTCTTAATTATTGATATTAGCATATATTGTAAATTGTAAAGTTGCGTGAAAAAAATTACAGCATTTTATAAGTAGAATAAAAAATCTCAGAAAAATACAAATTCAGAAATTGAAAAATATATTATTTTCCTCCAGTATTAAAAGAAAAAGGGAATGTCCAATGAATAAAATGTATCCAATGTTCTAATGATAGGAACAGGGGTAAAAGTGTACCACATTCTCGACACCACTATTTTTATTTGGAAATGTTTATTGCATTTTTACATTAATTAATTTTTTGTGATTAAATGGGATTGAGATTATATTTAATCACAAAATTTCTTTATTAACCCATTAGGCGCCAAAGCTCCCGCTGCGGGAACAATTTTTTAAGAATTTTTTTTTCTCTGCAACTAATTAAGATAAATTGTGTTTCTTTTCTTTTTTACATTAAATATTGAAACTCCTAGATTCATTGGTAATTTTTTTTAAAATTTGTAATGTAACTTCTATTTTTATTTTCAATTATTCAAACAAAGATGTTTGTTTTTCTGCAAAACATCAGCGAAGAAATAAATTACCAAAAATAACTCATTCGAGTACAAGGGTTTAAAACAATGGATATGAAATGAAACAATTCTTTTCATTAACTATAACAAACAGGGATCAAGAAAACTAATTTTGCAGTTTTTCAACATCTGTTCTACCCCAGTTAGGTGTCAAATCTCCCATTTTGGAAACATATCTTCTAACAAATTATATATATTTTTATTATTTAAACTACATATGATTAGAAATGCACATTGAAACCCAAAATATACGAAAATTCATAAATTTTCAGTGGGATTCATATAGCGGCGTTTAATGGGTTAAGGAATGTTATTTTTGTCATTAAAAGAGCTTTCATTATTAACTATTTATTTTTACCGATATTATTACTGGTATTCAAAAATCCTGATATTTAGCAGCATTGAATTTTGATTATTACAAAATTTAGCAGTATTGGGAATAAAAATATCACAGTATTAACAATATTTCAGTCTTCGTACAGAAGTTGCAAACATTGTTGGAAATAGCGATAGTCAGGTAGAATTAATTACCGATCGGGCTGTGCGAGTCGCATTACCAGCAAAGCGAAATGATTGATATAGAGTTCAAATAGGTTACATTTTTTCAAAATATCGCTGATCAGTTGCCTAGTACATGTAATCAAAATAGAGAGCAATTTGGTTACCACCTGTTTATTGTTTTCTTTTTATTCTTCCTAGAGACTAATCTTTCCAACCTAAATTTATTGACAAATTAGTTTTTTCCCTCCCCAAATCTACTCTTTTCCCGCCCCTAAACATACAATTTTTGTTCTTGTGATGTGAAGGATGAGAGGGGTTGTAGAATATGATTCCGATTTGTATTTGGTTAGTGTATTCGAAATAAATAAATAAATAAATAATAAATACCACGCACTTCTAAACAAATGATATAAAAGAAAGAGAATGGAAAAAAAAAAAAAAAAAAAAAAAAAAAAAACAGGTTTGAAAGCGCCCCAATAATGAAATTGGTATCTAAAATAAAATGAATAAAAAAGCAAAATTGAAATTATATGTTAAATTTTTTATGTTTAGTTTAACTTCAAAGAAACTCTGAAAGCATTTGATATCTTTGATATTGTTAAAATTTTTATAATTAATGTATAAACATAAAAATAAAAAAAAAAATAATAATGTCTCAGAAAATTCAATTATAAGTCAATTTAAAACTTAATGTTTTCGTTATTAATTTATTTTATGAGAGTGGGTGAGGGGTAAGAGCAAAATTTTCTATTTTCCCCAAGATTCAGAAGCTAAAATTAAAGTTTTTGTTTGATTTCAATAAATGTGAGCTAAAAATAATTAATTTCAGCTCCAACTGGATGCGCTATTAACAGCATTTGCATTCTACATGAACACGTTACAAGCAGTATTAGAGCGGATATTCTACAGGTAGAATTTATTGTCAGGTTAGTCCTTTCACACTTTCTCTTTTTAATTCTCAGGAAAACGAAGTCATTGACATCGAGTTTAAAGACTGTATAAATTACTGAAATATCACTACTCGATTGACTATCAAACATAATCGAAATACAATATAATTCGATTATCAATATAATTCTATTATCATTTATTTATAGTTTTCGTTTTGTCTTTTCTAAATATTAATCATTTAAAGGTAATTTTTTTTTCCCTGACAAACTAGTTTAATTTTTTTTTCTATTTATCCCCCCCCCCCCCTCCCAATCTTGTTTGTTGTGATGCGTGGCGTAGGACACGTTTCTGATTTATGTGTGCCAACGGTATTCGATAAAAAGCATCACGCATTTATAAGAAATTGAAAAAAAAGCAACAAAAAAGAAGAGTATAAAAAAAAAAAAAAGAGAGATATCATTAACGGGAGTTTTTCTGTTGCCCACACGAATCAAGCTGTATGTTGCAATCTGACAAGTAACATTCTTTTTTTTTTTTTTTTTTTTTTTCATTTTTTTCTTTTATCTAAGATTAACTAAAAACTATTTTTTTTAGTTTTTAATTATAGAGACTTAAAAGCTTTTATTAATTCTTAAAATTAACGGCATATTGTTTAATTCATTAATTGGTTAAAAAAGAAAAAGAAAACCTTTAAGTATCTAAAAATCAATGATATAGGAAAACATATCAATTTTATAAAAAATATCCTTGACCCAGTGAAATGGCATTTTACTGTTAATTAGATTTGTATGTATCTATATTTTTTCAGTTGAAAACAATTAATTGGGAGAAAGCTGTCTAATCAATTTAATAGAAAAGTAAAGATTCATAAATTTAGTATTGTTTGAACACAATCCCGAATGAAAATCAATATAGTTACGTTTCTTTTAAAATTTAATTAACTGTATGGTTTCAGCTCAAAGTTAGTTATTAGTTGGGACGTAAATAAATATACATTCACACACACACAAACACAAACACTTAAAGAATTTTTTTTAGCACACACACAAAATAATAATAATAATTAACTGTATGGCTTTAGCTCGAATTTAGTTATTAGTTGGAACGTAAATAAATATACATTCACACGCAGATACACAAACACAAACACTTAAAGAATTTTTTTAACACACACACACACACCAAAAAAAAAAAAAAAATAGGAGAGAGAGAAAGAGAGAAAAAATCGCATAATTAAACAAATGTTATAAAAAAAATAGTAATCTTTAAGTATGTGAAACATTATTATAATTAAAGAGAATATGGAATAAGAAACATATTCCATAAAGAAAGTGCTTCAATGAGTTGTAACTAATTTTTGTTATCAATTATTATTGTTATTATTTTATATATTCAAAAGAATATTCACACCAGACAAAAGTATGTAAGTAACACAAGTAAAAAAATAAATGAAATTGCAAAAAAGATATATATATATATATATTGTTCCATAAGATAGTAAGTACTTTAACTTTCTTAATAGTAATAATCTATAATTACTTCGTAATATAGATTCTATAATCTTTAGATCTTTAATCTATAAAGATTATATAATCTTTCATAATAATCTATAATTAGTTTAACTTTCTATTTTTCCTCATTCATTTTTTCACAAGGCGAAAATAAATTTCTTCTCAAAGTATTTGGAATTTATTTCTTTAAACCAACTCTTAAAAAAAAAAAAAAAATCCCAAGTTTTTTTCGACGATTTTTATTTCTATTTTAGCATTTAAAAAATACGTATTTCAAAAACGAAAAGTTTATTCTAAACTTGAGTAATTTTTAAACTTTCTGTAATTAATGTAACAATTTATTTATTTATTATTTATTTTATAAGGATATTTAATGCAAATTTAAGTCATGTACAATAGATTGTGGAGGTACATACAGATATTACGAAAACTTTTTCAAACATTACACAGGATGAAATGAAGAACTGTAGACTGTCACATGAAGAACTGTAATTTTTTTATTTATTTTTTATTTTCTAGTACTATTTTTATTATCATTTTTAATATAATACAAATCTAAATGGTGTAAGCATACAATATCAGTACGTCATCAGAGGCTTTGTTTAAATAATGTATGCAAATAGCTGTAATTTCTGTTATTCTGTATACTTATTGCCAAAAATTTACAGAGTACAAAGCCCAATTAGCACGTAATTGAAGATTACTAATGAAATCAAAAGTCAGGTTAGCTATGCATAGGAAGATGAAATAAAAGTAAAAGGATTAAAAAAAAATTCATCATTGAAATAAAATAAAACTCACAAAATAAAATGAACAAACAAAAATTTGACGTAAGCTTGCAAATGAGACGTAAGCTTGCAATTTTAAAAATTACACAATGAAAAATGAAGTTAAAAAAGAACTAAAGAATTACAGTTCGTAACAAAAACTTAACTTAGTATAGACTTAAAATAAATAAATAAATACAATAAAAGTGACATTAAAAATAAAACCAAATAAAACTAAGGATTACACGGCGCTGCAAAGATTTTTTTTTTTCCGACCCCTGAGACTATTTCTGCTGATTCTTATGTAAAATGACCGTCTGAATCCGAATATGACCCCCATTTTCCACATTCACCCACCGCTTTCTCTGGACGCTACCCACTCCGACAATTTTTATTACGGTTCGGTAATTTTATGGCCATGGATTTGATTTGGTGGGTTGAAAGGGATTATTTTAACACTTAAAAACAACAAAAATATAGCAAATGATAATAATAATAGATTAATAAAACACAATAAATATAATTCATAATTTCAGTGGCAAATCCGTCCTCAGGGGGGTCGATCCAGGCGAAAATTAGAACCATTTTGTTGCCCCTTCACAAAATTCAAATTTCTAAAATGGGCCCCTTCACAAAATTCAAATCCTTAAAATGGTTCCCTTCACAAAATTCCGATTTATAAAAACATCCCTTTTACAAAATCCTGTTTTATAAAAATAATACTTTTGTAAAATTTTTCCATATTTACAGTTTTATTTTTAATGAGTGTCTATACTTGTTTAATAAAATGCTATTAACTTGATATTAAACATTAGATAGAGTAACTGCTAAAATGAAAGGTTTTTAGCGACAATTCTTTTTTTTTTTTTTTTTTTTCACAAAACAATTTTGATTTTCGCAAAAATTAATAAAAAATTCACAATAATAATTTTTTTTTCACAAAAATGGGCCTCAAAAATTAAAACCTGGATCAACCCCTGGTCCTAAATTTTCTCCTTGCTTCAAATGTTCATGTTTTAGAATTTTCTACCTCTGTAGCCACTCAGAAGATATTTAACAATTAAAATCATTCTTTCCACCCCTTCATATCAGATTCATAACCATAAAATTACCGAATAGTGATAAAATTAGTGGGGAGTCTCAAAAAAAAAAAAAAAAAAAAAAAAAAGAAGAAGAAGAAGAAGAAGAAGAAGAAGAAGGGGAAAAAAAGGGAAAAGTAATTTGACCGATGGGGAAAAATGGACGTCAAATTCGGATTCAGAAGTCATTTTACATAAGAATTTGCAGGAATGGTGTTGGGTCCAATTTTCATGCAGAGTAGTGTTATTAATGTTATAGCTAAACTGCTTAGTAATAAAATAAATATTAAAATATAAATATGAATATGAATATGAATATCTAATTAATTGTTTATAGTAATTTAAAATTTAAATATATTAGAAAGTTCGTAAAAGGAACTGATTCAAATGTAATAAAATATGAAAGTAGCTATAGTTGAAATATTGAATAGTGTCATTTCTTAAGTTCTATAGCAAATTTCTGCTTAAAAATCTTTTTAAATATTCAATTTATACGTTCCTTATTACGCATTAAAAGAAAAAAAACAATGTGAATCTAGTAAAAATAATTTAAAAGATTTTTACTATATTTAAAATTTTGGAAAAAAAAAAATTCCTTGCTTTTTAATATGAAAATTCTCCCATATAAAGCTAATCCCTCCCCTTTTTCCTATTTTTTTTTTTTAAAATATGGAATTTTCTGTATTCAATAGATATTCTACATTTACTTAGTAATAAATATTCTTATTAATATTATTATCAGTACCAACATTATTATTATTATCGTTATTATTATCATCATTATGCATGCGATATAAAGTTCACGAAATATAATTACTAAGTCGCTCCTTTTATTTGATGCTAATTTCTACCAATTACATGCTCAATAATAATAATAATAATAATAATAATAAAAAGAAGAAGAAGAAATATTAAAAACTAATAGTAATTTCCTTTTACTTAAAATCACATTAATTTCTTGCGACATATTTATATGGGAAACGAGTGTCATCTGCTAAAACCGTTGTTATAGTAACATGATTTTTACTTTTTCCCAGCTCTAAATTAAATCATACAAAATTTCTATTACAACCAATACCTGAAGTCCAAAATGGTTGAGAAAAAGCGTGGTCACGCTTATTCTCAACAGTTTGAAACGTTACCTGTTTTAAACGTTAAAACAAATCAGAAAATAAATTTGACGACAACGTTTTCACCTTGCAGCGGCTGCGCTATAAAATTTCAGAAATACATTTACAAAATTCAAACCTTTAAAATTTTACACCAATTGCCTCTATTTTTACTTCCATTACCCGATTACCACAGGTAATGAAAATATTGCATTCGGTAAAAAAAAAAAAAAAAAAAAAAAAAAAAAAAAAACGCCGTGTTTTCACCTGATTTACATGTGTTAAGATCTCCTTAGTACAAAAAGAAAAAAGGTTTTTGACAATTGGTCAGTATGTGAAGCGTGCATATGTGTGCGTGTGTGTGAAGAATCCTCTGAATATCATATCTCCAATACTAATAAATATAATAGGTTGAAGCTGCAGAATGAGACAGGTCCAGTGTACAGGCCAATGTTTGGTGAAAACTGGAAAATCGGAAGTGGGGTGTAGGTCCGTATCAAACAAGTGGTTCTTATTATTTTCTTTAAAGTTGCAGAATAAACAGTATTTATATTGCAACTCGACTTGACCTATCTGCAAATGTTACACTTTATTTCATAAGCATTATAGATGTTTCCTCAAAAACTTCATTTGTGTTAAATCAAGATAAAACAAATTTTTGTCTCTAACAATTTTGTTTATAAGTCTATTTTGTTTATATGTTTGTCGAAGACATTTAATGAAATTTGATAATTTTGGCATTCAAATTAAGCTTATTTACCGTTTTATTTTCAATTTATTTATTTACATGGAAATATTATGATCAATGATAAAGATAGCAATCATTTTTTTATGAAATTATCCCAAAAGGAATACTACCAAATTTTTCTGGGAGCTCTGAATTATTATATAGTTTAATAAAGTAAAAAAAAAAAAAAATAATAATTAGTATTTTAATCGTGTATTTGCATTTACGTAAAAGAATCCTAGCCGTATCATATCAAATTTTCTTACTGTAAGAGGTCCTTCAATTTTAATCATAATTCGGGATTTACTCTGACAGAACTTGTATTTATACGGATTTAAGTTCGACGTATATAGCGCGTACGTGATAAAGATAAGTAAGCAATGCGTGGATTTATTTGTCAGTAGCTTGAAATATTAAACATTTGGTTGCTAAATCCAACACCAAATGTGCAGAATAAATATAAATTTCTGCGTAGAAGTTTTATAGGAAATTTGGAATAATTCTGGATTAGAAAGTTTTATTTTAAAAATAGAAATTACAGACTAATATAAACATGATTTATTATTTCAAATACAATATATTGGCGATGCCATCTTTACATTAAACCAATCTAAAATAACAAAATGTATTCTGAAAATTTTACGACTAGTTTTTTAAATATTTTTGCATATTTAGTTTTTACTAAATAAGCTATTAAAAAATGTA
Organism: Salticus scenicus; assembly: GCA_963930645.1. NCBI lineage: Eukaryota > Metazoa > Arthropoda > Arachnida > Araneae > Salticidae > Salticus > Salticus scenicus. Next base: position 49,428,109 of record OZ005659.1, read on the forward strand.
AATATTATTTTTAATAATGAATGTATGTAAGTATTAGTGTGTAATGAATTCGATTAGAACCATTTTTTTAATAATTTTATCGCTAGAATGTTTATGTTTTAACCCTTTAACGTTTATTAATTTGTGAGTCAAACAAAATATTTCACATTTTTTATGTAAAAAAATTTTCAATATTTTTAATTTTTTATAAACTTTTCTACCTGTTATCTTACTCTACAGTTTTTAAGTATTTATTGTTATTGTTATGAAATTTATACAATTTTTGTTTTTCGTTTTTGTAATTTTCTTTTTTAGGTTTTTCTTTTTTTTTTATGCTCCATTCTCATGCGTCTTTTGTGCATGGGGGCCAACGATGTAAAATCAAGTGCCTTTGCAATAAAGAAAAAAAAAATCTTACTTCACTGATCGTTAGATATCAGTGCTACTCCAAAAATTTAAAAAATAATGTTTCAGGGGAAGCCATATGCAGAAATCCCTTTATATTTCTTAGTAGATGCGAGTACATCTTGTTGATTTGGTGCTGCAATCTTGCCTAGTTTTTTTCACCTGATAAAGGATTTTGTTACTACTTTGACGAAATTTTTATAAAATGTTGTTTATTGTGCTCTTTTCTGTGTTCAAAATTTTAATTAAAATTTTTATTTATAAAATTAAAAATAGAATAAAATAAGAGAAAGTATACTTTTTTTAATCTTCGAAACCTATATAACCTTAGAAAAATGCTTACGAGATCACTTGTATCACTTATTGTCTTTTAAATAAACATTCACGTCATAAACAATTAAGCGTACAGTTTAAGAATTTTGTTTTATTTTATTTTTCAACAACTACACATTGTGTAATATTCATCACTAATATTTTTTTAAATTAATTATTTAAAAAAAAATGCATAAAGAATTGCAACGTCCGTCATTTAAATATTTAAACATAAATAAATTAATAAGTAAATAATGGAGAATGAACTAGCTTTAATCTTTTTTTTTTTTTTTTTTTTTTCGTTACTCTTCCATGTTCTTGGCACATCGCGTCGCTCGTTCATTATTTAGACCGTATCTTCTTATCGTATCTTCTTATTGTTTTTCTTTCTTTTTTTTTTTCTTTTTTTTTTTGTAGAGTTAAATAACAATAAGACATTTTTCCGATGCCAATGTACTGACGTCACATCAATACGTCAGAGACAAATCAAAGTCTATTTTTAATACATTGCAGAAGGTTGTCGGCTTACATTTTCATTGCCACTTCACATTAAGTTTATATAAAAGGTAAAGATTAATTTAGCCGGATAGTTTTAAGATCTGTACGTTTTTTTCACCCACCTAGAAGATTTCAATTATTTGTTTTCAATTTGCGAAAAGAGATTAATATTCGGTATTTAGGATTTTTTTTTTCTTTCTCGATAGAAGATTCTGGATTTTTAAGATATATGACTAATATATCTACTGAAAAGTTTCTTGAGGCTAGCTAAATAAAAGTAGGAAGAATTATAAACGTCCTGAATGCCAAAAGAAATAATAAAATTGCAGACAGTTGTTTCGATAGCATTTAGAACAACCTTGCACGCTTTGTCAGTGCACTGATGAGTGCATTGACAAGGCCATAACCAGAAATATTTTTCGGAGCCTATTTAAACTACACATAATATTAAGTGTAAAAAGTGTAGTAAAATTAAAAAGTTTTCGAAAAATGCTCAATTTTCTGGAAAGAGGTTGGGATTTCCCCTCCTTTTTGTGCACTGATGACTATACGCTAAGTGCTACAGAATTATTATTTTCTTTGTATTTCGAAACGTTGCTAATTTTTTCTGCGTTTATATATGGCTAATACAGTCGGTAACAGAAGTGTCCGAACACTATCAAAAATTCTTATGTAAAAAAAGTAGAATTAATACTGTTTTGTTAAATAAATCCTCGTCGAATCATGTTCCTAGACTGACTAAGAACATGATTCGACGATTTATTTAACAAAACAGTATTAACTCTACTCTTCTTTTTTTTTTTTTTTTTTTTTAGGAATTTTTGCTAGTGTTCGGATACTTTTGTTACCGACTGTACATTTTATGATTTTTTTTTTTTTTTTTATTAATAATATCGGTTACGTGCAAAATAGTTAAATATAATTAGTTACATTAATTACGAAATTACGAAATAATATTGTTAGCGACAAAATAAATGTATTATCTCAGATAAAAATACCGTGATTTTTATAATGTATTTTCACATAAATACCATCATATAAAAGGAAGCATTGTATAAAGTCAATAAATAAGAGATTGTTGTTTTATGGAAACAATAAAAATCAGCTGAATGTGTACAATATAATTGAAAATGTTTTAGTAATTTTTATTTATAATTTATTTATTTATTTATTTTATTTATTTATTTTTATTTATTATTTATTTATTTTGGGATATGAAACTTTTTTCTCCTTAACAAATAGATTAAGTATTTAATTATTTCTTATACAAAACTTTAAAGCTGTTAATCATCTTAAGTTTAAATTTGAGATTAAAAAACGATGGGTTCGAGACAAAGTATATTTTAAAACTCTGTTTCACATTTTTATCTCCTGAGCCGGAAACTGGCAAGTAAAAATAGATCCTAACAAACACTCTTTGATGCTAACTCCCGATGATGATTCTCCCCATTTATGATGTAACATGTTACATGAATCACCAACGATTTATAATATTACTGCTTTCGGAATCATAATAGTCACTAAACATAATCAACGGCTGTAGATTGTATATGATTCAGAGCAATTTTACTTTTTGCCGTATTAATCAGACTGCTCCACAGCGCAATGATTGTTTAGTTTCTGTATCTCCTTCTGTGACTCTCGCTACTCATATCACAATGTTGATTTCTGGTGTGGAAAGTGCATGTACTATAGTAAAGTAAAAGAAAAGAATAATTATAATGTTATCTAGGGATCAAACTATTTCAAAATTTCTTCTCTCGTGCAATTCACATTTTAAAATTTTGTCCTTAAAAAAAAAAAAAAAAAAAAAAAAAACTTTGGACGAGAGTTTCTTTTTTTTTTTTTTTTTTTTTTTTTTTTTCTTTCTAGCATTATACTGCTTTCTGTATCTTTAAAAAAAAATGCTGTGTAATAAATTCTTATTATCAAATGTTTTTTCAACAAAAAATATTTCATGCAGAAAATATCTATCCGCGATTGTAATGAAATGCTCGCCCTCTGGTGGGCTAAGGTGAAATTACAATTAACATGTATAGCTTTCGGCTTTCGTCGAGACGCCATTGCTTGCCGATATTTAGTTTCACATATATTTATTGAATAAAAATGAATAAATCTGTTAAAAAAGATAACACATACTGTTGTGTGCGACAGTTTTACTCCAAAGGATCAAGAAATACAGAATTTAGCCTCCATTTGTTTCCAAATGACAAATTTAAAATTTCAGTTGCTTCGGCTAATGAAAGTAAAGAATTAATCAGATGATTTGAAACTAATATTTGTTCAGCTTCAGTTAAACATCTAGTTCCGATCGAACTTTGAATAAACTAAAATGTTTTTTTTTTTTTTTTTTTTTTCAAAAGCAATCAATTTTCCATGATGTAATGGCGGAGAAATTATAGCACGAATATTAAGTAGTAACACAAATAGAACAATAATAAATAAATACACGTGGCTATTATATTTACTAACAACAAAAGCTGAAAAAGCGCCATCTATCGATCATTACAAACGCGGATTGCTTATTTATTTATTTATTTACACCATGTGTAACAATTTACTTTCCTTTGAGACGTACATGACGTCATATATACTGTTACCTATGGCTAGAGCCCCTAAATAAAATAATAGGCCGGCGCATCACCGCCATTTTTGTGCCTCAGAAGAGGCCAGAATTCCCGCTTGGCGTCGTTATCGCTTCCCTAATGATTTTAAGAAATCTTGATCTGAAGCTAATCCGGTCAAGATAAGAGCAATAAGCAACAATTATTCCTAAAAACACATTTTTTTCACAATACATTCTCAGGATGTGATTTTATTCTGAGGATATCGTAGGGATGTACTGGGGTAAAATGTGTTGTTAGGGCGGTTTCTGTTTCTTTTACAAAATGTCACCAAAACTCAAATAAACAGTCTGCGAACACTTTATATTCACTTTTTGAATGATTATAGCAGTTTATCGCTAAACAAACTTCCATATCATAGTTTACTTAGCTAAAATTATGAAATATAATAAAACAAATTACTTTAAAGTAACGTAAGGCGATAAAAAAATGTTTGTCGTTTGTTTATCAGAGAAACGCGCTGGGTACACGTGGCAACCCTAAGGCAACAAAATGCCTGATGCGCCAGCTCGGATATATAGGAGCCTTACCTATGGCCGCACAATAGTCACCATTCCAAATATGTATTTATTTTTTTAATTATCAATATTTTATTTTTTAAACAAAAGACATTAAAAAGAAAATATAAACTACGCACTAAAAAGTAATAATTAAAATTCTGTTCTAAAATAATTTAATTTAGGATTTAAACTAATAATAATTACGTAAGGTTTTCTTTAATTATAAATTCTTTATTTTTATTTGATACTCAAGGGGAAATAAAGTTTTTTATTGGGTCTATTTCGTCCGGTATAAATAGGCACATTGTCCTAATAAAATAAAGCTGCCTTATTGACTTAATATTATTATTATTTATTATTATTATTATACGTAATCGCGCGTAAGGAAAAAAATAATAAATTTGGAAATTAACTTCATACAAAATCTATTACAATGTTATATCCCTACTTGCACATTTCTTTTCTGCATTTTATGCTAAATCTCTTGAGTCTTTGATACAGTATAGTTTTAATTAAAGCTCCTTATATAAAACAACATCCCGCAGCTAAAATGGGAAAACGGATTATGTAGAATTGCTTCTTAGTACATTTTAACCTTCTAAGATTGCATTAGATTTAATTAAATTAACGTATAATTTTACATGTACAAAAGAGTGGTTTATATGGATTATGATACAAAACATTTACCCCATGCTTACATGACGATACAAAAGAAGTCGGATATGTTAGGGTTACAGTTTGAAATTGCTTGACGTGTATTTCAAACTGCGTTATGTGTTTTTCTTACTGCACTAAATACACTAAAAAAAAAAAAAAATCTCTGTAAATTTACTGAAATGCTTATCAAGAGTTTCGGTAAATTTACAATAATTTTTAGTTAAATGTAAATAATAAAGATTCTCAATTTTTAATCAAAACTTTTATCTATTTATCCATATAAATGAAAGATGAATATTTCTACTTCGAAATAACATTACAAGTCACATATATATTTTCGCCAATAATTAATTAAATTAATATTAGTCGTTAGAATGCATGCATAAAATCCTTTTTTTCAACATCTCCGTTTAATTTTTTCTGTAATTTTACATAAGACTGAAGACAAATAATTACTAGTAGTTTTCTATTGAAATGTTTAACAGTCTACAAGTCCACTATTTCATGTGCATACATTTTATAGTCAATATACAGGACTAATCAAATTTTTAGCTTAAGTTTCAAAGTGTGAACTGGTATAAAATTCTCAAAACAATTTGTTATATATACAAATATATACACCTGCCAACATCCTCATTAATATCCCGTAGTGTTGTTAGTACCGCCCTTTTTTTCACACCAGTAAATTATCAGAGTAATTAATATTCTCCAAATGCAATTACGATTTAATAAGAAAAAAATTCTGTAAAAAAAATTACTTTGTGAAAAAGAAGGCGGAATTAACAATATTACGGAATATTAATTAGAATGTTTATAAGTATGTATGTATATAATATACATATATATATATATAAATGATAGATATCGTAATAAAATTAACCTTAAAATTTAGCAATCAATAGGTACAAAACGATACCAGCACAACAAAAATAGAACTGATTTTAACTTATAAGTAAGACTGTTGCGATACAGATTAAGAAACAATAAGAGACAAAAAAAAATTAAATTACTTACGCTGACATGAATGATAATAATAAAAAAAGGACCATTAAACTTAATGACAGAGAAAATAACTAAAGGACCACAGAAATAATAATTGCATTAACAGCTTTATATTTTTTTTATGAATGTAACTACAATGCTACTTTGGGGGATTTATTCCTATCACCAGAAAAACATCCCATACTTTAGAAAAAAAATCAAACAGGCGTCAATCGAAAGAATATATATAAATATGTTTTTTGACATATAAATCAACTGCCCTCGTCAGCTCGTTTTAGAGTTACAAATTCTGAAAGTTCACATCGAAAGTGAACAGACACAATTGTTGCTTGATGCATAAATCAATTGCCCATTTCAGCTTCGAAATCTATTCTATTTAATGTCTAAAAATTCGTTACTGTAGAATCTAAAAACTGATAAAAGGCATAGTTCAGATATTTTTATCGAGACCACTCTAACTTCTTCCTCTTTACCATGTTAGACCTGCTAGCTATGCTAGTTTATCCGTGATGGTATTAGGTCCCGCCTTTTTCCACACCAGAATAGTTGTAGAGTAAGAGTAATATTCAGCAATATGTTTTCATGATTAAATAAGAAGTCTGTTGCTCTACAACTATTCTGGTGTGAAAAAAAACAAAGGCGGGGCTTAATACCATTACGGATAAACTAGCATAGTTAGCAGGTCCAATATGTTTTTGCTTAGACTTAAATGTAGGTATATCGACAATGAGCTCACGATCGGGACAGCCCTACGAGGACCTCGGTCCTCGTATAGCTCAGCACCGCTCTTCGAGCGGTGAGCCGGGGCTGTTCCCCTGTTCCCCTGTTCAATGAGCTCACGAGGACAAACAGTTTACGAGTCGAAAGTCGCCTTAAATTATGTCCTCTTGAATGAATATCATTTAATTAATTTCTATTATTACACTGTTGGATGGTTTCCTGGTCAGAATAATGTATGCCAAATAAAACTGTTTCAAAAATATTTTTAAATGTTCATAAAATTACATTGAAAATACGGCATTTCTTTCACACTGTTTAAAATTTAACAGAAAACTACTGGTAAAATCATTTATCTTAAGCCTTATGTAAAATTACATAAAAAAAAATAAACGAAGGTTGTAAAAAAAGTATTTTATATACGCATTTTTTTTTTTTTTTTTTTTTTTTTTTTTTTTTTAAATACTGTAAATTTAATTATTTATTGGAAAGGATATCTTTATGACTTAGAATGCTTTTTCTAAAGCAGAAACATTCCCTTTTATTTAGAAATTAAATAATAAATTAGATAAAAATACAGAATCAAGTTTGAGAATCTTGATTACTTACTTTTAACTGAGAATTATTGTAAATTTAAAGAGACTGTGAATAAGCATTTCAGTAAATTTACAGATTTTTTTTGCAGTGTATTACTCCTTAAAACATAATAAGTGATGATTTTTAAGAAATGCGGATAAGAGAAAGTTACACGAGATTGTGTTGTGATAAAAATAACAATAAACACAGTCGCTTAAAATATTATAAACAGCCTAATTTGAATATAAATCAAGTTTTTTTTTTTTTTTTTTTAAATAAATAAATAAATAAATAAATAAATAATAATAATAATAATAATAATAATAACAGAGTAAGACGGTATTTGTTTAGAAGAATGACAAATTAAAACATTTGCTTCAAAGAAAAGTTTTAGCTGATATATCCATTAAAGTTAACATTTGAAAAGTTAGTCTTGCATATTAAGCACTGTAAAGAAAACAAAAAATGAGTTTATGAAATTTTTCGGCAAACACCACAAATTTCAAGTACACGCAAGAATTAAAATATATATATACATATATATATTAAGCTCCAGTCTTTATCAGATGGAAAAATGTAGGCATGTATGTAGAGTGAAATTAGCATTTAATACCAGTCCTTATAGGGAAGGGGGAAAAAAAAAAAAACTAAGCCAAATGCATAATGAGAAAGCACCACAGAACTGGAGTTTTAAGGTAATAAGTGCAAAACTTTGAATAAACACCATAAAATGCAATAAACTCGCAACAATTGTTTCGGGGCAAAAGAACACATGACCCTTCGTCAAGCGAAGAAAGAGGGCACGAGTGCTGCAATCAAAGCGGCAACGCACGCTTTGACTTTTATGGTGTTTATTCAAAGCATTTAACTTATTACTTTAAAATACCAGTTCTGTGGTGCTTTCTTATTATCTTTGTTCCTTCTTTGCGCTTCTGGCACCAAGTAAGTAGTTTTGCGCAGGTGCATTGCCGCTTTTTCTGCAGCACTCGTACCTGCTTTGTTCGCCTAACGAAGGGTCGTGTGTTCTTTCGACTCGAAACAATTGTTGCGAGTTTATTGCATTTTATGATCTTTATTCAAAGTTTTGTACTCATTAAGTCTAATGTAACTTAACTCACCTGGAGAATTATATCTAGTTTGAATTGTATCTTTAAATAATATACCAACATTTTTTAACATTTCATATCAATTTTTCCATGCTTTTTACTACATGATAAGATATTCAAATATCAACCTTCAGCCATCAAAAATACTTTTTTTTTTTTTTTTTTTTTTTTTAATTTCGTAATTTAAAGTGAAAAATAAATATTTTATAGTTTTATTTCATGGTTAAAATAATTTAACGGAAAAGTCTGGGAAAAATAATAAAACCACTTTTAATTATACCACAGTCATTCCTTAATTAAAAAATAGTTGATTTTATTAAATCATTAAAAGCCTCGACGGAGTATATTAAAAAACGCAAAATTATTGCTACTTGAACGTGTTTTACAAACGCTTGTTTCATGTCTTTTAACAGAAAGATGCAAAATGTCCACCTACGCTTTAATTAAAAATAATAAAAACGTCAAGACTGGTCTTATATAACCACTTGTTTATATTTGTTCATTTAATGTGAACAAGATTTACATGTATTCTTCTCAAAGCGATTAGAGTTTGAAAATTATTTATCCTATAATTAATGAAATTGAAATCGTATTTTGTAATAATTAATCTAATTAAACAAATGAATAAGCAAGAAATTTGTTTCCCAGAATTGTTTTATAATGAAAACAAAAAGGAAAAATCATGTGGTTCACATTGATTACTGACACAATTTCCAATTGTACGTAGACGTTGCATCGTTTAATTATCATTTACTTTTGGCTACGTTATCATACAATGGACAGACAGAAGAGCAGAAAGACAGACAATCTTAATATAAAAAAAAATAAATAAATAAATAAAAAAACTAAGCCGAATGCATAATAAGAAAGCACCACAGAACTATCCTTAAAAAGTAATAAGTGCAAAACTTTGAATAAATACCATAAAATGCAAAAAACTCGCAACAATTGTTTCGGGTCAAAAGAACACACGACCCTTCGTCAGGCGAACAAAGAAGGCACGAGTGATGGAATTAGCGGTAAAAAATACTATTAACTAGCTTAAAAAAATTGTGTCAGATACATTTTTTGTCTGTATAACCATAGCCTTCTAAACTAGATGCCTATCGCGTGGCTCGAAAATTTTGCAACAGTTCAAACGGTAGATAGCGCCACCTGGTACAGAATGTGCCACTTATTTATTCAACTGTCACCAATAATTAAAGAAGTGATAAATGATATATATAATCGACGTTTCTTCGATTCTATTCACCTTTTGTGTATATCAAACCCTACTTTAAAAAAATTTTTGGTGGCTGTTGAATAAACACTTCGTGCAATCTGTACCATGTGGCTCTGTCTACCGCTCTAATTGTTGCCAAGTGTCCGAGCTACGCGACAGGCATCTAGTTTAGGAGGCTATGGTATAACAATGCGGTAAATAAAGTGTTAAATAGAATGGCGATACACATAAAAATATTAAATAATTAAATTTAACAAATTTATTTTGCTGAAAGATGTGGAATTTATGATTAATTGAAAGAAAAGGGTAATGTTCAATATACAGTACCGACCGTTCACTTAAATCACATTCGTTCTGAGCCAAAGTGATTTTATTAAGCGGCTAATTTTTATATACGGCGAATGTTCCTGCACTGAAGAAAAACATATTACATCCCTGAATTTGGAAAGAAATTTCAAAATATAACAAATAGTGGAATTAATAAACAATATTATTTGATTTTTGATAGATAAATTATTAATTGTTCTTTCACAATAAGTAATTAAACACATCCTACGTTTTGATGCGCTTTCCTTTCAGGAAAAGCCTAATTACTTTGCCAAAAATTCACGTTTTTCTTCTAAATTAAAAATATTTCCATTTAAACCTCTTGTTTCATGTTTGAAAATAAGAACTAAAAATTGTCTTTTAATAACAATAATCTATATAATATTTTTCTAACGTGGACCAGTTTCAATTATTTTTTGTCGAAACGATGCGATACGCGAGGATAAAAAAAAAAAATAATATTAATACATGAACAATATTTAATCACGCGGACTTAGCTCGATGGACTTATAAGAAAAAATGGCGACATTTGTCTGATTATTTTACGAAAAATATATTTTTAACAGTTGTTTCTTCAAAATCTTTGCAAGCGTCATTTTAAACCTAAAAATATTTTTAAGATATATACAGAATATGTACTTTTGTGTCATAAATTGACTAAAAAACACAATCATAAAAAATATAACCAAAATTAAGGAATTAGTTTATTTTATTTTATTTTTTTATTTATCTTTAAACAATATATATGCAGTCGGTAACAAAAGTGTCCGAACACTAGCAAAAATTCCTATGTAAAAAAAGTATACTTCATACGGTTTTGTTAAATAAATCCTTATCGAATCATGTTCTTACACTGACTAAGAACAGGATTCGACAAGGATTTATTTAACAAACCCGTATGAAGTGTGCTTTTTTTACATAGGAATCCTTGCTAGTGTTCGGGCACTTTTGTTACCCACTGTATATATATATATATATATCTGTATATATATAAAAATTGCGTGTCACGATGTTTGTCCGCGATAAACTCCTAAACTAAGGAACCGATTTTAATAAAATTTTGCACACTGTGTGCAGTTTGGTACAACTTGAGAGATAGGATAGTTTTTATCTCAATTTATTGTCACAATATTGTTTTATTGCAATTATTTGTTAATTATAGACCCTTGTTACAGTTGCTCCAAAATATCTGTGAGTTCCATAAGTTTAATTGTTGCCAAAAAGAAAAAATACGAGTTCATTTTCTTTCGACATAAAAGTAAATACATTTAATCAAACGTGAACGTTAAAAAATTATAAAAAGTTAAATTATACATCTCACGAAAATTGACGTCATAATCAATTTAAAGATTTTATTCGCATTGATAAAGTATGTAGTGATACACAAGCGAAGTGTGACGTCACTGACCGTCTGTGAAATCAAGAAAAAGATTTCTTATGTTAATCGCCCATTGTATTTTTTGTAAAAAATTATTAAAAAACGAGGAAAATTATTTCCGGATTTTAATTCCCATATTTTTCTATAGATATGTATTATTTATCATGTGCATATGTTAGATTGAGTTATTTTGCTGTCAAATTGACAAAATTTTAATTTTAAATTTCAAAGCTCTGTCGTCCTTGGAGTTTTTCGTATTTGGCGATAAAAGACGCAACATGAAAATATACAAGCTAGATGTATATTTTCGTAATATGTATTGTGCGAAATATTGTTTCATATTATTCATTAATCTCTTAATATAAGTTGTTAAAATAACCATGATTTTTGAAAGGAATTAAATGTGTGTGCCAGATAATTTGGCGATATTTTTTTTTTTTCCGCCAAGGATGATAGATATGAAATTTATTCCGCTGCAACATGTTAATATCTTATATCAGATACATTATGTATATGCTACAATTTATTTCACGTGGCACGTGTGTTAAAAATTTATTCACGACATAACCTTGCTTTTTCAATTTTAGTTGCATTATTCTAATCTGTATCACTTCGTTTTCTTTAAGAAATTTGTGATCTATATATAACGTTCTAAATAAAAAGTAACCATTTCAATATTTTAAAACTTATTTAAAAGTCTGGAAGAGTTTAAGTCTGTTTATTTGTTTTGTAAAGCTAATCTATATGACCGATGTTCGAAACTTTAATTAATTATTTCTCTTATTTTTCTTTACTTTTTCTTTAATAACTTACCAATTTAACGTTCCTGATTAAATTTGCGATTTATATATGTATTTTGCATTAAATTTTGACTCATATTTATTGCTGAAAATGCGATCTTAAAATCTTGCAATTTTCTTATCTTATTCCTCAATGCTTTCCTTCTTGATTAACTTGAATTTACTATTAAAATTTTAACATACTCAGAATCTTCTCACCACTCCGTTAAAATATATTAATCTTTTCAGTAATATATCAATCAGTATATCCCCACAACGATATTTGGCGATTTTTTGTTGGCGATTATGGCTAAATCATAAATCTATAAATCATAAATGATAAATGATAATCTAAATCATAAATCAAAAACATAAAATAATAAATTCAAAATAAACAACATATAGGCTGCCATATTATATCACAAACAGTCCAGAGCGACATCGTAATCGTTAAAAACGGCGCAAAAATAAAATCGCCAAATTCAGCTGTGGGGATATACTGAAGTTATAATTATCCGAATATAATTACTGAAGTTATATTATAAGTTATAGTTGTGGGTAACAACTATAGTATTTCCCCACAACTGGATTTGGCGATTATGGCTAAATCATAAATCTAAAAATCATAAATGATAAAATCACAAGCTAAATCATAAATCTAAAATGAAAGCATACAGGTTACCATATTTTATTGCAAATAATCCAGAACGACTTCGTTATCGTTCAAAAAGGCGCCAAAAAAAAAAAAAAATCGCCAAATCCAGTTGTGGGGAAATACTATATACCTTATCAAATTATCAACGTATTACTTAGCCGCAGCAACGCGTGGCCGGGTCTGCTAGTATATATATATATACCAAAATTAATAAAAAGTCATCGCCAACATGACAACAAAAATTTAAAAGGCGTCGGGGGAGTCCTATATTAAAACTGTACTGCCTGTGGAAGTATGAAAATTGGGTCGTGAACCATGAATTTTATTTGGAAACCTTTCTTTGAATGATTTTGGCTTCTCTATTGTGCAATATTAATTTGGTTTTAATAATAATTTGGCTTCTGGTAAATTAGAATTTTAATTAGGTGGTGAAATTGGTATAACATTTATGAGTTTCAGATTTCAAAGGTAAATAAGAAAAGAAATAAAGTGCGAATATTTCGCACGGTTTTTCTAGTAAATAAATAAATAAATAAAAAATAAAAAATCATAGCATTTGCGAATCAAACCAAATTTGCAACTTATTATCGCACTTTAAAAAATATGTTCCTTGAAATTGTTACTGAGACAAATAATGAGGCATGTTTAATTTGTAACTATGCTGCAAATTTAAAATTTTTGACAGAGAGTAGAAACAACGGAGAAAGTGCTGTGTTTTCTTTTCTTTTTAACCGACTTCAAAAAAAGAAGGAAGGTTCTCAATTCAAACCGTATGTTTTTTTTATGTTTGTTAGCTCATAACTTCTGAACGGATGCTCCGATTTTGATACTTTTTGTTTTGTTGAAAAGGTCATGGTCTGCAATAGGTCCCATGGTAATATCTTTACGATCTAAAGAAAATACAGGGTGCCCAAAAAATCAGTCCCAACTCTTTTAACTGCTAAACGGCTGCAGCTATAGTGATAAAAATGGTATGTAAGTATAGCAAAGTCGTCATGCAGTACAAGGTTAAACCGCTTGCAGCGCCACCTGGTGGAAAATAGCGGAGTTAGTGTTCCTATCTCGAAAACATTTCTAGAGAAAAAAAAAGTGAATTATGAAGTTCAAGAGTATCACCGATTTAGTACAAAAAGATAGTTTAGGCATTCATGTTAGCGTTCCTATCTCGGAAACGGTTCAAGACAGGGGAAAAAGTGAATTATAAAATTGCAGAGCATCATCGATTTAGTAAGAAAAGATAGTTTAGACATTGATGCTAAAAGTGCAATGCTAAAAACGTGCATTTGCTTGTTAGCAATTTCTTACTCTTACACTATGCACGTATAAGCTACATTTCACATGTTGTAGCGTAGCAGGTGAGACATACGTTTTATAGTTCAAAATACGGTTACTTGATACTTTTTGTTTTGTTGTAAAGATCTTGGTCTGAAGTAGGTCCCACTGTAATATCTTTACAATCTAAAGAACATAAATAGCGCAATCTGGTGAAAAACAGCGGAATTAGCGCTTCTATCTCAAAAACCGTTCAAGATGTGAGTAAAGCTAATTACGAAGTTGTAGAGCATCATAGATTTACTACGAAAAGGCAGTTTTAGACCTTATTGCTAAAAATAGAACGTTTAAAATGTGCAGTAGTTTTCTCGTAATTTACTACACTGTGCACACTTGAACTACGTTGCACACTTTGCAGCGTAGTGGATGACACGTATACTCTGTGGTTCAAAGTACTGTTACTGTAAGCGGTCACATCGATTAGCGCAAAGTCGTTTTCAACCAACTTCAGAAAGGAGGGTGTTCTTAATTCGAACTATGTGTTGTTGTTGGTGTTTGTAAGCTTATAACTTCGTAAGAGATGCTCTAATCAACCGACTTTAAAAAGGAGGATTTTCTCAATTCAAAGTGTATGTTTTTTTTTGTTTTTGTTTCTGTTTGTTAGCTCATAAATTCTGAATGGATGATCTCATTTTGATACTTTTTGTTTTATTGTAAGGGTCTTGGTCTGAAATAAGTCCCATTGTAATATCTTTACGATCAAAAGAAAATACAGAGTGCCCAAAAATGTCAGTCCCGATTCTTTTAACTGCTGAACACCTGCAGCTATAGTCATAAACGTGGTATGTAGGTATAGCAAAGTGAACATATGTTACGTGATTCAACCGCCTACAGTGCCACCTGGTGGAAAACAGTGGAGTTAGCGTTCCTATCTCGGAAACGGTTCAAGACAGGGGAAAAAAGTGAATTATAAAATTGCAGAGCATCATCGAACTAGTAGGAAAAGATTGTTCAGACATTTGTAATGAATTTCCTATTTTGTACACACTTGAACGACATTGCATATGCTGTAGCTTAGCGGGTGATATTTATGCTATGTAAAATTCAAAGTATGGTTATTGTAAGCGGTCACATTGATTAACGCATAGACGTTTTAAACCGACTTCGTAAAGGAAGAGGTTCTCAATACAAACCATGTTTCTCATTGTTGTTGTTGTTGAAATTTGATAGATTATAACTTTGTAAGAGATGATTTAATTTTAATACTTTTTTTGTTCTCGTAATGATCTTGGTCTGAAATAGGTTTCATTATGATTTCATTAAGGTATACACAAATTACAGGATACTCACAAAAGACTGTTCTTACTCTAACTGCTGAACGCATGCAGCTACACTGGTAAAAGCAGTATGTAAATATCGATGTTGAAACTTACGTCCTTCAGCTGTAATGCATATTTTGCTCTTTGTTTGAACTTTACGCTGCTCAATTTCCAGCGCAGCGGGTGACACGTATTCACTGTAAAGTTCAATATATATGCCTAACAGAATTTTTAGTTACGAACACAGCGTATCCGTTCTTTGCATTTTAAAGACTTTTTAATTTAACGTATGTTCGTTCAATAGATAGTTTTTTGCTCATATCCGATAAAGGCAAGAAAAGTGACCCAACTTAAAAATGCAGCATTTGAGAAAAATCAACTTAAAAGTAACTTGACTAGAATAAAACTGGCACAACTGTCTCTCGAGCGAATAATTTTCTCGATGGAGATGTAACTTTTTTGTTCACATTGGCTACATTTCATGTATTTTTCAGTGACATAAACCTTTTTTTGAGTTATGTCACTTTTCTTGGAAGTTGTGATTTGTTAAACTGCCGTCGAACGTCTTCTGATGTTCTGCTTTATGAATAAGTTTTCACTGAAAAGAGAAAAATAAAATCTTTTTGTAAAAAAATAGAACCGACTCCAAAAAGCAACTAATTGCGCCTAAAAGTATAAAATAATTTCCTTCGCCAAACAACCTATAACACTACAATTAATCATAACTTTTTAAGTCGGCGCAAAATTAAATAAAAATTCATACCTCTATTCAATACAAAAATCAAATCCTATTCAAAATACGAATCTCACATTGTCACCTGCAAAACTCAGCCGAAAACTACTTTGATTAAAGAAAACAAATAAGATTTCGTAAGCAGCAAAAGTTGGCGAAGATGCTGGTATGTAACGTCCTTGGTAAATGAAAAATCGCAAAATTATCTGGCAAACATATTTAATTTCTTTGGGATATCATGATTGTTTTGATAAGGTATATTAAGAGAGTAATCAAGAATACGAAACAATATTTTATACGATATATATATTATGAAAATATACATATTGCGTGTATATTTTTGCATTACGTTTTGATCACCAAATCCAAAAGTCACGAAGGATGATAGTTATCAAAGTTATACCAAATTTGCAAAGGAAACTCTAACTTCGTAGAAACATAAATACCGCATTGTGAAGAATGTTCACTGTTCTATGTAGATGCTACTAATGAACCAGTTGTATACAGTGATAAAATAATAAAGGAAATATGAAAATGGATCATTCGAGACAACAGCATTTGTTGCTACCGATCTAAAAACAAACCTTTAAAAACTAATTTAATTTTATTTAATTTTGCGCCGACTTCAAAAGTTATGATTAATTGTAGTGTTATAGGTTGTTTGGCGAAGGAAATTATTTTATACTTTTAGGCGCAATTAGTTGCTTTTTGGAGTCGGTTCTATTTTTTTACAAAAAGATTTTATTATTTAAAAAAAAAAAATATATTTCACCATGCAAATAAAAATTTGTTTAGTGTGCATAAAAGACATTTTTGCTGCTGCAGAGATTTATTTATTTATTTATTTATTTATTTTTTTTTTTGAGTTTATTAACCGGCGATGCTGATTTTATTAAGCGGCAGTTTTAAAAGCAGTTCATATTGATTTCATTTCGGTCTTTGAAATTTGATCAGCTTAAGCGGTTGATCTTACTATCAAGTGAATTTATTAAGCAGCGGTTACTGTATATATTTTTTGAAAATTTAATTTATTAAGTTATTAATTAATTAACGTTTGTATGAAGACGAAATATACAGTATAACTATATCATATCACGACGTACCTGGTCACATTATGTAATTATGATGAAATAATGAGAAAAATGCTCTTTAAATAAAATGGTGTGTAGTGATACAGTTGGTTATAAACAGTGCTCCGGAATAAATTAAATTATAAATGTTACCAGCTATACATCACGTAAAGGTCATCAAGTCCGCCCACTCTAGAATAAATGACACTGTTTCACAAATACTTACAAAACTGACTCAGAATGGATTCTTAAAAAAATATTAATTTGCATTTTACCTATTACATAAACAATGCAATACAAAATATAGTATACTTGCTGCAGATAGTGACTTTCTGAAAACGCAAGGAAAATAATCAAAATGCTTCTTTCAAAAATCTATTTAATTCCTTGTTCAAGAAATGCACAAAGCATGGCCACTTGTTGTATTTTAATTATTCACGAATATATTAATGATAATTTTAGAATGTTTATACTTGTCAGTTTTTAGTTCTTTATTTTATTTCAATTGTAAAACTAACTACAATTGCTCTTGTTAGACTATTTTAAAATCAAAGTTACTTTTTTTTTTTCGTTTTCTTTCTTTTTTTTCACCAGTGGCCGAGAGGTTTAGTTCTACCCCAGGTCGCGTCTGTCGACCTAGCCGTTTAGAGTTATCCTAGTTTGTCTCCGACATTCGCGTAGATAGGAGTTAAACTCATAGTTGCAAACATCCTAATTAATATTCCATAGTATTGTTAGTACCCGCTGCCTTTTCCACACCACTTAATTTTTGGAACATTTCTCTTCAAATGTAATTACGATTAAATAAGAAGAAAAATACTAGTGCGAATAAAAAAAAAAAAAAAAAAAAAAAAAAAAAAAAAAAATGCGAGCACTAACAACAACACTATGGAATATTAATTAGGATGTTGGCAACTATATAAGCTTCCTTGATAGACCACCCTCCCCCCACGAAGGACATCCCATCCAAGACAAGGACTCCATCTTTGTCAATTGGCTTTATTCTTAAACAACTTTTCTTTTTTAAAAGATTCCTTTCTTAAAGACTGTCTTTTAGTGCCTCCCTTAAAGACAATTTATTATTATATTAAAAGATTATATTTTTTAACGGTGCAATCACTTAAGTAAACAAATCTTAATATTCTGTACATAAATTAAAAAGACTTAAGGGGAAAATCATATTTCTTGTTATTGTGTTAAGTATAAACATAAAGACACCATATCTCGTATACAAAATATTTCGTCAGGTAATTTGATATTCAGAAAGCAGGACTTCCTGCGTGGGGACATAAAATAAAAAAAATTTATGGCAGCAATAAAAAAAAAGGCAATCTCCGAATTCAAGATTTTTGAAGAAGAATAAGAAGGTTCAAGAAGCTCAAATCTTTACTTGAATTATCAATGGTTGATTTATTAACATCTAGAAAAAATTCCGATATTTATTACTTTTAAGGATTTTTTTTTTCTTTTTTTAAATATTTGTTCTCATTCTATTCACCGATTTTCATCATTAAATTTGTGTAAAATTATTTCTTTTTAACAATTTCTTGTATTCAAAGAAGAAAGTGTTGAATTCGTAAGCATTTTTTACATTCGATTTTCGAATGATTTATAAGTTTTGAAACGTCCTGAACAACGTTTAACAATTTTTAGAAAATGTCTGTTTATGAATCTGTGTGCTGCAAAAAAATGTGGTAGCTCTAAATTAAGAACTAACACACAGAATTTCATAAAAATTTATACTTTATTGCACCTTGACAATTATTCTATTTTGGTTGCACATTGCACAACAGATGTCGCTGCCACAGTATGATTTCCCCTATTTAGGGTAAGGCTGCTAGTCAACTTCTAAAGTATATAATCGCACAAAACTATGCATGTGCGAAAGCCATTATATATATATATAAACTGATTCTATTTACAGGGATGGAACACAGTCGCAGAATTCATACCACTATCAATATAAGAAAATTTTCTACTTCTTAAATCAACGATATTATAGGTAGAGAAATTTGTTAAATATATTCCGATATGAATTATGCACCCGTGTTCCATCCTTGTATTTACGTGTATATCTGCCAAAAGAATCTCTGCCAGGTTGTAATTTTCCGTGTTTTAGAAGTCCATACAGCTTCTACAGAGTATAAATGACCAAACTTGATGTATGAGATGATAATTATATCAAAAAGAATGCTGAATAAATTTCGGTATACAACAACCGACTGGTGGCGCTGCTCTCATTAAAACTTTGGGGATATTTCATATGACTACCTCTCAAAAGCTGTTGGTTAAAATTGTGCCAAATTTTGTATGTAAAATCTTTTTCGTGTGAAGGTAAGATTAAATATTTGTTCATATTAGCTTGTAAGTGGTTCTGTTATATAAAATAATATACAAAAATGATTCGTGTGATGGTCACATCATGCTACATTTTGTTATATAGATATTTCAAGAAGCTTTGCTTATATTTGGTCTCTGTACTCATAATATTACTTTTGAGGAATGAAAGAAATAGAACATTGTGGTCATTACGGGACTTTCTTCTGTATTACTTATACACATTCACGCAGTACAAATTATTTATTAAATTATTATTTATTAGAATTATTTTCAACATGAATGCAGACGATTTTTATTTCAGAGAAGTAAAATACAAAATCCTGAGGGGAAAAAAAAAAAAAAAAAAAAAAAAAAGGCGACATCAGGAGAGACACTTTTTTAACACGCTTTTATTAGCTTCACCTGTTTTTATGTATGTTTGTAACCGCTCTGGGAGCTAACAAAAAATCTACATTGTAAAAAAAGACTTTCCCTACGTGAACGCTGTGACTGGGAGGTAAAGCTCTGGGCTACGAACCTAAAGGTCTAACGTTCGAGCCCAGTCAGGGGAGATTTTTTAAAAGTGGTTTTTGTTCAATTCTAAATTATTTTTATTAAAGATGAAAATATTATAGTGTGTCACTCACACGATTTTTTCTTACCCTGCATTTTAATACTATAAAGATAGATATTTTGTGCTTTTTAGTTCACATTTCAATAAAAGCGTGTTCTTTAATTTTTTTAAAAGTATAATATTATTATTTTTCTTCCCCTTGAAAAATGAAAAAAATAATCAATAATTTTGTTTTAAATTATCACAGATGCATGGTTCAACTGTTCGTTTTAAAGGTATTAACGAGTCCTTTTGAATGATATTCATATTGAAAATTTAAACCCCCGCGGAGGAGGAGAGGTGGAACAGTGGTGCCAGATTGGGGACTTTCTTTATTCAACAGTCACCAATAAATTTGAGAAGTGATATTTGATATGCATAATAAATTATCAGGATTAGGCAACCGTCACAATTAATAATTAGTGGTGGATATTGAATAAAAAATGTCCCCAATCTGGCAACACGGGGGGGGGGGGGGGTTACTCTCCTACCCTGAAATCTCAAAACGTGCAAATCCATAAAAAAATGAAGAAAGAAAATTTTTAAGAATCCAATACATTTTTCTTATATAAATAGAAAAAAGTAAATAGAAGTAAATAAAATAAATAAATGAATAATAAAAAATGTAATTAAGAAATTTTAGCACTCTCTAAGGTTACATTCCTGATGCATAATTCCGCAAAAAATTGACCTTGGGTGTGGTTATTTTGGCTTTTTTATATTTTTCTACGTAAATAATATAATTATAAAACAGATTATCTGAGATGTCAGGTTCGCAGAATGACATCTGAGACATTCTTCCTCCACACGAAATTCCTGTCGTGTTTGCTTAAAATACACGAAAACGCAACTCTAAAAATTCTAGAACAGCACTTTTTTCTATAAAGTTTTCTTGTTGTATATTTGAACGTACAATTAATACTTGAATTTCCATTTTGTACTTTTTTAAACAGCGTGAACATATTTGAAGCATGTTAATGCGAGGGAATATAAAAATTTGTGTAAATGATAAATATGATATTTGATTATAATGATATATATTTATAATATATAATATATCATATTTATAAATATTTATAATATATCATATTTATAAATATTTATAATATATCATATTTATAAATCATAAATATGATATTGATAGTTGATAGTATGATATATGATTCGATGTAATAAACAAAACCAAGGAAATGCAAATGTTAATAATTTAAAAGGGATGTATATATTTCAATAAATTATGCTTAGTATATATTTGAACACACAATTAATATCAAAATATGCTTTAGAATACGCTTAAATAGCGTAAGCCTAAGCGTGGTATATCTGTAACTCATTAGTTAAAATTTGATGGTTGTGATGCAGGAAGTAAGAACGATTATCTACACTAGTAAACTATACCTCCTGGGATGCCCGATGAGCAAGAACTGATGTGGAAGTTGGCACCTCTTTTCTGACAGCTTCTCATCTACATCTCGTTGCATATTTAAAGCTAGTACGCCAAGCTGAAATTTTTAATATTATTTTGGAATAGTTATGACTAAATTTATCAATTATCCATAATTTTAAGACTTATAAAACAAAAAAGGGAGGAGCAAAAAAAAAGAAAATAAATAAATAAAAAATAAAAATAAATAAAATTTTTGCATAGCCGACAGAAACAATAAAATGAAAAATGTTGAATAATCTTTCTTTTCTTAAAAAGTTGATAGTAATAGATCTTATCTATGTAATATCTGCTGCTAGTTAATTAAGTTAAAAGCTTTTTCTTCTTAGAATAAAAATGAAATCTAAAGTATAATTTTAAGTTAAAATTTTGCTTGTGCGACGAAAAAATTTATTTATTTTTTATTTTATTATTATTATTTTTTTTTTAACAACTAAAGCTAGTATACTTTTATAATTAACATAAAAGTGTAATAATTTACATTTATTTAAAGAAAAAGAGGAAAAATTCACACATCATCGTCAAAAAAAGATTTGAAAAGTTTCCTTTAGCTTAAGAAAATATATTTTTTTTTTTTTTTTCCCGGTGATAATGTACTTCAGATTTTAGGAAGCAGCATTGCATAAATTATTTAATACTTTAATTTCCAAATGCTTCAAGGAAACGCTATTCATTTTATATTCTACTGATAATGGATTTGAAGCTTCATCAATAAAATATATATGACACACGTCTAAAAATCTTCGTTGTTCATTTGTTTAATGTTTGGCTTAGAATGGCAAAATTAGAAGCAATGTCTAATATGTTTGACATATAATTTGATAACTTGGTGATTATATTTATAATTTTAATCATAAATGTAAATGTTCTCAAGTGCATGATAATCAATGCTTTGAATTATAATTTAATGCTTGAAATTTTTGCAAGAAAAAATTGGTGGATAATGATTAGTCTCCGAACCATTAATTTGACCATATATTTATCCCCTTTATCCAATTGTTTAATATTAAGTTTATTAATAGATATAATGGAAACTAATGCATAATTTGATTGACTTTAAATATGAACTTTTTGTAATTATTTTTGTTTACAATCTTGTACGTTTGTTTGCGCATGAAAAAATAAATAAATAAATTAAATTAAAAATTAAAATAAAAATAAAATAAAATAAATAATAATAATAATAATAATAGTAATAATAAGTCAACAGAATAAAATATTTAATGGACTTCGCTCAGGAAATAATTTTGTATAGAATAAAATAAAGATTTTAAACATTTTCAGTAAAATAAATAGATTGCATAATTCAAATACTATGCTGTTTATAAGAAGGACCACAGAGCTCGCGTTTAAAAGTAATTGGTACAAAACTTTGAATAAACAGCATAAATTATCAGAACTTGCAACAATTATTTAAAGTCGAAAGAAAAGACTAACTTTCATCAGGGAAATAGAATTGGCACAGTTTATTCTAAGTTTTGTACAAATTACAATGTTGTTTATTAAATGTATAGTAGAGAGACACAGTATAATGTATAATGAATTTTAGACACCGAATATGCAATATGATTGTCATTTATGTATATAAATAAAAGTATATATGTACACATGTTGATAAATATTGAATAATTTAAGTAAAAAATAGTTGGATAATAATAATAATTTGTATAACGCAAAAATACTAAATAATACTGAATGGTTTTTTCATTCGCCTTATAACCCCAAAACAACTCTTGCTTTATATACATGGGCGTAGACAGAAATATTTCGTGTATATCGTAGAGAAAATGTGGTCTTGCCAATTTTCTCGCTATTTATGCTTCGAATATATGCAACACAGAATTACATTAAATTTCAACTTGTTTATAATGAAATGATATGTTGATTTAATTTTCATATATTTTTCTGTATCAGTGTTGCCAGATTTGGGGACTTTTTATTCAACATCCACCATTAAATTTTTATTGCAACAGCTGCCTAATCACATGGAAGATAAATCGTCTATTATGTATGTCAAATTTTACTTCTCAAAATTATTGGTGGTAGTTGAATAAAAAAGTCCCCAAGTCTGGCAACACTGTTCTGTATGGATAACTGTACCATGATTTCGTAATTGATAATCGTTGAAATTAAAAGTAAACTGAGGTTCCTCTCAATTGAATGCTGCGTTTAGACACTATCGAGTGTACAGTTTACTCACATATAGGTTTATATATGTATGTATATACATATATATACATACACACATACCCATATGTATATATATTAACCCGTTAGCGCTCAGTGTCCTCATTTGAGGACAACTAATAAAATGGCACGTATATTTTGTGTGGTTTCTTGGAATGATTTCTGCTTTTTAGTGAAAATTTATAACGCCACTCTAAATGATCCCTGAAAGTTTTATGTGCCTATTATTAATTATTATTTCATAATTTGGATAATCATTTTATGATTTTTCATTCATCGCACATATATCTGCTTTTTGCTCAGGTATATTAACTTAAATCAAGTTGAATAATAATATATATTATAATACTTTACTTTCGATATCTTTTCCAACATGTAATAAGAAATTAAAGTGTTATCTCAAAGTTTTTCTATCTCGAAGTTTTCTCGCTAGAACACCAAACGTCAATAAATGAGGACAGGCTTTAAACTTAAAACTATCAGAAGAATTGTTTAAGTTAATATATATTACTGTCAGTTGTCTATATTAATTTTGAAGGGAAATAATCAGCTAATATTTTGCAAAATTAATTCGGGCGTTAACAGGTTAAGTTTACCTGAAAGTTCTGTTCCTTTGAATTAATAAATTGACACCAGAAATTTTTGTTTAACAATAATTATATGTTACTTTGCCAATTACTATCTTAAAAATTACTTAAGAATATCTTAAATATGATCTAGGACATGCAATTACAATTTACAGGAAATCGACAATAATATTTACAATATCAAATTTATTTTTTAATATAAAGATAAATAGATAAATACTTATTTATATTATAATATTTAATTTGTTCGAAACATTTTATTTTTTCTTGGGAAAAAAAAAAAAAAAAATATTTTTAAAAACTAAGAACTAACATAAGACTGATCCAAAGCCCCAATTTTTAAGACAGTTTGCCTCAGGATAGGATTTGATGTTATAAAAATAGTGAACCTATAATTAATAATAATAATAATAATAAAAAGAACTGGACTAGCACTGCGTATTTTCCCTTGACATTAAAATGGTACTTTTTACTCTAATCTCTTTTTATTCTAATTTCTTGAGAACAAATCAAAACCGAAATGTTACGGTAAAATTAAAGTATATAAACGAAAACTTTTATCTGCGCTTATCTAAGCCATTGAACTCCGGATTAGAAACGCAAACAGCCCTGAAAAATCTGGATAGTAGTAGACATTCATAATTACTGCAAAAGTTGGCACCTTTATCGCGATCTCATCAGTTACAATGGAGGAGAGAAAAAGAAAAATCAGCAAAAAATATATTGCGAAAGCAAAAAAGCATTTTAGAGACCGTATTATTTTTTCTCTTTTCCTTCAAGTAGTAGCTACTGAGATTTCCTGGGCTTTTCTTATCGTATGTTGGCTTTTATCACAACGACATATTTCCTTAATCTGACATCAATGTCTAAAACATTGTTCTACAGTTTAAAATGGCAGTAAGGGTGAAAGATTTATTGAGCAATGCTTATGCGAAGACTTTAAGGGAAAGAATTTATGTGTCACTGTTTTTTCTATAATATGGAACAGTTCGAGTAGATGGTTTAAAATAACAGGTTATATGGGATTTTAAATAATGCAATTTCTTTCTAAAGAGAAAATATATTTTTATTTTTTTCATCCTATTTTATAAATTTAGTATAAAAATTAAAAAGTTATATTAGTCAGTACAAGAAGGAATTTGCATGAAAAAATAATCTTTGAATCTTTCACATCTTAAGATAAAAATGCAGTAAGGATAAATTAAAAAGTTATGTTAGTCAGTGCAAGAAGAAATTTGCATGAAAAAGTAATCTTTGAATCTTTCACATCTTGAGATAAAAATGCAGTAAGGATGGAAGATATTTTTGGCAATGCTATGTGAAGACTTTAAGGGGAAGAATCATTATTTTTTTAATACGACACAGATCGATTAGTTGGTGTAAAATGGTAGGTTGTAGATAGTTTGAATTCATATATATCATCATCATCATCAATTTCAGGCACTGCAGGATGAAGGCGTTATTCCAATGTGACCTCTTTTCTGCAGATTTTCTCCATTCTGCTCTTCCAAACTTCACATCTCTTCAACGAACCAGCGGATTCTTCCTCGGTCTTTTCTTATCTCTCGGTATCCAAAATAGGATTTTAGTGGTCCATCCAGCATCATTTTTTATCGCAAGGCGATATATATATACATTTGAACCTCATTAATGTGAATCTCAAGGAGAAAAAAAATGTTGTTCATGTTATCAGTAATTCATGCTATCAGTAACTAATCTTTATATAGGTAAACTAATCTTCATTTTGTTGAGGATTGTGGAAACAGTTCATGTTAAAAGTAATTCACGTTAAGCGTGTTCATGTTAACGAGGTTCGACTGTATATATATATATGTATATGCCTGTCAACATTCTAATTAATATTCCGTAGCATTTTTAATACCTGACCGTTTTTCCACACCTCTTTATTTTTAGAAGAGTTTTCTCCAAATAAAATTGCGATAAAATACGAAGAAAAATGCTATAAAAAAAGAGCGGTGGAAAAAAAAAAAAAAACGAGTACTAACAATACAATACAATATTTATTCGAATGTTGCCAGGTATGCATCAGTGATGGAAATTCTGTTTTTTTTTTTTTTTTTTTTTTTTTTTTTTTTTTTTTTGGTAACGAAAACGAAATTCTGAATTCATACTGGAATAAACTTTTCATTTAGCTACATTTTCTTAAACGCATTATCTGTGTTTTAATATAAATGTAGATAAATGAGAAATAAAAATAATAGGGAATGAGCTGCAAATTTGCACACCCATATTTTTCAGCTTAGTGATTAATTTTATGTAAAAACTGATTAAATCCTAATTCATATATTTTATTAGCATGAATTTATTAATATTTTTCATAGTTAAAATTTATTTTCTGAATTAAAAATTATCATGGATTATGTGTGGGTTTCTTCACTGTATCTCGTAGGAAAAAAAAAATCGAGGTACTTTTTGTGACTATAACGGTAAAAGTTTGCGATATGAATTTGATATGGCATCTTCAAATTTTGAACGCTTATAACTCTAAAAAATGTGTGAAAAAAGGCCATTTTTTCAACGTGATTTAACAATTGTACGGTTGTTAATGAGATGGTTGACCAGTATGACTTTGCGATGTATTTGAAACTCCGCCTACTGCATAAATTTTACATTTCGTGCGCGTTACAGTACATCTAAAAAATTACTCACAATATAAGCATTTATTCGATCAGTGTGAAGTATTCGCAAATAACATTTTTATTATGTATTTTGTAAGATTAACAGTAAAAGACAGAACATTTTTGTTAAATAGTAAAGGGTTAAAATGAAGTTTGCTGACATGGGTTTCTGTACAATTCTGAGTCCTAATGATGTGTCCTACCTTCCCTCAAAGTTTTTCCCATCATCGTTGAATCACCCTTATATATATATTCGGAGAATTCATTCAATGGCTTTTTACTATGTTTACTGCGATACACCTTAATAACCAAGTTATCTTCGATCGAAGACAATTTGACGTCTTGAGCAGTTCCTGAGAAGCCTGATTCAAATTTAAATCTGCAGTTTGATATTTAGTTTTAAATACTTCTAATTATTTTTTCTGGTGTGAAAAAAAAAATTAATTATGTGTGTGTATATATATATACACACACATAATTATTATTATTATTTTTTTTTTCACACCAGAAAAAATAATTAGAAGTATTTAAAACTAAATATCAAACTGCAGATTTAAATTTGAATCCGGCTTCTCAGGAACTGCTAAAGATGTTAAATTGTCTTCGATCGAAGATAACTTGGTTATTAAGGTGTATCTCAGTAAACATAGTAAAAGGCCATTGAATGAATTCTGGTTGTAAAAGTATTATTTCGCCGATCAAACTCTTTGGAATTACAGTGGAAGTATTAGAAATTATCTTTTACTTTTACTTTTTTCGATTTTCTAAAAAACAAAAAAAAAAAAATACTAGACATGCAAAGAACATTTAATAACACAAATTTTCAGCTATTGGTTTAGTCCAGAGTACAGTTTTAAGACCAATCACAAATTGAAGAATTGCACAAATATTTTGGATCACCTGGTACAGTCGGCAGCAAAATTATTCGAGCGCTAGCAATAATTCCTATGTAAAAAAAAAAAAAAAAAAAAAAAAGTACTCTTAATACTGCTTTGTAAAATAAATCGTTGTCGAGTCATGTTCTTTGTCAGTCTTAGAAGATGATTCGACAAGGATTTATTTAACAAAAAAGTAGTAAACGTACTTTTTTAGCATAGGAATTATTGCTAGCGCTCGAATAATTTTGCTGCCGACTGTATCATAAAAAGCTACAAATGACTTGTACTTTTAACACATACTACGTACAATATTGTTGCACATACTGCGTATAATATTTGCGGGTATTGCACAATTATGTAAGCAGATTTTTTTTTTTTTTTTTCCAAAAATTTTTAATATTTTTCGCACGTTTTTTTCTTATGACAAGAGTTTTTTTCTTATGACAAGAACGAATTCCCATAAACTTTTATGAAACTTGCAAAAAAAAAATGAGTAAACATTAGAGAAACATATCTGAAACGTAAAACTCACGCGCGTAGTATTTGCTGATATATCAGCAAATATAGTAAATATTTTTCAATTTCGCATGCACAAAAGAAAAAAAAAATATTACATAGATTGAAAGCCATATATATTGTACAACTTTGTCAAAAATTCATTTGAATTGAGTAAAATTTAAGCAAATTTTCGGTAAAAGAACGATCTTGACTTTAGATATTTTCCAGAGCTGAAATTTCATAAGGAGTTTTTCGCAATGTACGTATTTAATTTGAAGATCTAATTATTTGAACAACGTTCCAAAAGTTCTTTCTTGTGAAAAACCAATGAGATATGTAAAGTAGAGTGATAAATGGTAACTCTTCAGAAGGTCCAAGATGAGTCATGTGACATGCTCTCCTTGCACCCGCGTATTCGGTGGTTCCCTTGGTAACAGCTTATTTTCAGTAAATTTCTATGGCAACGGTTTGGAGATTGTTCTTCGCATAAGCGATAACCGCCAGTGTTTTTGTTTACTTACGTAGTTTAATATTCTTTTGTTCTAAATAATTTTGATTTTGATTTTACTTCATTTTTATTTCGTGTAGTTGAACTTTAACCGACAAAATGCTTAAGAATATTTGAAAAATTATTATTATTTGTTGTTGTTAAATTTAGCTTTTTAAAAGTTTAAATTTTCTTTTGTAAACACTTTTAAACTTTGTTGGGAAACGATGAAAAAAAAAAGGTATTTTATTATTTACTAAAGTATGAAATACGTGTAAAATTATTTTAAAAACAATTTATTTCGGTCACAGGACTGTCATGTTACCTAATAATAATGATAATTTGTCGAACTGATATTTTAAATGCCAAAACAGCGATAAAAGGCCAAACACAGCAACCTATTAGAGCATGTCACGTGTTTCATCTTGAACCACGGAAAGCTAATCTTTCATCCATTGAATCAGCACTCTAACATATATATCTCGTTGTGAAAAACTCCTTTTGGGCTTGTAATTCTGACATATTTTTATTTATTTACTAAGATTCGTGAGTTCATAAGGGATTTTCATAAAAAGAATTTTTGGAACTTGGTTCAAATAATTGGATCTTCAACTCTGGAAAATATCTAAAAGGTAGCTCGTTATTTTAACGACAATTTGCTTAATTTTTGCTCTATTCAAATGAACTCTTGACAAAAGTTGCCCAATATATCTAGCTTTTAACCTATATAATGAAACTTTTTCTACCTTTCGACAGGCTCAGTAAAAATATATTAACTATAAATACTCACATCTCAGCTAATATTGAATGTATGAATTTTATGTTTGAGAATAATGTTTCCCTAAGGTTTTGTCAATTTTTCTGCAAGTTTTGTAAAATTTTTATGGTAATATGTTCATGTTCTAAACAAAAAATTTACTAAAAAAATTAATAATTTAAATATATATATATATATATATATATACATTTGCGTAAAAAATTGCACAATTCCTAAAAAAAAAAAAAAATCATGCAAATATTGCACATAGTATGGGCAATAATGTGTTAAAGTTGCAAGTCTTAATAGCTTTTATGATGCAGGATGATCCAAAATATTTGAGCTATTTTTCAATTTGCGGTTGGTCCCCTAACTGCATTGTGGACTAAATCGATCATGGAAAATATGAGTTTTCAATAATTCTTTGCATGTCTAAAGTTCAAGACGCTTCGTCCTGTATATTTTTAGGAAATCGGAAAAATATATTAAAGAAAAATAAAACTAAATAAAACTAATAATTTGATCATTTACTGTACACAGAATAGAAGCTGAGATATAGTCTTCTCAGAAATAGAAAAAAGTCAGCGTAGCAACGGCATTTGACGAAAGATTTACACTGAATTTGATAAATATTATTTTCTGGCAAGGTGCAACAAAATTTATAAACTGTTATGAAATTCTGTGCATTAGTTCTTGAGCTAGAGATACCACACAGAAACAGATTTTTCAGAAAACAGTCAAATCGTGTTCTGTAACTCTCAAAAAGGGAACATATCCATCGAAAAACGAAAGCTAAAAATAATCTTATAAATACAAAATCCTTGTACAGTCGGTAACAAAAGTATTCGAACACTAGCAAAAATTCCTATATAAAAAAGTAGAGTTAATACTGTTTTGTTAAATAAATCCTTGTCGAATCATGTTCTTAGTCAGTGCATTATCTAAGCATGCGTTATCTAGCATGACTAAGAACATGATTCGACATTGTGGACCGCACCACCGCACTCTAGAATGTATAAAAAGAGGGGGGAAAAGATAAAACCTCCATAGGAATAGCATGGGACGAAAACCAAAAAAACTCACAATGTCAAATGTGTTAAAAAAAAAAAAAAAGGCTCACACCGGAAGTAAGAAAAGGACAAAATTGACTAGAAAAAAACATCGAAGAGCGAATCATGTTCTTAGTCAGTGTAATACATAAATCCTTGTCGAATCATGTTCTTAGTCATGATAGATAATGCATGCTTAGATAATGCACTGACTAAGAACATGATTCGACAAGGATTTAAAAGTATTCGAACATTAGCAAAAATTCCTATATAAAAAAGTAGAGTTAATACTGTTTTGTTAAATAAATCCTTGTCGAATCATGTTCTTAGTCAATGCATTATCTATCATGACTAAGAACATGATTCGACAAGGATTTATTTAACAAAACAGTATTAATTCTACTTTTTTATATAGGAAGTTTTGCTAGTGTTCGGATACTTTTGTTACCGACTGTATATTGAATACAGAAGAAAGTAATAAAATATTTTAATTATCTTTACTTTAAATGCGTACATATGGTACTTGAAGAAGTATAACTTTTAGAAAATGTCTTTAAAAATTAATTGGTGTAACAAAAATAAAAAAATTTCCCATGCTGATGAGAAACCTAATATATAATGCCATTCATCAAGTTTTATTTAATTTAATTTATTAATTTATTTATATGCTTTTTATATTTTGGAAGTTAAAGTTGAGCATTTTTAATAAAATGACTTCTATATTAATATACATACTTCGATTACTCTTTCAGTTAATGCAACGATTTTTTGAATAAAAACACCTCTCCTTTTTATATAAATGTGGTTGCAAAGAATAGAGGTGGACGGCCATCAAGGCTGCTAGCGTTAGAAGGATGCCTGTTAAAGACCATGCATATTCTGCAGCAATAAACTCCGCACGTAATCTTTAAGTTATTCCGAAAACTGTACAAAACGCTCTAATTAGTGTGGTAAATATTAAATATTTAAAAGTCAAAAGTAAACTATAACTTGAGGCTTCATATCGATGCAAAACTTACACTCACTCACAACATCCATATTTTTAAAAACTCACTTCTGGCAAAAAATAGTATTTGCGAAAGAAAAAACATTTATCCGGATAGACCTAAGTACTAAAATGATTTAAAGCAAGATCGGGTGTATTTTTCAAAAACAGTGGAAGGTAGGGGTTGATTATAATTTGGGCAGGTTTCAATGTTCGAGATGTAACAATTATTGCATTCGATAAAGATATCAACTTTTTAGGTTAAAAAGACATAATGGATATTAATTTTATTCCTTAAATAGGTCAGCTGATAGATTAATATTTATTCTCGCAAAAGATAATGCATCAGGGCCAGGGTTCGTTTAAAGGAAATTTTGGATACTGCTATTTTTATATAGTAATTTTAAACTTGACTAATCGCTGATATCTGTCGATATTTATTTAAAAAAATTATTATATAAAATTTCTAGTATTAAAATTCTTCTTTGTGAGAACCCTGATCAGGACGTAAGTTAGCTTCGTCCGTACTTTTTCTATCTCAAAATAATAACAATTTATAGAACTTTCGACCTATCCGGACTTGAAATCATAGAGAATAAGTAGGGGATTGCTGTTAAAATTTATGGAAAGGAAAGACAACATTGTACTCTTTCGCAACTCAGGTCTGTTGTTTCGACAGCGTGTAATGAAATATAACTTTTTATATGAATTATCCCAGAGTTGCCAACATTTTAATTTATTCCGAAGCATTTTTTGCTCCGCCTTTATTTCATACTACTTTTTTAAAGAATTTTTTTCGTATTTACTCTAAAAAATTGATCGTGTGGGAAAAAAAGAAAGAAAGGTGGAGCTAGCAATACTACAGAATATTAATAAGAATGTTGGCACTAAATGTGGTACTAAAAATGCTTCCGAATAAATTAAAATGTTCGTAACTTTAAGTACCCTAAGAAAAGCCTTCCTGAAACATCTTTGAATAGTAATTTGTTTAAAAGGAAGACACTTAACGGCCCTCTTCACACACCGTCGCCAGAAGCCCGAGCCAATGTTATTCAATGGGAAAATTTTCATTACAAATAACTTATTAACTAATACATATTTTTAAATTCTGTTTTCACATTCAGAAAATTCCCAACTGTTAAATTGGCGGACCTTTTTTAAAAATGTAATTTTTTAATTTTTAATATTTTATTTCGAAATTGCAAAATGAAAAAAATTCACATATTGAAAATTCGTATTTTGCAGCTTCAAAATAAAATATAAAAAATTAAAAAAATAATATTTTAGAAAAGGTGCGTCAATTTAACAGCTGGGAACTTTCAGAATGTGAAAACATAATTTAAAAATATGTATTAGTTAATAAGTTATTTGTAAAGAAAAATTTCCCATTGAATAACATTAGTTTCGGCTTCCGGCGGCGGTGAGTGAAGAGGGCCCTTAAAATATCAAATAGAACAAAATAACGATATAAGTTTGAATGTAACTTTGCCGTTTCAAAAAATTTTCCACATTTTCATTTTATTTGAAAATAAAAATAAATAAATAAAAATGAAAGAATTACTTGTAATTACAAAGCTTTATTTATAAAATTGTTTCAAGATTTACAACGATTTATTATGTTATTTTTAGTATACATTCATTTATTTTTAACAAGTGTGATATGTGATCTGGAAGTTTTTTTTTTTTTTTTTCCTGCGACTATACATAACTTACTGATCACAATAAATCTGTTGATAAAAGAATTAATAAGATAAAAAAAAAAAAAAAAAAAAGGATGACTTTGCTGTCTAGCCATTTTCAGGTGTCTAAATAAATTTGAATCATCAAATAATTTAGTACATAATCAAAAGTGAAAAGAACGATAGGGCGTATGAATATTTCATCTCAGGTTCAAATATACGTACAATGGTTAGCATAAATACCATCTTGTAAGTTAATTATTAAAAAGAAAAAAAATTGATGCCAAAAATAAATAAATAAAAAAGCAAATATATTTCTTTTTATGTCAAAAATAAATAAATAAATAAATAAAGAATAAAATGAACGTGCAACCTTTTTTTTTTTTTTTTTTTTTTTTTTTTTTAATAGTTGAAACAAAACTGAGAAACCTCATGTTAAAAAAAAGAAATGGAACAGCTTCAGCACAGAATTCTTTGGCGAAATTCGAAATTTGGCACCAAAGTAGCTCGGATGATTCTTGCCAAAATCTTTACTTATGCAATTGCGATAGCTATTTTAATTCATTGCTAAAATGACAACAAATATTTAAAACATGCCAATGGGTTCCTATGCTAAATCTATACCAAAGAAATTTTTAAGAGATGAATATGGTAACCGATGCTAGGGAAAAATGCTTAAGGATTTTTTTTTTTTTTTTTTTACTTTTTACTACCAAAAGTTTTTAATATTCTTTTTATAAATTCTTGTACTTTTTTCTATGATAGAATAAATTAAAATTTTAACTCAGAAAAGTGGTGTTAAAAATATATATATACACGTTTACAGCTATGAGTCAGTAAGGTATTTGATTTCTTGCACAGTAATACATCCGAATCAAAATTTACGAAATATTCCTCAAATAAATTATTCTCCCTTTTAGTTATCAGGGTTCGTACGGCCACTCTTTTCTTGTAGACGTCTTATTACGTATTTTTTAAAGATAAATTTATTTTTAAATTTATAAACTGCTATTATGACAAAATTTACCATATAAAATTATTGGTTGAAAATATCAACTAAAATGTAGGAGCGTACGAACCCTTGTTATGTAATAGTAAACACAATTTGGAAATTAGAAACTACCGGAAGAAGCCATACAAAATATACCATATTTCAATTTCTTAAATTTTCTAGAATACTGAAAATGCAAATATTCCAGTTAAATTGAAATGCGTCCTCCATGCATTGAAATAATCCTGACCTACTTCCTTATTCACAAAGCAGATAGAAAAGGTTTTCTGGCACAAATAATTGGTCAGAATTTCGCATTTACTCGTTTTCCCACTTTTATGAAAGTGGAAATCCCACCAGTTTAAATTATTTTTTATTTATTTATATTTTAAGTGTTACGAAAGCGGATAAGGTAATAAAATGATACTTTTAAAAGAATTAAAGAACACGCTTTTATAGAAATGTGAACTAAAAAGCACAAAATATCTATCTTAGCATTAAAATGCAGGGTAAGAGAAATTCGTGTGAGTGACACACCATAATATTTACATACATTTAAATCTTTAATTAAAATAATTTAGAATTAAACAAAAAACATTTTTAAAAAATCTCCCCTGACTGGGATCGAACGCTGGACCTTTAGGTTCGTAGCGCGGAGCCTTACCTCAACGACACATCGTTCACGTAGGGAAAGTCTTTTTTACAATATAAATTTTTTGCTTGCTCCCAGAGCGGTTACAAACATACATTCATACAAACATTCATACAAATATGCATACAAGCATACATACAGGTGAAGCTAATATAAGCGTGTTAAAATAGGTTAAAAAGTGATGATATAAATATATAACTTTTTTTCATTAGAAAATAACACAGAGTACCATTTGGAGGTCCAGGCCATAGTTTGTTTAGTGAAGTTTAGACGCTCCATTTTGTGCCTGCTTAGAAGCGGTGGTTTTTTCTTCATTTTTTTATATTTCACATAGGAAGCATTATGGAACACCCTGCGAATGGTTCTCGTTGAACAATTCAGTTTCAAAGCATTTTTAATGCCTGTAGTGGTCATCTTATTCTGTGTAGCGAGCGAAAGCAAATGGCGTCTGTCTCTCGAGGACAAGCAAGGAGTACGTCCAGATCTTTTAATCACCGATACATTAATTCCTCTTTTCAAAACATTTCTAATTGCACATCTAGAGCGTTTAATAACTTTTGAAATATTATTAATTGAAGCACCAGTTCCATTTAATCTCCAAATTTCGCGAATTTCACTTTCTTTTAACTCTGTACCTCGTGGCATGTTTATAAATGCATGAAGTCGGTTATCGTCTGCTAACAGCATGCAGAAAATTTGCATAATGCACATTATTTTCGAAAAAAAGCAGGTGTTTTAATTAAAATGTTAGGGTGACTTATAATTTTGTCCATGGTATTTTTTTTTTATTTTTATTAAACTCTATAAAAATATCATTTCTGTAAAACAATTACGTGTGATAACAGAATAAATTTATGTTTTTCACGTATTTGATAAAATATTTTTAAGCTCTGAATCTTTTCTTTCACTTATTTGTCAAATTAGGTAGGTGTCTTATAATTATGTACCACTGTAACTAAACTAATCTTCATTCTGACAGGGATTGTGGAAGCAGTTCACGTTAAAAGTAATTCACGTTAACAGTGTTCACATTAACAAGGTTCGACTGTATATATATATATATTTATATTTATATATATATTAATATGTTGTATTGCAGAAAATGTCAGTAAAATGTTGAATTTCTTTAAAATTTACAAAGAAATTTTCTAATAAAATTTATTCATTGAGAAGCTCTTTTTTTATTTATTTATTTCTAAATATATATATAATAGAATTTTTGAAAACAATAATTTCGAATTTAGATAAATAAACATAAAAAACTTATCAAATAATACAGACTATCTTTTTATTTGTTCACCCGGTTTTAAAAACGAGATTAGTAAAAAAAAAAAAAAAAAAATACATTCACCTTTTTTTTTACTTATTTGCAGAAAAAGCTTCTCCATAAAAATAAATAAATAAAAATCTTTCTTTTTTTTTTTTTTTTTTTCACCTAAATAAAATTTAATAATTACTTTCGATACCTTAGAGAAATTTTTGAATTTCTGAAAGATATCGATAAAATAAATGAACAGAAATAATATAAAGCAATAACTTTGGATTAAAATATCCTTCGAAAGAAATGCCGGTTTCGAGATTTTTAATTTTCTTTGTTCCAGTATATTAAAGAATATTTCATTTTATTCGGTGCGATTACTAGAAATTTTAAAGCATCAACTATACAATTTCTAAAAGATTAAAGATTTTGTGACTGTAGAATACAATAATTTGTCTCAAGTTATAGTTATCTATTATTTATTTATTATATATATATATTATATATATATATATATATATATATATATATATATATATTTTTTTTTCCGCCATGAAACTTTTTAGTTTTAATTTAAATTGAGTCCTTACGACTTAAGTTGGAATAGTAGATTGATTTTACTGGTTTTTCAGTGGCCGATATTCTGAAAGAAGATGTCGGATCAAGTTAACTAATAAACGAGGTTGAGAACTTGATATGCGCTGTATATATATATATATATATATATATATATTTAAGCATCCCATTGAAAAGCAAAACCAACTCCAAAATTATATATATATATATATGTGCACCGTTATATCAATTATGAACTATAGTCCCTAATACATTTGAATTATTTTATAACGCCTTGTAAATAAATGATCAATACTTATAGTATGAAAATTAATATGCAACTTGCTTTTAAAAATTCGCATGCTTGAACTCAAAAATAAAATATAAAATTTCAAAAGATAAATTTTTCGAAAATCAGTACTAATTTAATGATTGCGAATTTTCTGAAAGTGAAAACGGAATAAAAAAATATATATATTAGGTAATGAGTAATTAAGGAATTTTTTTTCCATTAAATAACCAATTTCACATCCCCATTATTATAAATATATCTCTCATCAATTACGCTAAGATTTTTCTTCTCCTAAATGTTTATTCTAAATGTCAGAAAATAAATTTAAGGAAAATATAAACATTTTTACTTTCTTGTATGTACAGTATTTGTTTTGGGAACATTTTCTACGTCTAGTTATCGACAAAATAAGACATTTTGAGATGCCCCAAATACGATTCGACCATTTTTAGAAAATGTCTGTCTGCGTGCGTATTAAAAAAGTTTGTGTACAGTTTGTATACCTTATCTTTAGCATTCATAGAGTTATAACCAAAAATGTGTTAGGGGGTTATCTGTAAATCTAGAAAAATGAAATTAAGATCATACAAAATTTGACAAAATTTAATTGTTTTACACCGGAAATATTTCAAGAAAAAAATAATTATAAAAATAAAGGATAATAGAAACATTACCAACTTTGCAGCACCTCGGCTACTTCTCACACATCAAAGAACAGAAATTAACGAAATTTTGTTGTTAATATTTGATTAAACCTGACTTGTTTGCTGATTAGCTTTTTGGCTATATCGACCTGCAAGTGACGCTGATATTCAGCGAACGGTGTTGTGTATGTTTTCACATCTAAATATCCTGTGACTGACATCTTGAAACTAAATTGTGACTCTAATAAAAAATATTCCATGTCACCCTTGTAAATTCCCGTTAAATGTAAATTCTTGTTCCCTTTGCTAGCGAGTTCTAAACTCTCCTAGAATTCTAGAGCATTTTCCTACATTATCGTGGTCAATCTCATTTTAAAATGTCTGAAAATATATTGTAAAACAAGAAAAGAGTTTTAGCAACTATAATCTTGGTTTATGATCTAATTCTAGGAACTCAAACGAGAATTATTCGCAATACAAAGGATTCATAACATTTATAATATTGTTTCACCATCTAGAAAAGTGTAGACTAGAATTTCTCGGTCATTTCGTTTATGCAGGTTATTTGTTTCGCTTATACGCATAACTTGGGATCCAGAAAGTGACTACTTATTCGTTCTAGATGAAAGCAGTAATTTTTTTTTCTCATTGTGTAATATCTCCCATGATGAAACATTTTAACACGATATACTTTCAACCCTAGAAATATCAAAATTTCGTTCACTTTCAAATAATATATATATATATATAATTATAGCATAAAAAATTAGTTACTTTTAAAATTAATTCATTTATTTTAGTGGTTTTTATTCTCAAACGTAAAAAATCATCTTTATTATATTAAAATGTCACCATTTTCGACATCATTAAGCATAATTAAGCTAAAAACTGATTACGAGGTAATCTTAAGTAAAAGTATTTTAATTAGTTTAACCGAATAATTTCTTCGAAAGTAAAAAACAGCCTTTATGTATTTATTTAGCCTTTATTTTCATTACTTAATACGTATAATAGAGTTTGTCGAAGAAACGTAACAGTCAACAGAAACGTATTTGGCATTATCCAGAGGTATTTCAAAAAGAAAAATAACCACTATTTGCCTTTCCATCATCATTAGTATAAACGCTATTGCTCATTCTGAAGATAATTTTTATTTTTTAAATGTATTTTGTTAAAAGCGAATATCATGACAAAAGACAAAATAAAAAAAAAAAAAAAAAAAAAGGATATTATCGTTCTAATCATCATATTGAAACAAAAAATTAAATAAATATAACCCCCTTTTTTTTTTCTTTTTGGACGAAACAGAAAAGAAAATGCATACTTGCCAACATACTAATTAATATTCCGTAGTATTGTTAGCCCCGCCTTATTTTTCACATCAGTATCTTTTTAGAGTACTTTTCTTCTTATTTAATCGTAATTGCACTTGAAGAATATTTCTCTAAAAAGATACTAGTGTGAAAAAAAAGGGCGGGATTAACAACGCTACGGAATATTAATTAGAATGTTTGCAAGTATGAAAAAGGCAAAATATGGCTTTCTGTGTTCTAAATTTCTTAAATTATTTTCTGGTGGCTTAAAATAAAAATCAGTGTTTATTTATTTATTTATTTATTTATTTTTAAATTATTCTCAAACTTTTGTGGAAGTTCAAATATGAATGAATGGTCGAACTTGTATCATAAAAATAAGTTTAAAAGAATATACATACATATTTAAAAATTTAAAATGCAACTTTATTTCACAAGTAGCTGTTAAAATAATAAATAAATTTACATATATAACAAAAAAGTAGCCGATAGGTTCTGCTTCCAAAACTGGTAAACGGTAGTTTCCAAACCAGGACGCACTCCTAGTCTTGCGTAAATGTCCGTGATTTTCTCCGAAACTCGCGTAAACACGGACAAATAACTCCTTAGAACCCTCATTATCCCCCCACACATACGCACACACTCATGGAAGTTATTTTCCCCAGGACCAAACCCTTCACATAATCATTCGGTCTTAACACCTATATACGTTCCTATTTTTATACATATATATGAAATCCCCTGTAAAACTAAATATAAACCAATGGAATAGTTTTTGTGTAATTCATAATTTGTATATGTAACATTTGTTAATAATTTGTTGTCTTTGCGTATGAAAAATTCAAAATCACGTATTTTTAAACTTAAAATATTCTTTCAGTTATTTTATGAAATTAATATATTTTAAATAACCAAAAGATTTTTTTTAAATTAGACTATATATATTATCATACTTGTCAACATCCTAATTAATATTCAGTAGTATTGTTAGTCCCGCCTGTTTTTTCCCACCAGTATTTTTTTACGGTACTTTTCTTCTTATTTAATCACAAATACACTTAGACAATATTATTCTAAAAATTTACTGGTGTGAAAAATAGGGCGGGACTATCAATACTACAGAATATTAATTAGGATGTTGGCAAGTATGATATTATATAAAGTTTAATTTTCAAGTATTGGTGTATAAAATCTATGCCTACTAAAGCTATCGCTTTTCTTTTTCTTTTTTTCTTTTTTATTTATTTTTTTATTTATTTATTATTATTTTTTTTATGATAACTGGCTATTACATTAAGAGTTAAAGGCAACATATAATTATCCTTGATGAAAAGAAAATTGCATGTTTCTGATGTTTTTAACTCAATACTTCGGAACTGCATTCACTTATCAATTTTAAAGATAAGAATAATTACTTATCAGCTAATTGCATATGCAGATGCTCTTCTGTCGGTGTCCATTTTCCTTGCGAATGTAGGAAATTTTATCTAAGACACTTTCATTGATTTGGTGTTTACAATTATAGGCCGCCGATGCATAGTTATTTTTCCGAAAATAACAACAAAATTATGTTTATTTACCTTATATACAGTCACGTTTTACCTCTACTACTCAAATATGATGGATACAAATTTATCTCACTCTACCCACATAAAGCAATTTACTTTTAGAAGAAACACACTTACAAAAAATATGCTCATCTCTTAAGTGCATACTCAAATATAAAATTAGATATAATCGTATATTTAATGAAACTTTAATTTTTCTAATCTTCCTTGCTTCAAAATACGTAAGGGTATGTAGCGTTCTAATAACAGTTAATATCCAGTTAGTATGTAAATTTAAATCTAATTAAGACTTTCTGCTGCTTTTCACAATGAGACTAACCGGTGAAAGTTACTCTTGCTTAACTACACCCTTCTAAAATACTACAACACAAGCTTGGGGAAAAAAATAAAGTTCAGCTGCATGAAATGTTTCTTGGTAAACTTTTCGTTTTTCAAGGATGCTGAATATAAAAATGACCTCTGTTTCTGCCCATCACATACAGTTATTTCGTTATATAACAGGGGTTTATAATAAAAAATCAGTTAATTTTATTATGCTGAATTAAAGATATTCTTTAACTAAAAATTAAATAAACAATTCCTTAAAGATATGATTAACTTTCTTTGTTATTCTTTTTCCTGTAAAATCCTTTCTTCTTTCTTTCTTTATCTTTATCTTTTTTTTTTTTTTTTCGCCCTCTGAACAAGCTTTTGCTGTCACTCCTTTTACTAGTTCCCCTACACACACATGCATCATATTTTCAATTTTGTATATATTTATATATCTTATATATATTCCTATTGAAGTTTACATTTCCTGCTTATATGAAATTTGTAAAATGTCAAATCGTGTTTAATCATGTTTTGTGCATATTGTTTCAATGAATGAAACCTTTTCCCATGCATCAATTCTGCTGTTGCAGGGAAACTAGTTTTACATTCACAGTGAAAATAAATGGCGCTCTCATTTACATGTTAGTTTACATGTAAGTTTCTTAAAAGTTTTATTTGTTGTTTAATATTTTTAAATGCACCGTATAACTAAAAAAAATAATCTGGTGTGTCCCTCACACTACTTTCTCTTACCCTGAAATTAAATACTATAAATACAGGTTGGATATTAAGAGGTAAGATAACGAGTACTGTTATGTAAACCTATGTTAAATAATTCAAATTAAGCTTAGGAAGAGTTTTATATGATAATTAGTTCTGTGTGAGGGGGGGCTACCGCCCCCCATTTCATTAATTACAAAAAACAAGCGATGAATATTTAGCTTAAAACATACATTATTTACCATATCCCTATGAGGAATTTATTTCAATTCCCGAACAGCTTTCCTGGAAATGGCAAAATATTATTAGTAAAGTACATCCAATAACAACAAATAACTAGTGTGTTGTGGCCACCACACAACTTTCTTCTATATTTTCCTATACAAATTCACTCAGTAAAAATAATTTATTAAAATTATTATTTAAAAAAAATTATCTTCCATGATAATGCACACGGTTCCCATATTAGAGAAGTATTATAACACTAAATATCTAAAGAAAAGTTGAATTTATTCTCAAAATTACATTAAAAAAAAAAAAAAAAAAAAATTCCTTGTTAAAAATGAAAAAAAAAAAAAAAAATTAAAAATAAAATCGATAACTTTATTTTAAATTAGCGCAGATCGATGGTTCAACCATTCGTTTTAAAGGTATTGGCGAGCTCTTTTGAAAGATACCGATCATGAAAATTTACTCTTCTGAGAGGGAACTTCCCCCCCTAGGGGGGAGGCGAGACTCCTTCATACACAATTTTTTTTTTCCAGTTGACTACACAAAATATATTACACAAAATATATATTCGTTTCATTTGGTTTAGTGCAGTCTATAGATGCTAAACTCTACTTACCTGTAATTTCCCCCATAGACGTAATGTATTTGAATACTTTTGAGTGTCCCTGTAGACGAACCATTTGCTTCCTCTCAACAAAAAAGCTTAGTGTAGCATCCCTATATGATACACATTTAGAATACCGAGTTTGGAATTTTTGGTACTATTTGTTCTTGAGATATGCTGATAACAGACACACAGACAGATACACAGAATATTCGCTAAAAACATGATTTTCGTATTCAGGTAACCTCAGAACATGTAAATATAACAAAAACTCACGTTCGAATATTTGACACTAAAACAATACTTTATCGACCCTATGGGTGAGAGAAAGTAAAAAAATTTCGATATCTTATGTAGATATATACAAATTTACTTTAATAAATATCGTTTTAAAGTAAGAAATAATTATCGTATATGGTGTTTATAATTATCAAATTAAATTTCATGAATTCACTCAAAATTTAACTTCATATATCAATTTTGCAAAAGAATTTGATGCAATGCAGCTTTATAGGTATTATTATTTATTTAAGTGAAAAAAAAAATCTGTAAGAAACAGTAAAAAAAATGAGAAATAAAAAACAAAAGCTTCTGCAGTTTTTTGGTTGCAGGTTTATGTATTAGGGAAAAAAAAAAACTGAAATGATAGCAACGTTTAAAGCACAAAAAAGTAAGCAGAAAATAGCATAGAGCAAATAATGTAGGAGTTCTGTTCCTATTCTTATCTAGGAAGAAAAAATAATAAATAATAAAATTTTTCTTTACAAATACATCTGGTTTTGGTATTTTAAAGGCATTCATAGTTGCAGAAGGCTATTTTTCGCTTATTTTTTGGTACTTTGAACGTTCTTATTCTTTTACTTTTCCTGAAAAAAAAAAAAAAAAATGTTTTTTTAAGTTTTGGTATGGATTTTATTATTAACTTTTATTTATTAACTTGTTTTTTTCATAAATCAAGAAAAATCAGGTCAAAAGTATTGACCTGATTTCTGTGGTTGGAATCGGAATCATCATAAAAAGTTTTAAACTATCATTTTTTTTTCCTTTGAAAAAAATAATATATATATATATATATATTAGCAAAACTATTTTTTTTTTTTTTTTTTATATATATATATAATTTTTTTTTTTTTTTGTAGTTTTCTGAAGTCTTTTTAAAAACATTTTATTGAAACTGGATTTCGTAATCGCGAATTCGTGTCACGCTAAAAAAACAGGGCGCCTCCACTTTAAAGTAAATTTAAGTATTTCCTTATGTCGCTCGTTAGCTTGGTTGGAGCGACATGTCGACAACGCGAAGGTCGTCAGTTCGATCCTCGGAGGGCCAATGTGTTAATTCTTGCAGAAAATTAATAGAAAAGTTGTCAATTGGTAAAAGAACATTATTCACTATCTACACAGTTTCTTAAGAAATTTTTAAGAAGCTTTCTTTTAGTTACCAAAAATCATAAAATGAAATTTTAAGAAAAAAATAAATGAAACGAAAATAAATATTTTTTTAGAAGCTTTTTTTTTTAAATTGGATTTTTTTCATCGTGTCTTAGGATAAGCGCATCCAATTTAATATAAATGTAAGCAAAGGTTTCCGTTGCTTGTTAGCTCAGTTGGTTAGAGATTCATTTTGAAAACGCGGCGTTCGTGGGTTCAGTCCTCGAAGGGCTGATGTGTCAATTCTTTGTAGATAATTAATAGAAAATATTTCTGTTGACAAAAAAAAATCTTTCATTATCTACACAGTATCCTAAGAATTTTTATCTTTTTTAAGAAGCTTTTCATGAGTTACTAATACGCAAAAAAAAAAAAAAAAAAAAAAAAAAAAACACTAAAAGCTTTTTATTGTTGAGCCCTAAAAAGGATAAAATAAAAATTTATTTTTGGAAAAACATGCTATAAAAAATAAAAGTTTCAGCAATAAAAAAAATTTAAAGAAAGATTTTATTTCACTTTTGCAAGAGATGATTTTTTTTTTTTTTTTTTTTTTTTTTTTTTTTTTTAGTATTAAAAATGTTTAAAAAAAACTTTCGAAAACGATATTCTTAGTCAATGAGTATAAGTATTTGTTAGGATTTTCTGGCATGTTCTTTGACTTTTCTTGACTGATGTTTGACTTTTGCTTAAAGCGTCATGCTGATAACGCGATGGCCATAGACTCGATTCTTAAAGGGCCGATGAATTAATTTTTGCAGATAATTAATAGAAAAAATCTGGAGTGACTCCACTCGACTTTCCGAACATTGAGTAACTAACAGTTTTGTAGATAAAATAAAGAAAGAGGAGTTGCTAAACAAACAAAAAAGAGAAAACCATAACAGAGTGTTTGAGTATTTTTCTCCATATATCACACGAGGTTTTATTTAACGCTACTGAACTTTGAGCCCTTAGATCATAATGATAAAGAATTTTTCGTTGTGTCCCTGTAAAAATCTATAAATGCTAGATTCACCAAAATGC
This sequence comes from Salticus scenicus, assembly GCA_963930645.1. Lineage (NCBI taxonomy): Eukaryota > Metazoa > Arthropoda > Arachnida > Araneae > Salticidae > Salticus > Salticus scenicus. Next base: position 49,472,953 of record OZ005659.1, read on the forward strand.
TTATAGTTAGTGCAACAGTGATTTATAATATTCATACAAATTTTCAGCTCAATTGAATAAGGCGTTTAGATGCTATCGCTGGTCTCATAGGCCATAAAGATAAAGAAATTTTCTTTGTGTCCCTGTAAAAAAACTGTAAGTGCTAGATTCACCAAAATCTATACAGTTGGTTCAAATGTGACCTATAACATGTGTACAAATTCTTTGCTGAGATTAATAAGGCGTTTAGACGCTATCACACTTTTAAAAATTTGGCAAAGAATTTTTCTTTGTGTCCCTGTAAAAAAAACTATAAGTGCTAGATTCTGCAAAATCTATACAGATTGAGTATCTGTGACCTATAATATGTGTATAAAGTTTTTGCTCAATTGAATAAGGCGTTTAGATGCTATCGCACTTTTAAGATTTTGGTCCCTTGGCCATAATGATAAAGAATTTTTCTTTGTGTCCCTGTAAAAAAACTATAAGTGCTAGATTCACCAAAATCTATAGGGTTCGTACTATGGTGACTTACAATATACGTACCAACTTTCAGCTTATTCGAACAAAGCGTTTAGACGCTAGCGTGTTCACTCACAGACATACACACATACATACACACATACATACACACATACATACACACATACATACACACACACATACATACATCATCGTAAAAATAGTGAAAACGGACTCGTTGGACCTCGAAACGTATAGAAACATCAAAATCTCGAATTCGGATTTTTGACATGATTACAATACTTTCCTCACTATAGTGTTCGGAAAGTAAAAATTTCAATTTATCAAAGAAAATATTTCAATGTCTACACAATACCCCAAGAATTTTTGATTAGTTCTTTTAGCATCTTTTTTACTTTTCTAACTAAAATGCACAAAATAAAAATATAAGTAAAAAGGTATTTTTTTTAACATTAGAAACTTTTCATTGTTAAGTCCTAAAAAGCTTAAAATAAAAGTTTACTCTTGAAAAGAAATGCTATAAAACATGTAAGTGTAAACATGTAATAAAACATGAAAATTTTTAAATCTTCAAATATTTTAAAAAGGTTTCGAGACCTTTTAAATTTATTACTTAACAAATACTGATAACAAAACTGATAAATAAGACTATTAGTCTCGAAAGCTTTTTAAATTATTTGAATGTTTAAAAATTTTCATCTCTTAAAAAAGTAAAAATATCTATTAATTTATCTATAATTTTATTATTATTGAAACTTACATTTTTCTTATAGCAGGTCTTTTCGAGAATAAGCTTTTATTTTAAGCTTTTTAGAACTCCACAATAAAAAGCTTCTAATGATTAAAAAAAAAAAAAAAAAAAAAAAAAAAAAAAAAAAATGTTTTTTTTTTTTTTTTTTTTTTTTTTAGCTCACATATCCTGCTTATATGAAATTTGTAAAATATTAAAACACATTTAAGCATATTTTCTGTATATATTATACTAACTTTTGCAGTTTTTTTTTTTTTTTTTTTAAGTAATTGTTTGACAATACTATAAATAAACTCATACATAAAATAATAATACTCATAAATAAAAATTTAGTATTATTGTTATTTGATATTGCTTTTACAATAATATTTATCTAATTTAATTTATCATAGAATTCTTCGTTAATCGTAATTTATATTTATTCTAACTATTCGTGTAACGTTTTAAAATTTTAATTAAATACAATCTTCTAATTTTTTTCTAATATAAAATTAATTATTATAAAATTATTATAAAATTAAGTATTTCTTGTTAATCTCTCAAAGAATCACGTTTATGGATGTTTCTAGATATACTTTTAACATTATAACACAATTATCTTACCTTTTTTTCTTGAAGAAAATTTCTTTTATTTTTTTTTCGCTGCTGATGAAGCAGGTAGGATTATATTATCATCTAATGTCCGGAACTATTTTTTAACAGGCTCGTTATCATATCTGAACTTACAGTTTTGAATGTTAATTTCCAATGTGAACTTAATGACTTCGGGTTTATTTGATTTGCGACGAAAAACGAATGTGAAATTATTCAGCTATGAAAAGATACACAGTTTGGTTTTAATGATTGTAAGGAAAAAAGAATCTTTAACGATCTTTTCATAACATTAATGGATATTTTTGTATTTGGGATGACTAAAATGATTACAGAAGGACATAAGTTAATTCTTTTTTTTTTTTCTAAATTACGATGATAGTAAATTACGATGTAGTTCATAAATATTTGTTTTCATCTATCAATATTAAACTAACGTTATAATATACAATATGTATTTCTAATACGTAAATGTTTATTATTAAGAAATTCCATGACACAAAATAGTGTTATTCTACAGAAAATGAGATTCCCACTTTTTCTTTCTTTCTTTTTTTTTTTTTTTTTTTTTGTAATCACTGCAATTATACAGAAAAAATACCGTAATTTTTCATTAGTTTTTTGAGATTAAATAAGACAGTGATTCTCGTTAGAAAATAGTGGTAAAGAAGGTACATAACGGGAAAATCCCCATGACTGACTGAGTTTACATTTACCACGAAAACACACTATTATGTTCATTATTATATGTTCATGTAGTTTTCATATATATAAACTAAAATTTAGAAAGACTTATAAGTTTTAACCTTTTTCTAATAAAACAAGAATGAAAAATTGTACGATTTGTATAGATTATTAACACTTTTCAACTATACATACTCGTAGCCTTGTTTAACCTTTAATGTACTGATCACACAACGGACAGTCGGATGGACAGGCAGGGAAACCAAATCCATTAGCACTTTCAACTTTGTTGGAAAGTGTTAAAAGATAAATTTTCAAAAGATTTTGCTACACTGTAAAAATATTCGCCGTAAGAAAACGGTTATTTAAACCACAGCTTTCTGCCCATACGTTTGACCATATTTTTAGATAACGATTATTTAATCTCATTTTTATTTTATGATTAAGAGACCGTAAACTAAATGAAAATAAATCTAAATAATACATACTAATTACAACACAAAATATAAGAATCTTACTTCTTACCTTACAAATAGAGTCTTTGTATCCTTTCATTTACGATATGAGGACTATACTGAATTACTTTTTCTTTTAGAGGAATGCTGTATCCAATCCGCCATAAAAGAAATTTAAAATGTCGACGTTATCAAACAGTCAAATTAAAAGTCAAATTACGATTAATTGTTATCACTTCAGTTAAATGACTGTAGAATGGTTTTTTTGGCGTGGTCTCAAGAAATCTTTGCAAATTAACAACGTTTCTACTGTTTTCTAAATGAATGGTAAAATAAGAGTAAAAATAATAATAATAATAATAATAATAATAATAATAATAATAATAATAATAATAAAAGCCTGCGAGGTCTACAAAAGCAGGAGAACCCCAAGCCAGGGAAGCAAAATGTGATATTTTTCGCAAGTCAAAATTATTTTACCATGTTTTTACTAACTTCTATTCTTGTTTGTTTGTTTGTATGTTTGTTTGTTTGTCCGGTACAAATCTTGCAATCGAATTTTAACTAAATTCCCTACTAGCTAGACATTTGAAACTTTCACAGTAAGCTGAGAACCCGGTGACAACACAATACTTCGAAGTTCGATTTTAGAATTTTTGATTAGTCTTCTTATAATTAATTAAAATATGAAAATAATAAGCTCCTAATAGCAATAACGTTTATTTTTAAAAAAAATGCCCTTTTCGTAATGCACTAAAAAGAACAAAATAACTTTTTCAGCTCAGTACCGCCGACCTGAATACTTGCATTTTACTACTATTCCAATAAAATTGCACCTCAAACCCAATAAATATTTAACCCAATAATATTTTAAATTTTTAAATTAGTTTTAAATTATTATGGATTTATGAAAATGTGAGCTGAAATTAGCCAGATTGGAAATTTACGAGTTCATTTTCTTTCGACATAAAAATAAATACATTTAATTAAATGTGAACGTTAAGAAATTATAAAAAGTTAAATTATGCATCTCACAAAAATTGACATCATTATCACTTTAAAAATTTTATGCACATTGATAAAAGCTCTACGATTCATCAGAAAAATGAATGAAAAACATTCATTTTTCTGAATGAATGACTGAAAAACATTTTATATAAAAATATTTTTTTATCTTATAATTATTTATACTGTTTTCTAAATGAATGGTAAAATAACAGTAAAATAAAATAAAAAAATAATAATAATAAAAGCCGACAGAAATCTACAGAAGCAGGAGAACCCCAAGTCAGGGAAGCAAAATGTGATATTCTTCGCAAGTAAAAATTATTTTTATAAGATAAAGTATATCAAACATAATACTTTTGAATCTTTCAACTTTGATTTTTTTCTAATGATAAAAAAAAAACTAAAAAAGTATTATTCTTCGTTAATCTCTCCAAGAATCGCAATTAAGGTTGTTTCTAGATATATCTTTATCATTATTATATAAATATCTTACATTTTTCTTTCTCTCTCTCGAGGAAACTTTCCCTTTTTTTTTTTTTTTTTTTTTTTTTTTACTGCTTATGTAACAGGAAAGATTATATTATCATTTAATGTCCGGAACTATTTTTTAACTTGCTCGTTATCATATCTGGACTTACAGTTTTGAATGTTAATTTCCAATATGAACTTAATGACTTCGGGTTTATTTGATCTGCGACGAAAAATGAATGTGAAATTATTCAGCTATAAAAAGGTACACAGCATGGCTTTAATGATCGTAAGGAAAAAAGAATCTTTAACGATCTTTTCATAACATTAACGGATGTCTTTTTATTTAGAGTGAGTAATATGATTACAAAATGACATAAGTTACTTCATTTTGCTATTTCTAAATTACCGTAATTATGATGTAGTTAAAAAATATATATTTTTTAATTTATCCATAATTAACTGATGTTACAATACAGAATATGGATTTCCAATACACAAATATTTATTATTGAGTAATTTCATGAAACAAAACATAGAAGGTCATAAGTTAGTAGAAATTACATTCTTACAAAAAAAAAAAAAAAAAAAGAAAAGAAAAGAAAAGACTCCCTTTTTTTTTTTTTTTTTTTGTTATTTATTTCTTTATAACTTACAGAAAAATTACCGCATTTTTACATCAGTTTTTTTTTAGATTAGATAAGATATTGATACTTGTTAGAAAATAGTGGTAACAAAAAAAAAAAAAAAAAAAAACATGAAAATTGTATGTTTTGTTTATTATTATATGTTTATATAGTCTTTATGCATAAATTAAAATTTAGAAAGTCTTATGCGTTTTAACCTGATTTAATAAAATAAGTATGAAAAATTTGCATAGATTATTAACACTTTCCAACTGTGCGAACTCGTAGCCTCGTTTAACTTTTAATGCACTTTGCCTACGTTATCACACAACGGACAGTCTGACGGACAGACAGGCGAACCAAAGTCATGAGAGAAATATCCCTGTGTGTAACTAAGATTATATTTAGCATAAAATTAACTTATTATGTTCATTATTGTATGTTTATATAGTGTTCATCTATACAAATTACAGTTTAGGAAGTCTTAAATTTGTTAACGTTTTTATATAAAAAACAAGAACGGTTTGTATATATTGTTAGAACTTTCAAATTGTACATACACGTAGCCTCGTCTAAACTGGAATGTACTTTACCTACGTGCTCACACAACGTACAGACAGACAAACCAAAATCATAAACACTTTCAACTGCGTTGTAAAGTGTTAAAAAATGAATTTTTAAACGATTTTGCTATAATACAAAAAGCAGTTTTCGCTAGCAACGATAAAGGGTGTTCGAGGCTTCCACAGCAGGAGAGCGCCGGTACAGGCAAGCAAAAGGTGAGATTTTTCGCAAGTAAAAATTATTTTTAATAAAGAACTAATATATCAAGCATAATATTTTGGAATCTTTTAGCTGATTTTTTTTTCTAATGATAAAAGGAAAATTAAACAAGAACGAAAAATCATGCGGTAGCATTGATTATTAACACTTTCCAACTGCACGTACTTATTGTATCGTTATAACTTTCGATGTTCTTTGCTTACGTCATCATGCAAAGAACAGATAAAAGGACTGAAAGGTGTAAAAATAGACTAATTGTAATCATAATCAATTTTAAACGTTGTTGGAAAGTGTTAAAAATGGCTAATGGAAAAGAAAATTCAGCCATGTGATTCTAAATACAGTCCTTTATGTATCTGAATATTTTCACGTAGCCCTGTGAATCTGAAGATTAATCGTATCATATTCTATACAAAACATTATTTTGCATATTAACAATAAATTTCAATTTCTTTGTTATTTTTGTAGTAGAAAGTTATTTAAATGTGATTTATAATAATGTCTTTCCTAGAACGCAATGCATTGGGATCTTTTTAGGTGTCTTTGTATACAAATCGGTTGTACAAGACATATTAATGCCGTTTTAAGCAGGAAACATTCTATAAAGAACTTGAATAACATATACAAATATTTAAAAATTCCAAAAATATTTAAGTACTTTTAGAGCGGACAGACGGACAAATAGAAGAAAGGACAGTCAGACAGATAAATATACACTTTGGAAACATATTCATAGTTACAAAATGTTGAAAAGTGTTTAAAATGTTTAATATAAACGAAAATGCAGTTCCAGCAAATTTCAAAAAGAAGTCCGTAATGTAACGGAATATTTTTGTGGGGCCATGTAAATCTAATGCAATCATACTATATTCTATAGAAAGCATTCTTTTGTGCATATGAACATCATATTTCAATTTCATTAAGATTTGTACAAAGAAAAGTTATTAAAGTTTGGTTTATAGAAATACCTCTCATAGAACGCAATGCTTTGGAATAATTTGGGTCCCTCTGTACATAAAACGGTGCCGATATTTACTCCATTTTCAATAGGGAACATCTGATAGGGAACTTGAATAATATATTTCAATTTCAGTAAGATTTGCGCAAAGTAAAGGTATTAAACAATGGTTTATAGAAATACCTCTCTTAGAACACAATGCTTTGGAACACTTTCGGGTGCCCCTGTACACAGACTATTAGAGGTACTCCATTTTCAATAGGAAACATCCTACATTGAACTTGAATAACATATATCTGTTTCAATAAATTTCATTAATATTTCCGGGAGTTAGAGCGCGAAGAGACAGGCAGACAAACCGAAGTCATTAACACTTTTCAACCTTGTTGGAAAGTGTTAAAAAGTATTCATCGTTAATCGCTTTTGTTTACACAATTAAGGTTGCTTCTAGATGTACTTTTATCATTATTATAAAAAAATCTCAATTTTTTATTCGAAGGATATTTTACTTCTTTTTTTTTTTCTGCTGATGAAACAGCGAAGATTATATTATTATTTATCGCCTGGAACTATTTTTTAACATGCTCGTTATCATATCTGAACTTACAGTTTTGAATGTTAATTTCAAATGTGAATTTAATGACATTCGGGTGTATTTGATCTGCGACGAAAAAAACGAACATGAAATTATTCAGCTGTAAAAAGGTACACAGCATGGTTCTAATGATAGTAAGGAATAGAACTTTTAACGATTTTTTTTCATTACATTAACGGAAGTTTTTTAGTTTAGAACAACTAAAATGATTATAATAGGGTGTAAGTCAGTTCATTTGGCTTTTACTAATAAATTATTATGTAGTTCATGAATTTATTTTCGATCATCATTCTTAGTTTGATGTTATAAAATAGAGTTTGAATATTTAAATGTTATTACTTTGTTCAATATTATATATTTTTTAGTATTCATTCATATAAATTAAATTTTGCCAAGACAGTTATACGTTTTTATTCTTATCTGTAATTAAAAATTTGAATTTTTTAAATCAATTTGCTCTAAGATAAAAAACAACTTTTACTAGCCGAGATAAAGTGCCGCTAGATGCGCTGCGTATGCATATAAATTGTAATAATCATAATATTGAAAAAAAAAATATGTATATTAATTTTATGCTGTTAGTGACAAATTTTAAAATAAATGTGTTAAAATAACGAGCAATATAATCTTGATAAGGTTTGTCATATTAGTTTTGAATTATGTTACGAAAGACATTTTATTTTTCAAATTATAGTTCGCCGAGATCTTCTCATATGGTCCATGAAGAGATCAAAAAAGAAAAAAAAAAATCTGGAGTGACTCCACTCGACTTTCCGAACATTGAGTAATTAACAGTTTTGTAGATAAAGTAAAGAAAGAGGAGTTGTTAAACAAACAAAAGAGAGAAAACCATAATAGAATGTTTGAGCATTTTTCTCCATCTATTACACGATGTTTTATTTAACGCTACTGAACTTTGAGCCCATAGATCTTAATTATAAAGAATTTTTCGTTGTGTCCCTGTAAAAACCTATAAATGCTAGATTCACCAAAATGCTTATAGTTAGTGCAACAGTGATTTATAATACTCATATAAATTTTCAGCTCAATTCAATAAGGCGTTTAGATGCTATCGTACTTTTAAAAATTTAGTCCCTTAGGCCATAATGATAAAGAATTTTTTTTGTGTCCCTGTAAAAAAACTGTAAGTGCTAGATTCACCAAAATCTATACAGTTAGTTCAACTGTGATCTATAACATGTGTAAAAATTTTTTGCTCAGATTAATAAGGCGTTTAGACGCTATCACACTTTTAAAAATTTGGCCCCATAGGCATAATGATAAAGAATTTTTCTTTGTGTCCCTGTAAAAAAACTATAAGTGCTAGATTCTCCAAAATCTATACAGATTGAGTATTTGTGACCTATAATATGTGTATAAATGTTTTGCTCAATTGAATAAGGCGTTTAGATGCTATCGCACTTTTAAGATTTTGCTCCCATAGGCCATAATGATAAAGAATTTTTCTTTGTGTCCCTGTAAAAAAACTATAAGTGCTAGATTCACCAAAATCTATAGGGTTCGTACTATGGTGACTTACAATATGCGTACCAACTTTCAGGTTAATCGAACAAAGCGTTTAGACGCTAGCGTGTTCACTCACAGACATACACACATACATACACACATACACACATACACACACACATACATATATCATCGTAAAAATAGTGAAAACGGACTCAGGGGACCTCAAAACGTATAGAAACATCAAAATCTCGAATTCGGATTTTTGACATGATTACAATACTTTCCTCACTATAGTGTTCGGAAAGTAAAAAAGGAATGAATTCTGCATTATTCTATAACTATTCCCAGAGCTTTTTATATGCATATTGCAAAATGATATGGCAAAATATGTAATATCACCAGGAATAAAAACATATTTTTTGTACCCCAAATGAAGTTTGAGTATTCATCGAAGTCAAACGATTCTTTCTTTCTTTCTTTTTTAACCTTTTGAGCGTATTAAAATCTGTGAGCTGAAAAACATATTAAGTTCAATAATGTATACTTTTTTTAATGCTTTATGAAATTTATTATAGTACCTGAGCCGTGGAACTCAGTTATCGTCTACATAAATTTCGGTCTTGCTGTTCAATACTCCCATTTGTAAAGGTACAAATAGTAAATTAATTTTTGAATAACATATGTAAAATACTTACAATAACTATTTAATTTTATAAATAACAAGATCATTAAAAAATGTTAGATGATAATGAATTGAAAATATTCTTACAGTGTGCGGTTACAGTTAATACAAAAGGTTAATGCTTAACTTATTGAATTTGTATGCAGTCCATGTTCCCATCAGAATTATACCTCTGGGGGTTACCGAAGAGGGGGAGTCATCCTCTCCGTGTAGGATCAAAATTCTGATGGCCTGTCTCCGGACCACCTCTGGGGGTGAGTCGCAAACCGTCGCCAACTGCCCATTGGGCAGCACTAGTGCGACGTAAAACTCAGCCAACCAACCAACCATTGAATTTGTAAATTGATGTAAACACATAATTAGCTAACTAACTCTTTCTATATATAAAGCAATATCGATATATTTTCTCCAGCTAAGGTGAGGGGTAGACAGGAATTTAACGGACACCATGTATAATAAAAAGAAAACAGAAAAACAAACATTGATAAAAAATAAATTTCAAAAACAAATATATTCTATATATTTTAATCATACTGAGATACACTTTGCTGTTTTATCTGCTACAGACGAAAAATAGTACCGTTTTTGTTTTTTAAACGTTTATCATCGAAAAGTATTCGGGTGGATATGAATTTTTTCTGATCTAATTTTAGGTAATTTATTTCATATTTTAAAACTTTAGAACTCTAACAAATAATAGTTAATCACAAGATAATTAAAAAACCCCTATCTCTTTAGAAAGAACATTAATATCCTAAAACTAGTCGATAAAGGCAGCATATTTACTTTTATTATTTTCTCTCTTTGAAAATTTCAATATTTTAATTTAATTTTAATTACTTTATAATGTGCAAGGGATACATATAACATATTAAATAATTTCTTTTTTTTTTATAGCACTAGATGCTTTATAAATAAAACATTAATATTAAAAGATTATAATATGGAAATATACAAGCTTCGTATGTATGCAATATATTGATAGAAAATGCATGAGTTATTTTGTTGAAGTTTATAAAAACACTGTTATGTTTCCTTTTTAGTTATAAATGGTATAAAAATAAAACACCCAATGTTTTATTTTGAATAAGTTACTATTTATTTTTAGGTCTGTACGTGACTTTGATTCAAGCGTTTCTAATAATACCCTTTATAGGATAGAAAAGAAACCATTAACTTCATTTTCCAAAATCCCTAGGCAATAGGAATTTCTTTTTTAAAGTACATTGGATGTTTTCTGTTATTGAAAGTGTATATTATATTTGTTACTTATTAGATTCTTTTGATCCTTTTATAACTATTCTTGAATGGAAAACTGATTTTTTTTTTTTAATGTAATCTAACTATTCTTTTGAAAACCTTATAACTATTCAAGTTGTAATTTATCATCGAGATCATTAATTTTAATGAGAAACTAATGATGTTAAAGCTTACATTGTTCAAACAGAGTGCAACGTGACATCATTTATATTTGGAATTATCCACTATAATTTTTGAAAAATCAAAAAAAGCTTTTTTTTCTTAATCCATTAACGTCCAGCGATCTACTTTTAGGTAATTAACAGGGGTGTTGGTGTGCCCAGATTTTGCTACAAAAATTTTTTAGCTGTAATATCATTGATAGTTTTCTAACAAAGTTTAGCAATTAACTATAACTAAAATTATAGTTCGTAATTACTGGTGGGAAATAAAATGAGAAACCTGGAACGCAAAGACTCCTAAAATGAAACAGCGCAAACAAACTTTTTTGGTTACTTCATTTATTTATTTATTATTATTATTATTATTTTTAATATTTGATGTGGTCACCAGTGTTGCCAGATCTGGTGGATTTTTATTCAATAATCACCAATAATTTTTAATTGTAACGTTTGCCTAATCACTTCGAAGATTGATAGTTTATTATGTATATCAAATATCACATCTAAAAAATATTGGTGATTATTGAATCAGATCTGGAAACAATGGTGGGCCCTGTAAACATTCACACAACTTATAATGTTTTATTGTACAGAGGCTGTTCGCACATTTTTTAGACGATTTTATTTCGCAGTAAGAAAAAATCGTTTGCATGGAGAATTTTATTTTCACAACAGTTATATTTTTGGAAGTTTTATTTATCTTTTGATATTTAGAATTTTTGTTTAGATGCAAAAATGCGCTTTTAAAATGGCAGTGGATGGAAGGATAGGTTTCCACTTTTTCCAAAGATAGTTTTAATGAAATCTTTATGAAAAGCATTTATCAGGAGAAAAATGGAAAAATGTTGCAACAACAGATGTATCTTGGGTCTATTTAAGTGGTTGCAATAAAAAAGGTCAATTTATTATAACAAAAGTGGAGAAAAAAAAATTGCTACATTGCTCAAAGCATCAAAAGAGAGTTTTTCTAAAGGATTTATGATTGTCATTGGTTTTTTCATACAAGCGCAAGATAAAAGCAAATAAATGTGATAAAAATGTCCAAATCAACTCTAAATACTCTCAAGAACATATTTTAATTCCAATTTTTAAAAATGAAAATCCAGATCTTTATCCACAATGCTATCAATCCGTTGAACTGCATCAAGACAAAACAAGCAGCCACACATCGCAATCCGCAATTGCTTTTCTAGAAAAAAATGGTACAAAAAACGGGAATTAAAACCATACCCTTCACTGACATTCCTGTTAAATTTTCTGATGCATCACTGTTGGATTTTTGTGTTTTTCGACTCTTAAAATCAACACTATCCAAACACCGACCTACAACGCTTTGTGAACTCTGGAAAGCCGTTTAAGAGGAGTAGAAAAATATACGTCTTCCGATATTATAAAAAGCATTATTATCATAGAAATTATGATGTAGAATGTTAGTTAAGAACAAGGGCTATCAAACTGAACAAATAAAACACGAAATATGAGTGAAATTGCTTCAGTACACTTCATCAAAATCGTCTAAAAAATGTGCGAACAGCCTCTGTACATAAAGTATACAGCTACTCATTTGGTCCTTTTTATAAGTATTCCTAAATAAGGACTAAATTTTTGCCGATTCGACAATTTAAAAAATTGTTTAAGTATTGAATCTATAATATATCGCTGAAATCATTAATTTCTTACGAGAAACTGACGATGCTAGAACCTACTTCAGTCGAACAAAGTAAAACGAGGCACCAATCATACTTACAACTACTAAGTATAGTATTTGAAATACGCAGAAATCTTTTTGTTAACTCATTATTGCCCAGCAATCTATTGATAGACACAGTTAACAACGATCTGATATAGACAGTAAATTTAATAGCATGAAAAATCCTTTTTTTTCTTTTTTCTTTGGGGGAGGGGGGGGTGTTACTTTATTCATTTATTTAGTTTTTTAGTAACAGTTGATGATAGCACTATAAAAATTTACACAAACTCATTTATCTACTATCTTGTAAATTTCCTTTTATCTGCAAATTATGGTATATAAAAGTAATTATGACAATACATAATGAAATAAAATAAGTTTTACAATCAAATAACATACATAATTTATTTTATGAAAAAAAAAAAAAAAAAAAAAAAAAGGACTCAAATAACCTGAAAAAAAAAAAAAAAAAAGAAAGAAAGAAAGAAAACGAAATAAATTTTAAATTGTGATCCAAAAATATTAGATATAATAACAGACCCGCAACGAAGTCAGAAATAAATTAAATAATGTCTATTTCCGTCACATCCGATCCAAATAATGAATCCAAAACTATTCACATAATGCATCATTTTACCCGACAACATTGTCATCCATTTTAGGTCATATTACTGGATGATGCCGACAAACATAATAAATAAATTAATTAAAAACACTTTAAAACCACATTAAAAGTACATTTATTAAGTATAAAAAACTTCCAAAGCTTTTACGCCTACATACAAGAAGGCATCATCAGGAAATTTTCTATAATATAATGCGCATTTTAATTTTCATAAAATATAAATTAGCTCCATGTTCTCTGTGCATAAAATCACTAACTTGGTAACTACAATAAATAGTAATACGCAAACATGAAATCTGTCGTAAGTTTTTAACATATAAATTATAAGAGTAGGAGATTAAAAGTGTTATCATTCGAACGGTACGGTTAATGTGAGTTTAAGGGAAAAAAATATCTCAAAAGAGGCCACTAAAGACAACAAAACTATCCTTATATTTATACATCTACGTAATCTTCTTCATTACAAATCGCTCATTAAAATTATTTTCCGTGGTGAATGCAGACAATTCCTCGCATAGAGAAGAATCTAATACGCAAAAATGAAATTTATCATAAGTTTTTAATTTATTTATAATAAGAGAAGTGGCTTAAAATTAATATCATTCGAAAAGTATGATTAATATGGGTTGCAGGGGAAAAAATCTCAAATGAGGCCAAGAAATCAGACAAAGGTACCTTTATGTCTATACGCTTTTGATTTTGTGCGGGTATTTTTTGTGCAGGTTTTGATTTTGTAAACTCTTATAGAAGAAAACAATCAAATCTCAAAGTGCAATTTCTTAAAATGCAATACAACGGTCCGTGATTCAGCTTGATTTTATGGCTTTATTTCATCGTATTTATTTTTTATTTCTTTGGCAACAGAAGTGAATGTATTTTTTTTTTTTTTTTTACTGTTGACATATTGTTTTAACATGTGTTTGTGTTCTTTGTCACTAAAATGCCCAAACAATGAATTTTTATCTATCGGATTGAGACCCAAATAGAAGGAAAGAAATTCAGATGATCGCAGAGAAAATAATGTAAACAAAAAAGCTAATGTTAAATGCTTTTTTTCTTTTTATTTTTTTAAGAATAGATTAATTACTGCAAATATTGTGTACGCAAAAGTTTTAAATTTCCGTATTTATTACTTAAATGCTTGCTAAAAAAAAAAAAAAAAAAAAACATCGAATATTCGACAACTGGGAGATACTAATTCTAACAATTATAAAATAATATCAAAGTACGCGTTATTCCGCATTAAAAAAATAATTATCTACTAGATCATAATACCACGCATAAATCTTATATATTTTTGAAAAGAGAAACGGAAAAGAAAAAAAAAAAAGATTTATTTGATTTTCTTAAATCGTTTAGAAGTCAGCAATTCTAAATGGAAAATTGTTGACTCGCTTTTCTTCAGATAAGTATATATTTCATTTATTACTTAAAAAATAAATTTTTATTCCATACAAGAATTTTACAGTTTCCTTTTAGAAGTGTAACAAAAGACGAAAGTGATTATAGATTAATTTCAGATGTATTATTTTTCTTGAAAAATATGCCATTGTTCCATTAATAATTTATCACTGTGGATCTTGTTTTTTTTTTTTTTTTTTTTTTTTTTTTTTTAGGGAATCTAATGATACACTACCTTTTCATAAATGACCGGTCACTTTTGATTTCAGACGTTTTTTTCAAATATCTCAAAAAGTATTTGAAGAATCATCTTGAAACTTCAGAAGTATGAATAACATGTTAAACCTTATATATTTCAATGAAAGCTTTGCCCCGAAAATAAAAGGGGGCACCAGTAAAAAATTAAATAAAAATAAAATTGTTTGGGATCACCTTGTAAAACGTAATACTTGAAATGCAATCTGGCTGTAGTATGTGGTTATGGGGCTTTTTATTATTCTCTGTATAAATAAAATTTCATGAGGTTACCACATATATTCATGGAGATATAACGGTTTCTTTAAAAAATCCCCAAATTTTTTGTTTTTCCTTTTTTAACTATAACATGCACCCACTGCAAAACCTTTTCAAGAAAACTTGACACACGATATTAGACACAGCATATACAACAATCAGAATGCAAAAATATTTAATATCTAACGAAATATGTGATTTTTTTTACTAAATAATTTTTAACTGCGCATGCACTAGCTTTAGCAAAATTTCATTTGCATAGTTTAATAGCCAAATGTGTTGTTGTTGTTGTTGTCGTATGGCACTCGGAGAATCCGAGCCCCGGTAGTGGAACTATCCGGATATTTTAAGGCATGAGGGGTGCGTCTTCCGTTATTAGAAGCGCCTCATAGGGAGGAAGAACGACTTTAGCTCCAGAAACTAGTGAAAGATGGCAGCACCAGCCAGACAACAGGAACTCTAATTTTGGTCCGGATCAGAGCGAGTTAAACCCATGTTCCGGTACCCCCAGAGGTATACTTTTTGATGGGAATTTGGAGGACTTTGCGACCACGATGGAATTTAACGTGCACCAGTCGCCATTAGCGGCTCGAGGACCGAACCTGCAATCTTTCGATCACAAACTCGCTGCTCTTACCAACCAGGCTACCGCGACCCAGCCAAATGCGTTGATATATAAAAAAACCCTCAAGGAAGTATCGTGTAAATTCAAAAAATTGTACGCTATAGAATGAACTGCTTTTCAGTTCCTCTCAAGAAACCAGCTAAACTATAAGGGGTTTTACTCACATTTTAATTTTGATTCGGTCAATTACAATACAATATTCGTTTATTATAAATAAATATTGAGAAAATCCCTTATCATTTACCTTATTTTTTCCATTTTCCTTATTATAAATTAATCAGATTTCATTATTTCAAACCAATTTTTTTTCTCATAATAATATTTTTCTCATAATAATTTTCATCTTATTGTTAAATTACATTCAACTGCTATTTGGTTTATAGAAACATTTTTCGAGTTAATAACTAGTTCGTATAAAGTCTGATATTATTAAGCTACTAAAACGATTTTAGCAGTTAATTGCCGATTAAAGCAATTAATTTACTTAGTAATTCATACGAGCACTTGTGTGACCGGTTGAATGGAATAGCCGTTATATACGTTATCGGATAAATAATAATAATAAAAAATCATTAGTTGATATGAACGAGTGGGTAAATGTTCAGTTATATCATTATTCAACGAACTACTAAAAATCAATTAACGTATGGTTGTTTATTGACTAATTTAAATGAACAATTTATTACATCATTTAAGCGGATGATGTGATTTTGTTATATATTCATTTACATGGCCGAATACTTTATTTGGTTGTTGATGTATATAAAACTGTTAATTCAATTATCTGTTCATGAATATAAGTGGATAATTTTATTTAACCACTGACTCGTGCAGATGGTTAATGAAACATACTATTGATTAAACAAACGGATATTTTAGGTTTTTTTTTTAAATACTGGATAGTTCTAAAATCAAGGAAATGTTTCCGAAGTTTAAATATTCAGTAAAAGGAATATTTTTGCTAAAGGAAAGTGTGGGTAGAAATAACGAGTAGAGGCACAAGCGAAAAAAATAAAATAAAATAAAATAAATGAATAAATGAGATGGAAAATGTAAAATAATGTTTACTGACAAGCATACACTGCTTCTTTACAGAAATTTTTACAAGCACTTCTTAAAATTATGATCACTAATAGTAATAAAAATTTAGCAACGTCGTACTGGACTCTTCCCAGTTTCGTCTGCTCAATCATGTGATAGAGGAAAACGAATAATCGAATTCAATTAAATATTGTTCTTAAGAACAAAAATGTTAATATTTAATATAAAATAAAATAAAAGTAATATTGTGCATTTGTAAACAGTAGAATAGTTGTATTTGTAAATTTAATATTTTTTTAAAAACACTTTATGTGTTTATTTATTTTCAACTGTAAGAATCGATTTTTGTATGTTCTAGTGTAACTGTTACATTAACTGATCTAGCTATAAATAATAGCTTGTTATTGTGGAATGTTTATGGATTATAATTTGAAATTTTAAAATGTTTTCCTTTAATTTAATTGCATAAAGGTATTACAACAAGTTAATTAACTTAGTTACTGGTCTAAATGGATTTATATAGTACGATATTGCACTGTCATTGATTTAAGTACAAAAAGTCAGAGTATTTATAACATGTTCTTCATGAACATCAATAACAAATATAAACTAAATGATGATTGTAAATGTATACAGCAAACAAAAGATGATGAATAATGATATAAAATGGATTAAAAATGATGATGTATAAAAAAATAACACAGATTAAATACGATTGATCAAAAATAAGAATAGAAAATATGTTATTTCAGGAATCGCTATAGATAAACAAGACTTCATCTGCTATTTGTTTTTCCTCTATCATGTGGCCTCTGACGTCAGATGGGAAGATCCCATAGGAATCGGTAAACACGTTAAAAGATCTCTTGATTATCTGTTGTGGTAGTGTGCGTGTGTGAAAAACCTGGGGATTTCAGTAAATGTTTGCTAGTAACTGTCACGAAGTCGTTAAGCTCGTATTAGTTCTCCATCGTACTAAAGGTATCTGGAGCTTAGCTATTCCTAAAAAATTCAGACATTTGTTTGTCTTTTTTTTACAGTTTTGAGGTGCGAGAAATCCTAAAACCATAAAAATGATGTGGTGTGCATTTGTAGGTGAGAGAGTTTGTTTGTTAGTTAGCAAGTTAGATGCTTAGTTTGTTTGTTAGTCGGTATAAGCATTATCTGAAGAATAAATAGCTGTAAAGAAGTTGGACCAGTTTTAAAATATTGCTTATGATACTGGTGAAAAATTTACTCCTTTTGAAGTTTCTAATTTTAAAACTTCGTATTTATTTGAAATTTACAATTTTCACAATATAGATGAATACGATTAAACTTGGATTAAACATTCATTACGAGAAATATTTTTATCTTATAAGTATCAGACCAGTTTTAAAATATCATTCATCAATATGAATGTTTGTTTAATCCTAAGAAAGATTGTTTGTTTGAAATTAAATATATGTATAATAAAATAATAAAAAACGTGAGCAAATACATATTAAGTATGGCAGGTCATACTATTTCTTTTATCAAAATACAATTGGATTGATTACTAAGAAAATAATGTTTGATAATATTATAGTTTAAAAAAAAAAAAAAAAAAAAAAAAAAAAAAAAAAAAAAAGAACACGCTTTTATAGAAATGTGAACTAAAAAAGCACAAAATATCTATCTTAGTATTAAAATGCAGGGTAAGAGAAAACCGTGTGAGTGACACACCATAATATTTCGATACATTTAAATCTTTAATTAAAATAATTTAGAATTAAACAAAAAACCTTTTTAAAAAATCTCCCCTGACTGGGCTCGAACGCTAGACCTTTAGGTTCGTAGCGCGGAGCTTTACCTCACAGCCACAGCATTCACGTAGTGAAAGTCTTTTTTTACAATATAGATTTTTTGTTTGCTCCCAGAGCGGTTACAAGCATTCAAACCTGCAAACATACACACAGGTGAATCTAATAAAAGCATGTTAAAAAAGTGTAAAACTGCGTTTAAGTAATCTAAAACCGACATTTATATTGGAATATTTTCCATAATAATCTTAACTTAAGCTTCTAAAGTACTATAAAACTAATATGCTGTGGTCTTTGTAAGACTTTCTTTTATATAATCTTATACAAATTCAAGCAGACTAATTATTTATTAAATTATTATTTATTTAAATTATTTTCCATGATAAATGCCGAAAGAAAGTCGATTTTGTGCTAAAGTAGATTGCTAAATATCAAAAGAAAATCAATTTTATGCTATTCAGAAAATATATCAGGCTTTTTTTTTCTCCATTAAAAATGAAAAAAAAAAAAAAAAAAATCGATATCTTTGTTTTGAATTATCTCAGAACTATAGTCCAACAGTCCGTTTTAAAGGTACTGACGAGTTCTTTCGAAAGATAGCCATATTGAAATTTCACAACCCCAATGGGCAGTAATATTCATACAAACACATACATTTTTTCTAAGTTTTCCACTAATGTTATCTATAATTAATATTAATTTTACAATCATGCGTTAAAACTAAGTCTGATTATGCACATTTATATGAAATTTTGTCTTATACTGCAATGTTAAAAATTATTTAGACAGGCAGGCATTTTCTGAAATGAGTCAAATCGTGATCAGGAAACCTGAAAAAGTTTTCAAGTTTTCGTGTAAATCAAGTTTCGTGTAAATCCATCGAAAACTTGAGTTCGAAAATTTTCATGAATCCAATATTTAATAAAAAGAATAATAAAAAGAGAGAGAAAAAAAAAACAGACATGAAATAAACTAGATTATTATTGAAAATTTTCTTTAATTTTAGTGATAATGGAATGAATTTTATTATTATTATTATTATTGAAGGTATATATATATATATATATATGTATAATTTTTTGGTTAATGTAGTGTTCTCTGGAATATTTGATATGCGCGTTTTACTAGTAAACTAATTAAAATTAAATTAGTTTTTACTTTTTAATAGACTGTTTAGTCGCACAAAGAAAACGCATATATGATAAAATAAAATAAAAATATTAAAAAGTATGTACTCAGAATTAGACTGGAGAAACATAATTATAATATACTTATGTAAATTAGGATTTTTGTTGTACTGAATGCAATGTATAATTCTAAAAATTTTTTCATAAATATTTAAAAGAAAGTGAACGTATGAATAATAATCTTAAGACCTTTTTTTACTTTAGAGGATTTTGTTGGAAAGTTCATGTAAAGAATATTAAAATATAAACTTTTTTAGGTTACACGTATATTGTTTTTACGCTACGAGTAATCAAAAATGTTATAAATTCGCTGAAAAAAATAATAATAATAACAAGTATTACACAAAGAAAAATATTTTTCTTACTGTATTTTTACATTAGAAATATTTTCTTATGTATTTTTTAGATTTATGTTTTCTTTATTTGAAGGACATTTGTTTTGTAACGGTAAATTGCATTTATACGAAAAACATCCATGTAACAACTAAAAAACCAAAATATTTCTAAAAAACTTATTATGTTAGGAAGAGATTTCTTTATTTATGAGATTGAAAATATATTGCAAGAAAATATTTTATTTTTTAAAAAGGTAAAATATTTCTAAAAGAAGCATAGAAATTTTTCTTTTCCATTTCAGTTTTGAAATTTATTTTTAACTGATGTCTATAAGCGACATAAATGATTATTTATTTTTAATAGTTTTTGTTATAAATATTTTTTTTTTAATAATGACAACGCGAAATGTTGAAAGCAATAGTCCTATGATACTAATAAATAAATGAATGAAACTCAGAAGAAACATTCGAAAAATTATAACTTTAAATTATCGCAAATGGATGGTTCAACTATTCGTTTTAAAGATATTGACTAGAATTTTTGAAAGATACCCATGATAAAAATTTGCCCCCTCCGGGGGAATGTAGGGACATTTCCCCCCAGGGAGAAAGCGATGCTTCTACATATACAGACGTTTTTCCCCTGTTTACTATCACTATTATAAATAATTCTTTTTAATTTCACAATGATTATTAAAAAATAATTTTCTTTATGTACATTTGTGGGAAATTTTGTCCTATTCCGCCATGTTATAAATTTAGAAAAATGGAGAAGGTAACGCCACTAATAGATGATTATCGTCAGAAGTTGTTTAGCACTAATTTATCTCAAGATGTAACAACGTATGAAATTTTACGGATTTCTGTGCAGCGGTTGATGAAATACAGTTGCCACATAATTTTGTCACACGCAGATAGACAGACAGTCATTTTCTAAAAATGGTCAAACCGTTTTCTAGATCTCTGAAAACGTGTAAATCTACCAAAAACTCGAGGCCTAAATTTCTTATGGATCCAATACGTTCTTCTATTGAATATTAAAAAAAAAAAAAAAAAAGGAAAATATTTATAGCACCAAAAGAATTTTTTATATAAAATTTCGTATACAAAATTTTAATTGTTGGGTATTTAACCATAGCCTCCTAAACTAGATGCCTGTCGCATGTCTCCGAAAATTCGAAACAGTTCAAGCAGTAGACATGGCCACCTGGCACAGATGGAGCGACTTTTTTATTCAACTGTCACAAACAATTTTAAAAAGTGATATATAACACATGAAATCGACATTTCTTCGATACTATTCGCCTTTTATGTACATAAAATCCCACTTTTAAAAATTTTTGGTGGTTGTTGAATAAAAAAGTCGCACTTTCTATACCAGGTGGCGCTGTCTACCGCTTGAACTCTTGCCAAGTTTCCGAGCCACGCGACAGGCATCTAGTTTAGGAGGCTATGGTTTAACACTGTATTTTTTTACTTTCTTCTATATGTAATATAGAGAAAAAATTGGATTCGTGAAAATTTTCGAACTCCAGTTGTCGATGGATTTACACGTTTTGGGATGTCGTAAACACGATTTGATAGTTTTTAGAAAATGTCTGTCTGTCTGTGAGTCTGTGTGTATCACGAATTTTGTGGACGCTGTATCTCACGAACCAACGAACGAAATTTACCCAAACTTGGTATTTAGTTGGACCCTGACATAAACTGGAGCTGATTAGATTTGGGGATCAATCGCTCAACAGGTGGCGCTATGATCGCATTTTTTCTAAATTTTTAACATGGCAGTATAGGGCAAAATTTCGTATAAATGTACTTAATGAGAGTTATTTTTAACTTGTGATTGTAAAATTAATATGAATTATTGATAATAGTAGGGGTTAACAAGGAAAAAAATTTTGTGGATATGGGGGGATCGCTTCCCCCTCTGGAGGGGTAAATACCCCCCGGGGGGTGGGGGTTAAATTTTCAAGATGGGTATATTTCGCAAGGTCTCGTCAATACCTTTAAAACAAAGGGTTGAACTATAGATCTGTGATAATTTAAAACAAAGTTATTGATTTCTATTACTTTTGACAAAAAAAAAACTTAGATTTTTTTTTTTTTTTTTTTTTTAATTGAGAATAAAATGGACCTTTTTTTATATTTAGTGTTATACTACTTCTCTAATATGGAAATCGTCTGCATTAAATTTTGATAAATTATTTTTACTGAGTGAATTTGTATAGGAAAACATAGAAGAAAGTCATATGGTGGTCACAACATACTAGTTATTTATTTATTTATTTTATTATTATTTTATTTTATTTTATTTTTTACTTTCTTTTATATGTATACACAGAGAAAGTATTGGATTCGGTAAAATTTTCGAACTCCAGTTTTCGATGGATTTACATGTTTTGGGATGTCCTGAACACGATTTGACTGTTTTTAGAAAATGTCTGTCTGTCTATGTGTGTGTGTATTACAAATTTTGTGGATGCTGTATCTCACGAACCAATGAACGAAATTTAACCAAACGTTGTATTTAATTGGACCCTGACATAAACTGTTGCTGATTAGATTTTTGAATCAAATGCTCAACAGATGGCATTGTGATAGCATTTTTTCAAAATTTTTAACATGGCAGTATAGGACAAAATTTCGTATAAACGTACATTAGGAGAGTTATTTTAAACGTGTGATTGTAAAACTAATATGAATTATTCATAATAGTGGTAGTTAACTAGGAAACAAAATTTGTGCAAGTGGGAGCATCGCTTCTTCCCCTCGGGGAATAAATTTTCAGTATGAGTATCTTTCGAAAGGTCTCGTCAATACATTTAAAATGAATTGTTGAACTATAAATCTGTGATAATTTAAAACAAAGTTATCGATTTTTTTTTTAAATCTTTTAATGAAAAAAAAATTGTATTTCTTCTGATGATTGCGAAAAATTTACTTTCTTTCGGCATTTAGTAATATATATAACTCTTTCAAATAAAAATCGCCTGCATTTATAATGGAAAACAATTTAATAATTTAATAAATAATTTGTATTGAATGAATTCTGTGTGAAATTATGTAAAAGAAAGTCATGTGGTGGTCACATAATACTAATTTCAATATAGAAATATGTTGCGCATTCAAAATAACAACATTATATTTATCATTATTAATTTTATTGTATTGTGAAAAGTGCAGTATTTTCAGATTCTTTAAACTAACTTTTAACTGCTTTATTTATCGATTTTTATTTATTTATTTATTTATTTATTTTTATTTTATTTTATTTATTTATTTATTTATTTATTTTTATTTTATTTATTTATTTATTTATTTATTTATTTATTTTTGTGTGTGTGTGTGTGTCTGTGCGTGTGATTTTTAATGAACGTATTCCTATTGTTTTTAAATTCTTTGGTATCTATAAAGTCATTTTGTATCGTCTATCGCTCCTTAAATTTGATGGGTTTTTTTTTTTTAGTAGGTACGCATATACAGTCGGTAACAAAAGTGTCCGAACACTAGCGAAAATTCCTATGTTAAAAAAAAAAGTACACTTCATACGGTTTTGTTAAATAAATCCTTATCGAATCCTGTTCTTAGACTGACTAAGAACAGGATTCGATAAGGATTTATTTAACAAAACCGTATGAAGTGTACTTTTATTACATAGGAATTTTTGCTAGTGTTCGGACACTTTTGTTACCGACTGTACTATCCACCAATAATTTTCTGGACACTTTCAATATCACACTCTTTGTAAAATAGCTAAAAAACCCTTTAGGAATTACCTTGAATCTTTGGGAGATAAAATAATATTACACTTCGTACATTTCAGCAAATGTTATGTTCCGAAGAGAAAAGGGGGAACAGAAATAATTAAATAAATAAACAAAAATCGAAATGTTTTGCTTCACTCTGTAAAAGGTTATCCTTGTAGTGCGTTTTTTTCTGTAATGTACGATTATGTAACTTCTTCTAATTATCTATACAAATTTTTTTGTAGCTATTACATATATTCATGGAAATATAATGGTTTCTTTACAAAATTGCAAAACAAAAAAACAAATTTTTATTTGTATCACATAGGATATTAGACCCAGTGCACAGACATTTTTAGGAAACTTGACATATTGCATTAGCAGGTCTCGAAGCGTTCCTAAAATTTCACGTTCATTTTATTATATTGTCACCACAATGTTAAAACAATACATATATTTTTTACATTATATTTTACAATATTTTATATACAACCATTTAAGAGTTCCTTGTTTTCTACGATGGTGGGGGCAGTATAATAAAATGCAAGTAAAATTTTAGGAACGATGCATTAGATATAGCATACCGCAATCAGAATATAAAGGATTTAAATATTTTATGAAATATGACTAATTTATCAATATTTATTTACAATCAGCGAACATTGTATTACCATTGATTGAATTAAAATAAAAATTCGAATAAATATCCTTTATAGTTTAGCTCATACTTGCCAACATCCTAATTAATATTCCGTAGTCTTGTTAGTCCCACCCTTTTTATCACACCAGTAAATTTTTAGAGTAATATTCTCCAAATTCAATTACGATTAAATAAGAAGAAAAATACTCTAAAAAGATACTGGTGTGAAAAAGAGGGTGGGGCTAACACTCATACGGAATATTAATTAGTATGTTGGCAAGTATCGTTTAGCTTTTATTTTGAGAAGAACTAAATATCAGTTCATTCAGGAATGGAACACGGGTGCAGAACTCATACCACTATTAATATAACAAAATTTTCTACTTTTTAAATCGATGGTATTATAGGTAGAGAAATATCTTAAATAAATACCGGTATGAATTTTGCATCCGTGTTCCTTCCCTATTCATTCTATCGCCGACAAACTGAAACCAACATTATCTGAAAATTTATCTTTCTTCCTTTTCATATCACTGTAAAATATCTTCAAGTATGAAATTTCTTCAGCTTCATCATATGTTACTCAGAAAACGTCACTGAGGTTTCACTAAATTCTCAAATTGTTGATTAAAATTGTTAATTAGAAATTTTAACCATGTATTCTCCAATCACGTTTTTTGCGACCACGTGAGCTTCTGCGCAAGAGTCCAGAGTTAAAATTAGGAGGATAAAAATTTGAATCACCTGTCACCTCTACTACAGTGCATGAATTTAGTTAAGCACATCACAAAGTTTTTTTTTTCTTCCTGCCCCAGGGTCAATTACAGAATTTTCCTTTCAAGTTATTATATTTCTCAAGACACTACATTTCAGCTTCTTTCGTCGTTTATAAGTCTTCAAGGAGGAGTGCCATAGCTATTCCTTTTGTTCATTCTTTTTTTTTTTTTTTTTTTTTTTTTTTAGGTACGACAAGACTATTTCTTTCAGACAGCGATTTTGCATTGTCACCATTTCACTTTTTTTTTGTTAAGATGCCCCCCAACATTCAGTTTTAACATTTAATTTCTTAAACTATCTTAAAATATTTTGTCAAATCCGTAAAAACGTTTACATTTTTCAAAGCCTGCTGTTAAGCTAGAGCTTCTTCCTTGCTTACATGTAGAAATAAATTTCCGATCTTTTCATTGAACAACGTTTCTGAAATTAGAGGATTTCTGAATATTTATTGACAATATTTTCCGAATGTGTATTGATAATGGTTCATGGATATTTTTGGAGACATTTTCTGAAGATGCATTGATGATGGCTTCTGAATATTTGTTGGCGATATCGTTAGAATACATATTGATGATTGCTTCTAACTATGTATTGGCGATATCTTGCTGAATATGTATTGATTATAGATTCTGAATATTTCTTGGCTATAATTTCCGAATAAGGAAAGGGCATGTTTACAAACAAACGCTCCGTCAATCAATCTTTGCCACTCTCGAGTGGCAAAAGATCAACCTGTATTGGTGGAAATGCCAATGTTATGCCACTTTACCTATAACTTGACTGCGAGTGACGTCACCTGCCCTTTCCTTATATATATAGGAAATAGTTTCTGGATATGTATTGATAATAATAAATGGCTATATTTTCTTAATGTATATGTCGGTGATATCTTCCGAATAGTTGTTGAAGCTTTTCTAATTAATTTTTTTAATAAGATAGTAATATATAAATTAGTTCTGTCGTACTAAATTACATTCTGTCAAAGACAGATTTATTTATGTATTTATTTATTTATTTTAAAGTTTGTACCTCCTTTCTTTCGATTAGTAATTTCTCGTGCACAATTACCTTATGAGGCTCTACTGCCCATTTCCCTCTTCACAAATTGTTTCTTTTTCTCTGTTTTCTCAGCCAGCTGTGCACCTGATTCAAAATTCTGACACCCTGATGTGTAATCTGTGCGCCCCTCCTAGCGCATTTTTCGAAATGCAGTTGTGTTGACAGACCAAGGTGACCCAGAAAAACTCTGAAAAATAAAATCGCATAGACGAAGTCCTATCTAAAAGATAGAAATCTACGGTTGAAAGTCTTAACCTAATTCTTCCGGATACAGTTCATTCTATGGGATGTTCAAGTAGCTCGTGGAGTAGTTAGTCGCCATGCGGTGATCTGGTGTTATTCGTCCCTTTTTACGGCATCAAATACGTTAAACGTTGCGTAGTCCATTTAAGTAGAGGTCGTCGTCCAGTATTTTCCAAGCTTCCAAGATTGATAACCATTGTGGTTTAGAGAAAATAAGCGATAAAGGAACGCCGAATGACTGGATGCTTACCAAATTCTTATTTGTCGGTCAATTTTGAATCTCTCCAAGCCTTTGGTGTCTCATTTCTATTCGTAAGAAATGTGGTTACAGTCGGTAGCAAAAGTATCCGAGCACTAGCAATAATTCCTACATATAAAGAAGTACATTTAATACGGTTTTGTTAACTCTTTCAGGGGCGGTGGCTGCATAGTGCAACCACAAATTTTAATTCAAAATTGCAAAAACTGTCCCCGGAAATGTTTTACAAAAATTTTCCTTTTATATCTTAGACGAATAACTTCATTTACTTCTTGTCTTTTAATATTATTGGTGATTTCTTGTGTGGTTGTTGATTTTAAATGAGAAAAATTTGCTTGACCCTAAAAGGGTTAAATAAATCCTTGTCGAATCCTGTTCTTAAACTGCCTAAGAACAGGATTCGACAAGGATTTATTTAACAAAACTGTATTAAGTGTCATTTTTTATATAGGAATTTTCGCTAGTGTTCAGATACTTTTGCTGCTGACTGTACACTATAAACATTATGTCGCTATTTAAAGGGAATTACTATAAAAAATTACGTGGTGGGGAAAAAAAGGGCTGATGCTAACAATACTCCAGATTACGGTAGCTATGTGTTTGTTTTCAGTAATATTAAGAATAATTTATCTGTAGTATAATTATAATTATCTTTTTAAAAATTGTTGAATCGGAAAAACATGTATGAAAATGTGTAAAAATTTAATCTTTTGCGTATTTAATTTTATTGAACTTAAAAATCATTCTTTTCATAGCATTTATTTTTAAGTTCTGAAACCTTAGATTTATTTATTTATTTTATTTTATTTTATTTATTTATTTATTTATATTTATATTTATTTATTTATTTTATTTTATTTTGACTTGTTTATACCAGATAATATAGATTTTGAATTATTAATTTTTAAATGTTACAAATTTTAATACTGTTCCTAATTCTAATTTATTCAATTTTCGAAATAAATTAACATTAAGAAAAAAAAGAGTGAATTATAATATAAAAAATTCATAACATAAAGACAGTTTTTAAACTAACTTTTTACTGTTTTGGTTGTAAATATTATTGTGTTTTTAATGAACACTTTCCTATCCAATGCTATTAAAATACTTTTAAAATTGTAAAACGATTTCGTATTGTAATCTTTAAAAAAAAAAAAAAAAAAAAACTGTTAGATACGAACCAAAAATTAATTATTTAAACTTGTGTCTGATCTTTTTTTTTGTTTAAAATTGCATTGTGCTATTAAACTGTTTTGTGCAATTAATTTTCCAAGAGACCTTGAAATTTGGCAGTATGTTGTTTCCGGCTTCATTAATTTTCTTAATGATGAGCTGAGGTCATTAGAAATAATGTGAACTTTAGTTTTACACATTCTGTGTTTTCATCTAAACTCTTTAATTTAATGTGAAAAATTCTTTTAGTACTATTTGTCTAAAACAACAGATTTTAGAAAGATTAATCTCTCTTCTAACATTAATGATTGCAACAAAAAGTCGTATTTTAGAATTTTCTGGTTTTTAAACTTATTTATAAATTAAATTTTCTATATAAACAACTGAATTAAATAAGTTTTAAGATTTAAATTAAATTCATATAAGGATTTTTAAATAATTTTTAGTTTTTAACTGTTAGTAAGTAAAACCTATTAATAAAATATTTGAAATATTTATATATATATATGTGTGTATGTAGGGGAGAACCGCGTATTATGGACCATCGTGTATAACGGACCATGAGGAAATTCATATGTTCAACCCTAGATGATGAAACCATCTCACTGCGTTTAGTGAATATTATTATTATCTAAAGCAGAAAGTGACTTGTACGTGCGTACCTGTATTTGGACGATTATGAAATTGAGTTTTCGGTTTATATGATCACTGATGTAACAAGTATGTTAAAATGAAAGCATTACTTTCTACTGTTAGGTAATTGTAATGTAATTTTCGCGTTAATAGTAGCAAATGTACTTATTTTATGAACAATTTAGACATGCGTTTCATGGGCATCAATTTGCATAGCGATTTTTGATTGGAAACTACGTTGCTGTGTTTACGCGTGTAACACGAACCATTCTGTGTTGTGTAATATGGACCAGTGGTCCATAATAAAAACAGAGAGATTTTGTTAATGCTTGGTGTACATATGTCGCATACTCAAAATCTTGAGGCTATAGAATAGGCCAGGGAAGCAGAGGTAATCAAGTTATCACTTCTTTCGCACACTACCCATTGGATATAACCTTTAGATCTCCCCATTTTTTTCGTCCATTAACTTTTTTTTTTTCGCCCATTTCTATATACTATTCCCAAGAGATGTACAAGTGTGTGATAGAACATGCTGGACAGTTCTTTTCACAATTCCAAGTGTATCAACTGTTGGGGAACGGGAAGGACTACTATGGACCACTTGGTCCATATTACACATACGTTCGTGTAATATGGACCACCGATACGTAGCTAAAATAATATTTTCTGCAATTATTATTAGTTCCCAGAGTATTTTACCAAGTTTAAACTATGTAACTATGCAATTGTAATGAGCAGCCACCAAATCAAATCTTTTTATTTTAATAGTTTAAGTTTTATGAGCATTCTTGCTTTGGTGGTTCATAATACACGGTTCTCCCCTATATATACATAATGTAACAATACACTACAGTAATTTTCCTACTGATTCTTAGGTCGTTAGAAGTAATGTGGATTTTAGTTGAACACATTCTATAATTTCATTTAAATTATTTTATTTAATGAAATAAATATTTATAGTGTTGAATATCTAAACAGCAGATTTTGGAAAAAAATAATCTTTATATATATATATGTATATATATATATTAGTGATTGAAAAAAATCGTATTTTAGAGAAGTTTTTCTTTTTAAAAATTATTTATAAATTAAATCCTTTATCCAATAAGTTCAGATTTATGTATTCAACTTTAAATTATTATTTTTTTAATTATTAAATATTAATAAGTAATATTAATTAATAAAATGTTTGAAAACTTTTGAAACTAATATAGAAATGGTAATACACTTAAACAATTTTCTTAATAATCAGATGAGGTCATTATAAATAATACAGACTTAAGTTTTACATAATCTACGTTTTCATCTAAGTTGTTTCATTTAATGAAAGAAATCCTCATATTGTCACTTGTCTAAAGTAGAGGATTTTGGGAAAAAATAATCTTTCGATGTACATTAATGTTTGCAAAAAGTCGTATGTTAAAGGGGAGGAGGGTTCTTTCTGTTTTTTATTAAATCAATAAAGAAAAGAAAATTCAGTTTTATATTAAATTACTATAAAATTTAATTTTTTTAAACTGTTAAAAAAAAACTAATTAATAAAATGTTTGAAAATTTTACTCAATAAATATAAAAAATAGTAATAAGCTAGAGTAATTTTCTAAATGAGGCACCGATCATTAGAAATAGTGTGAAGTTTACAACTTTAGTTTTTGAGATTCATTGTCTTTATTTTAAACTTTTCTATTATGAGAGAAATATTTATAGTATTGCCTGTCAAAGCATTAGTATTTAGAAAGATTTCTTTTTCTTTATTTATATGTTAATGCAATTGGGAAAAAATCGTATGCCAGAATATATTTATTTAGTTTTGACTTTAAAAATTATTTTTAAAACATAATTCTGTATGCAATCAAACTCAACAAAACGCGTGTCAAGGTTTAATATACATATTCAGTTGTGTGTGTTCAAAAAGGACAAATTTGTAATGATATTTTCTCTGTATGATATTATAATCTACTAAAGTAATAGTTATTTTATTTTGAATTTGAAAAATATTACAATGCATTTAAAAGTAAACCTAATCATCATTATACTTATAAGACAAGCAAAAATTATGTATTTTTAAATTCTAAGTGTATTAAAAAAAAAAAAAAAGAAAAAATGCTTAGTAAAAGAAAAAGTCCGTATCAGCCGTTCGGATATATATATATATATATATATATATATATGATAAAATTTAAATATAGGATGGAGTAAAACTTGAAATAGTAAATATATAGAATTAGAACAGAGTTTTTATAAACCAATGCGCAAATGCAGCAAAAGGAAATATAAAACTATAATAAATAAG
Organism: Salticus scenicus; assembly: GCA_963930645.1. NCBI lineage: Eukaryota > Metazoa > Arthropoda > Arachnida > Araneae > Salticidae > Salticus > Salticus scenicus. The sequence continues at coordinate 49,503,931 of OZ005659.1, forward strand.
CAAAATAATTAAAGCCAGATGAAAAAATAATCCCAAAACACATGAGGGCCTTCATCAGGCTAGCTCCCCCATGTAAGGAAATGAAAATCAGAAGTTTCTGACGAAACGCTGGTAATTTAACCAAATAACACGTTTCTAGTCCCCAACTTCTCACAGATGGAAGCGAGACCATACAGCGAATTTTAATTAATACAAAGCGTAAAAAGCATTAAAAGCAATTAAATTCAGAAATCAAGCAAAAAGTATAATACATCAATATAAAACACAAGAATATAAATAGTACAAGAATATATAAATGCATACCTGGACAAACTGGAATAGTCATTAGAATATGAGAAATTGAAAACCATCCCCCATTATAAACATAGAACCCGCTTCAGCTAGTAGGGCCACTTACCAGCACTTAAATGTCACCCAAAATGGAACAACAAACCTTAGGTGGGATTGTCATCAAGAATACTGAAATTTTTATTGATTAAAATAACAGGATAGCGGTTAACAGTTAGTATGTTTTTGAGATTTTTCATAGTCAGATTCAGGTCTAAATTGTTATTGCAAATCATTTTAATTCTGTTTATTTGGGTGAACATAATATTTTTTAAAACTTTATGACTAATACAGGAGAACCAATATTTTTAAATCCAGGAAAGAAGTTTGGTCTTCAGAGTCAGTATGGTTTAAGACAAGATCGGAGGGATAGATTTCAGCTGCATATTTGACAAAATCTACACAGTTTATTGCTATTACGTCATCAATATACCTATAAAACTTAATATCTTTGATTTTTCTTTCAAACATAAACAAAAAATGTGTTGGCGAAGGCACTCGAGTAACTTGTTCCCATCGGGATACCGAGAAGTTGTAAAAAATAATTAACGTCGTTAAACAAAACATTTTCGAAGACACAAAATTTAAAAAGTTTAATCCAGTAAACTTTTTCGCAGTCTATTACATGATAAAATTCTTCGTAAATTTTTTCAAAAATTTCTAGAACTATGTAATGTGGGATACTACCAAAAAGGTTTTCAAAATCATAAGTATTAATTGTAAAAATATTTTCTGAATTTTCTTTAAAATATTTTAAAATTGGGTAATTATTTTTAATGATACTGCAATTATCGTCTGACTCTAAAGCGTTTAAGATATTATTGAGTAAATAAAAATGTTTTTTACCGGCTTTGTAATTATAAGCAAAATTACCACAAGTAACGTAACGAAATTTTATGGGGCTTTTATGAAATTTAACATTAATAAATAATTATAGAATATTAAAACTGTTTCTATTTATATTGAGTTTTTCATCAAAAATATAATTTAATATAAATTACCAGCATTTCGTCAGAAACTTCTCATATTCCTTTCCCTACATGGGGGAGATCCCCTGATGCCTCATGTGTTTTTTTAATTAATTTTTCATCTGGCTTTAAATATTTTGCTTATTTATTATAATTTTATATTTCCTTTTGCTGCATTTGCGCATTGGTTTATAAAAACTTTGTTCTAGTTCTATATATTTAATAATTCAAGTTTTACTCCATCCTATATTTAAATTTTATCATATACCCAGATAACATGCACATTTGCAGCAAGTTTGATTTTTCTTGATATTATCTTGTCATGACAAATTTGATGCGATAAATTTGCCGTGAAATTGCAGCAAAGTAGACACAACATAAATCTATCTTTCGTTTTAATTTTTTTTTTCAGACCATTTCTGTCGCAAACTAAAATTGCTATGTAAGTATTTGAAACTGAACCAAAGACTGATACTGAAGCGGTTTCGCAACGTTTTCTTGCTCGTGTTGTTTACTGGTGGAAGAAGCGTGGCGTTATCCGCGGGGCTCGAAGTCTCGTGTCTTATGCGAAATGCAAGCTAAATTTACATGTTTCTATGTGTATTTGCAGATAATGTGACGTGATAAGACTCTGAGTTTGCAATGCATTAACAGTTGGTGTGACATGACAAGCTTGCCTATTGCAATGAATTTGCAGTACTCTTAATACGACAAACCTAACTTTTCTACTAGTTTACAACGAATTTGCAGCAAATTTGATACAGTAAGAGTGCAACTTGCACGACAAGTTTGCTGCAAATTCGGCGTATGGTGACTTCGGAGTTTGCGTTAACTTGCTTCTATCTTGTTATGAACTTACAGCTTGTCACACCGAACTTGCTACAAGTTTGTTGGCTTACAAAGCAAGATTGCTGCAATTTCGCTGCAAATTGAAATTGCTATGTGGGTATATATATATATATATATATTAATGAGAAATATTTTAATAAGTTTTCTTTAAAAATTCTATTTAATTCTATTTAATTTTATAAGTGTTTATTTAATACTATAACAAATGAAATGAAAACAGTTCTTAAACTATTCTCTTTGAGATAAAATTTATGAATTTAATCTTTATAGTTTTCATTTCTTAAAGTAAAAAGTCTATATTCACAAATGCATATGCTCGCTTATAAATAAAGAAAATAAAAGGAATAACGATAAAAAATAAAGAATATATAAAAATAGACGAGCTTAATATGTGGTAACAAATATTCGAGAAAAATTTATATAGTTTTTCATTATAGAGAAAAATTGTCATGTTATTATTATTGCTTGTTAATTGCACATATAATTATTTAGTAATATCATTAATAGTTTTTTAATTAATATACTCCATGTACTAACGGCTTTTTCCTTTTTATTTCAGGTAAGTTTACTTTATGACTGAAATTTTACAATTGTTTACTGAATTTCTTGTAAAACATATCCCATCAGTTCTACAGTGAAAATTACTTTTTAGGTAAGCTGCATAATTCGCAATTTTATATCCTCCTCTTCTTGTTTGTGTAATTTTATTTTACATAATTGAAAGCGTATGAAATGATTTGAAGGCCGCTTACATTTAACTTTCGTACAATTAGGACTTACGGAAAACAGTGTGCTTTTAAAGATTTTAAAATATTTCTTCAAAATTATGTGTTTTGTTTACCCTATACTTATACCAATATTTTTTCTTTTTTTCATGTCGGTAAAATATTTCTGATTTTTTTTTTTTTTTTAATCATCAAAATAGAATTAAACTATAATATGTTTTAAAATCTAAACTTTTTTAATTATTATTATTATTATTATTATTTAAATTAAACTGTCTTTTTGTCATGGATATAACGACAGTAATGTAAGAAGAGAGAAAATAGTTGAAGTAAACGAAAATCATGTTACCTTCATATATTTTGAAGTTCTCATTTGAAAAATTTGAAATAATTAGAAAACTGAATTTTTTCCTAACTATTATAATGATTGTAAAGTCTGAATCACACGTAGTTATAGTTTAGTATAGTTAGCGTACAATATATATATATATATATATATATATGTTGTATGTGTGTATTGTGCGCAATATACACATAATTAATATAATTCATTTATATGTATATACTATACAAAACTTATGTTTGGTGAGACATAGTAAAAACTCGACGATAGGCTCAGGGTCCCGAGCCCATTTCCTTCCCGCGCTTCGATAACTTTTTGTAGTCAGTTTTCACTTTATATTACTTCCAGTGTGAGCCTTTTTTTTCTTTTTTCTTCCCCACACTTTCGATTGTGAGTTTTTTCTTTTTCATCCAATGCTTTTACCTATGGGTTTTTAACCTCTTTTTCCATTTTTTACATTCCAAAATGCGGTGGTATAATATATATGCAATACATAATTGTATGCGATATAATGTATATATTGTATGTATATCTATATCTGTGTGTGTGTATAAGTATCCTTCGTTTAATAAAAACCCTTTTTAATTAAATCTGACGATCAACTTTAATAAGACATTTTTTTAATCATAATATACTAAAACTTTCGCTTAAAAAAAAAAAAAAAAGTACAATATTCTTTTAATTATTTTAAACTCAAACTAATATGTTTTGGAAAATTATTATATTTTCTTTTTTTCTTCAGTCTTAAATACCAGATTTCAGTGCCTTTTACAGCAAGGTTTTAAAAGCATGTCTTGTATAATTTATATGTTTAACCTAATTACTGAATTTAAACATCGGAAGGTGTGTTCATAATATCTTAAATTTAAAGCTTTTCTACTGTTTTAGAGTAAAAACAAATCTCCGGTAAGAAAAATGACGTCATCTCAAGAATACAGATTTTAAGAAAATTCAATTTAAACGTAACTGTCAAACATTTACTAGTATTGACATAAATCTTACACTCAGGTTGGTAATTTAGGCCCCTCAGGTAGGTAAGGCCCCTCAGGAGAAAGGACCCTCAGGGAGGTAATTTTCGAAGTACAAATGTGACGATTTTAGTGTAGAGAGACATTTTATGAAGTGCCTCAACGAACAAAAATTTCCAGAACCAAGTAATGTGGGATACTCCCAAAAAGGTTTTCAAAATCATAAGTATTAATTGTAAAGATATTTTCGAAATTTTCTTTAAAATATTTTAAAATTGGGTAATTATTTTTGATGATATTGCAATTATCGTCTGACTCTAAAGTGTTTAAGATATTATTGAGCAAATAAAAAAGTTTTTTACAGGCCTTATAATTATAAACAAAATTATCACAAGTAACAAAACGAAATTTAGTGGGATTTTTATGAAATTTAACATTAATAAATAGGTATGGAAATTTAAAACTGTTTCTAATAATATTGAGTTTTATATCAAAAGCCAATATCCTTTTTCTTATAATAGAGGGGGAGTCATTTAATTTTTTGTAAGAACAATTACCGGAATATTCTTTGGTAAGTAACATCTTGTAAAAAAGTTACAAAAAATGGCAAAATTATTTCCAGCTTTATCAGCGGTGGTTATAATAAATTTTTTCGTTAAGTTTTCAGTATTTTCCTTTAAATCTGTATTGTAATCTTCAGGAATTTTTTTTTCCAAAGTAACTCCTATAAAATGTTAAATCCCTTTCAAAATATTCCACAATTCTCTTTTTCCATAATTTAAAATCTTCTATAGACCAACTATATTTGCAAGAGAGTTTTAAAATAAAAATATCTAAATCTTTTGCAATGATATCTATGATTTTTTTGTTGGTATAATTGAAATTTAACCGGAAATTGGCACCTAAATTCATAAGATTTCTTAGTTTAGTATTTTCTGTTATATCTAAATTACCTGTAATTATATGTTCATGATGGGAATCCTTAAAATTTTTATAGTAATCTAGATGTTATTGTAATCTATATATATATATATATATATATATAATAAAAGTTAGTTATTTTTCTTTTTATAGATAATTAATTACACTAACAGTTACATTTTTTGAAAATGTATTGATATTTATATAAAATCTGCATGAATTTTTTAACGTTTGTATTAAATCCTGATTCACAAATGTAAATACAAGAAATAAAAGCTTACAAATAAAAGTCTTAAATTGTACAAACATGAGATATCTTTTTTCGTTCTGAATAAATTAGTATGGTTTTTAATAAATAAATAAATAAATAAATAAAAACATACTAATTTATACAAAATTGATTCGAGTGCTGCATAAAAGCATATACACACAAAAACAACAGAAACGGCAAGATTTTGTACAAGTTCTTTTAGATTACATTCGTGTCTGCGGTCTCTTCAGATGAAAGAGTTGTGCTTAATTATTTCAATTGGAAATTGTTCTTACGTTTGTACATTTTTTGTTGATTTTTCACAAATTTCTTATTTTTTATCATTTAACACTTTTTTCTCTATTTTTTCCTTTGGAGAAACTTATTTAAAGGGCATTTTTATGCATGCAGTTAATGTGAATCTTTTCTAAAATTAATTGTAGTCATGTGTTTTCTTTGGTAAATATACTGTTTCCACTATTTAATTATATATGTTACAATGATTTTGGGTAATGAATCATTATAAATTTGAACACCTAATATGTTACTTGAAAATTTTTATTTACGAAGTTTGTAACAGTAGTAAGTTTTATTTCTATGCCATATTTTTGGTTTTCCTTCAGAATTTATTTCTAACTTACTTAAAACACATAATATTTATGCTGCTTTCTGGCGTATTAAACAATTAAAAAACATTCTTTGTAACTTCAAACCCATAACTCATTCTCTGGATCTAACTGGCGTAATATATTTAATTCCTTGTAAAAATTGTAAATATGTTTATATAGGTGAAACTGGCCGTACAGCAAAAATTAGACTGCAGGAGCACAGACGATCTTTTAAAAATTGAAATCAAAATTCTAAAATTGTAATCCATTCAATAGAAACCGATCGTATTCCTGACTTCGATAATATAAAAGTTCTAAATTCTGCTTTTGTTAATTATAAATCACGTATTTTTCTTGAGAGCTGGCCCACTGCCAGGCATCTCCACACTATGAATGAAGCATGCGCACTGGCTTCTCAATATTCTGTACTTCTGTAATTTCCTTGGGTATTCATGTAATGCTTCCATATTATGTTGTAATTGATACTGATAAAGAAACCCGAACAGGTTTCGAAACGTCTAGATTTTATTGAAATTTTTCCGACTGAGTGAAAATAATGCCTGGACCGGGAGTCGAACCCCGGATCTTTGACTTACAAGGTCAAGGCTCTATCAATTGAGCTATCCAGGCCGACACCCGGTCAGCATTACTATCTTTAGGCAGAAACATCTCTGGTCTATCATGTAGACAGCTCAACAGAAACTAAGCCGCAGGAAATGGAAACACCATTAAACAATGGGAGAAAGAAATACAATTTTTTTTTTTAATTAAAATCACACAATCAACTGTGGAAGAAAATCATATTAATTGAAATTTAATTTTTCCGACTGAGTGAAAATAATAAATAGAGCCTTGACCTTGTAAGTCAAAGATCCCGGGTTCGACTCCCGGTCCAGGCATTATTTTCATTCAGTCGGAAAAATTTCAATTAATATGATTTTCTTCCACAGTTGATTGTGTGATTTTAATAAAAAGTTGTCTTATGTTTATATGTATATTTTGTTTTTAAATGTATTTTAACTTAAGTTTTGTCTCGTAAATAAAATAGTTTTTCTTTTTTGTAACACATGTTTAGAGGTCTCTGATAAGTATTACACCCAAATGTTTTGAGATCCTTAAGTGGTTTGTTTTGTTGCAAATCACATTTGATTTTAATTGACGTTCTTCATTAACTTCCAACAACCTTTCCATTTTCTTGTAACGGAGATGATAGTAAATTCTAGAAAAACAATTTAGGTAGAACATATAAACTTACATAAAACTCTTTGGAACTGCTCTAGTGCATTCTAAAATGAAGATTAACGTCACATACAGTTGATGAATGATGTTTTTAGACATGAAATTTGAAAGAGAGTGACTGTGATACGTGAATTAGAGCTATCAGATGTAATTAATTTAGGATGAGAAATGTTCATCTCGAAAATTCCAAATGTTTGCCAAACGTACTAAGAAAAAACTTAAGCTTGAAAAACCTATAACAGTATCAATAATTCCCCCCCCCCCTTTTTTTTTTTCGATTTCTTTTCTCCGGTCAAAAAGGATCCTTACATTGCATTCTTAGATTGGAATTTATTTATTTTTTTCCTGGGATAGAGAGTAATTATTATTATTATTTTTCAGATTGGAAAAAAATACCAATAAAACCAATATCTAGTACAATTGATTCAATTTTGTTTATGATTTCTTTTTCTCCTTTTTTTTTTTTTTTTTTTTTTTTTTTTAAGATTTTGAATAAATTGAAGTTTCCCTGACTGTACTAAATCGTTTCTTGCTATTTTTTTTAATTAATTAATTATTATTATTGTTTTTTTAATTTTTCATATATTCTATATGAGAAGTTTAATTCACTGCTTTGACTGAAGAAAAATTACCCCATTTCAAAACTCATTATCTTGTTTGGGGGTGTGAATATTTATAAATTGTTGCTGGAAAATATTTAATGAAAAGGATTGAAAAATTTGTACATAAGATACATAAGATACTTATTTTACATTAGTGTCTATAAGCATATCTTCATCTTAAAACCGTCAAAATATCCTGGAGATGTCCTATGCTCACTATGGCATTCCCAGGATGTACTGAATGAAGATATGCTATATGGACAATTACGTTTTTTTTTTTTTTTTCAGAAATCTATAAACTCCTTGCTTTTAGATCTAATCTCTACTAAAGTGACTAAAATTATCTGACAAACTTTAAACCAACTAATGCAGTCAATCCTCCTTAACCGTTTACAGGCCAATGTTCCCAATTGGGAACATCAAATTAAAACTTATTTAAAAAATTAAATTGCACTAATATTGACTTGAAAAAATTAGCGGACATACTTAAAAGATGACTTGATGTTTTAAAACAGAAGCAACATTCCTATCATTAGTAGGTAACCGTACAAAAAATCCCCAAAATGATCATTTTCATATTTCTTCCCAAAGAGTACAAATAAGAAAATGCATAAAAATTTGAAAGTATCCGATGACTCTGAATATCAGTTGGTTTTTTTTAAACAACTCTTATTATCAAAAAGGACATCACACTTGGTAATATTAATCAGATGATATTAATAATCAATAATATTAATCTTAATAATTTAAGAATATTAATAATTATTATTAATGTCAACTAATATTTATGTATGTATTTTTTTCCATTTAAATTATTAAAATCCCTTAACAAAAGTATTATAAAGTAAAATATGCAAATAACTAATGAAAAATACACCTGGATCTAAATTCGGCCTGTAAAAGGTTAATCTGATCACCCACATTACCATTGAATTTCCCCACTTTATGGAGCTGGAATTGTAATAGAGGTTGTTTAGAAAATCCCAATATAAAATAAGTAGTTTTTATTTATTCGTTTATACATTAATTCATTAATTAAAAGTAAAATATGGAAATAATCATTGATATTCGTTTGCTTGAATAATAAATAAATAAATAAATAAATAAAAATATTGTTTTATTTTTTAATGTTTCATTTTTGTTTTGGATTAAACTGTATAACTTAGCATTATCTTTTCATGCTTGAACTTTAAGTATGCACATTCGAAAGTAAAAAAAATCTTATCACTCGCTTCTGCATTCTGTATTATCTGTATGATAGACTGTAGACAGTTTAAGTAAGGAAAAAATCAAAATGATCAGTTTTGGAAAAATACGACTCTTATGACAGCTGCATTTTTGTATAGAAGTCTTCTATAGCTGGAAGTTAATATTAAATCATTTAGAAAATTTTTGAGGCGAAAGAAATTTGCCTTTATGGTAGATAGCATTTATGCAGAAGTGGGCTTATAGAGAGGTTTCGTTGTATACAGATATTTAAAATAATCGTTTACCTTTATTTTTAAACACAAGAGATGACAGCTAAATTTTGATTTTTTTTCTCCCCCCCCTTTTTTTTTCTTTTTTTCATAATGGCTGAAAGTGGTAATTATTTTATTTTCTGAACTCGTTAAAAGTATTTAATACTCTCATGCCCACAAAAAAAAAAAAAAAAAAAAAAAAAAAAAAAATATCTTTCTTGAACATGGATACAAAGTTAAATTGATAAAAACTACAAAATTTCAGGGGGAAAAAAATGAATAATTACTATTTTAAATTTCAGGCATATTTACACTATCTCAAACTTATGTATATTATTTCAAAACTTATATATATTTAAAATAAATACCTTATAATTTTATATATTATTTAAAACTTATGTATATTATTCCATTTCATTATTTTATATATATTATGTAAATTATTTCAACTTATGTATATTATTATGTATATTATTCCAAACTTACGTATATTTAACACCAAAATACACCCATTTATTATATTTATAACATTAGAATTCAAAAGCTATAATTATCGATATATTTTATTCAATCAAAATAATTCGAATTACCTTATTTCCTTTATCTGTGCATTTGCCGTAATAATCATAATGTAAATACTATTTCGAAATGCGTGTTTAAATAAGTGATAAAATCAAATCACGTAAAGTGGAGTTTAATCTGGCTCTTTTACGTAAGATACTTCTGCTACTATCAATCTTCAGTAATACTATTATTTCAGCTTACCTTTTACAATAGCTTTCTAATCGGCTTTGTCTATCTTTATATCAAAATCCCTCGTTTAATCGTAATTCTATTTGCTCACATGAATCAATAAACCTATTTCCGTTCCAAAGCTGCCAGTGTGGTGTGGTTAAAGAAAATGTTTCTTAAATTGAATACCTTTGAAAATAACTGTATTTCATTGGAAATATGGATGGTTTAAAAAGTTATTGGAAATCACTTTGTATTGTTTAGGTTTGTCGAGTTTTCGCATTATTTACCATGGGAAAAAATATTGCATATTGGACGGGAACATGCGAATTAATTTTCGGAATTATGATTGCAATCGATCTTTGATTATTTCATTTTGTTGTCAATATAATAAGGTAGTATTTATTTAAAACAGACATTTTAATGTGACTATTTATTTTATCATTAAATATTGCTTGCCCCTATTTAAAACTTTTCTTCCTGTTTTTTATAAATATGATTATGCATTTTATTCTTTTTTTTTTTCCCCAATAAGCTATGACAACATGTAGTCTCTAAAGTACGGTTTACAGTTGGCTTCAAAATTATTCGAGCACTAGCAATAATCCTTGCCAAAAAAAAGTACACTTAATACAGCTTTGTTAAATAAATCCTTGTCGAGTCATGTTCTTAATCAGTCTAAGAACATGATTCAACAAGGATTTACTTAGCAAAACAGTCTTAAGTGTACTTTTTAAATATAGGAATTATTGGCTAGTGCTCGAATAATTTTGCAGCCGACTGTAATTTTTAATGAAAAAAAAAAAAAAAAAAAAACTTTTAATATTTAAAAATGGATATTTTCTTAGAACCATGATTGTTAAAAATTGTAGAATATGCAGTTGAATGATTTTTATTTTATTCTTTTTATTCTTATTATTCATATTATTTTATGCTAAGCAGAAATAGCTTGGTTTAGGTTTAGATTAAGTTTAAGTGAGTTTTAGCCATAGACCTATTATAAAAGTGGACGGGACAATGGCAACCTTTTTTAGTGGCAAAGATAACTCATAAAAAGGTCATGTGATTGTTGACCTACAGGAAGCCAAACTGGATAATATTGAAATTTATTCGCCATGCTCTAAAATCTGCTTTTTATTAAGCAGACGATATTTTTCCTTTTTCTTCGAAAGTTTTTTTTAAATTTTTTATTTCACTTTAAAAGTTAGATTTTTTTTAATTTAAAAATAATTATATAGCAAGAAATAGTAATTAGATGTACTTTAGAAGTCCTAGAAGTTATGTAAAATAAGGATTTTATTTCACAGGTAAGATTATTCTAATATTTTATTATTTCGTTTTTTTTTTAGGAATTATTTTTATAAAATGTTTATAATTACTATACTTAATTCTCTAAATTGAATTACTTTAAATACATTATACCTTATATGATTTCAAAAATGCCCATGATTATTTAAGAGAGTTAAAGCGAGTATAGACAAACCGAAGTTATAAACACTTCTGAACTTTGTTGGAAAGTGTTAATAACAAGATAAAAATAAATTTCAGCAGATGTTTCGCTTTACACAAGTTTTTCTTGCTGTATCTTTTAATAATAATAATAATAAAAATAATAATAATTATATTTAGAACAAAAATATCTCCAATAACGCGATAAATGCCAAAAATAGTAAAATATTTCAACAGTAACGTGGTTTCATCTTTGCACCTTTTTTTTTATATTCCCTTAATAATGGAATGCTCCGTCCACTCTTATAATAGGTCTATGGTTTTAGCGTGGCATTAGTAGAACGCAATAGGCAGTTTAAAGCGTTCTGGGATTCACCTTTACAGGTTATCTAGAAACATACCATCACAATTTTGTTCTCTACAATGACTCCTTGATTCGATAACATATATAGTTATTAAAGTTACAGAACATAGAGAATATTGCAAACACTAAGTCGGGGAGCTAGGGAGTTCTTGAAACAAATGTTAGAAAACTTAAATATATTTTTTTATGTATTTTTGTTTTCTTGTTTATAATTGCTGTTTTTATAGAATACATATCCCTCTATAATATTCCTAAAAGAAACGTTCGTTAATTTTCTTGATTTCTGTACAAAAAAATAGTTTTTCAAAATTGTTTGTCTGTTACAATTTGTCTCGGATCTGGGGCAAATTGTAACAGATACGAAGCATAAAAACTACAAAATTTCAAAACTTTTTTGTGATGAATCATTTATTAATTTAATAAAAAAAAAAAAACAATTAATAACTAATAATGAATTATACCTTCTTGTCATAGTAACAATGAATTATATCAAATGGGTTACAGTAAAATAAAGAGAAAATTAGATATTTAACCAACATAGCAATCAGTTTTAGTCAGAACTGAAGTTAATGCACACATTTTGCAAATTAAGCATTATACCCATTCTTCTGCTTCAGAGAGGCTGTAGGCATCTCCAGGAGCTAAGTAAAACCACTCCTCTGATTCAGAATCTATCTGGAGTTAAAATCATTTTATTTATATTTTTATCCTATATATATGGTATATATATATATGTATATATATTATTTCTTCCGTTAATCTTTTTACTTCTCTTTTCTGTTTCTTTCTGTTTGTGTTACTTTTTAATTATCTCTTCAAAATATTTTTCAAATGCTTATCTCTCGGTTGATGGGTATTGAATATTTGTATCTTTCTCGAAAACTTCACCTGTAGCCAACTCGTATATATCTTGACCCTTGTAAGCTCTTTCAGACATATTTTTATAGTTCTCATTATATGAAAAAAAAAAAATGAAAAAAATTCATAGAATAAAGCATTCAATAAATAATTTGCTTGTTAGCATTTAAAGTATAATACAGAAGTACATGAACCAAAATACAAGGGACCAGTTTTAATATGTTACATCTTGCCTCAAAGTTTTGTTACAACTTGCCCATCGTATGATTTTGGACATTTTGCTTATTTATAATATATATATATATATATATATATATATATATATAACAATTTATTAAGAAAAAAAATTAAACATGCATTTTATAACTTAACACATAGACAAAATAAATATAGCTATAAACGTTTCTTTAAAATTTAAATTGACATACCTTTAATCAAAATTTACGAAATATGTTTTCTCCACTACTTCGCGAAAACGAAACCCATGTAGAGAACTTCTCATAAACTTTTTTTTTTGAACACTGATTGTGCTTACATAATCAGGCGCGTCATAAGAATTACGTTTATCGAAATATCTAATCAAAAATGTTACAAACTATTGCGTAAATTGTTTGTTACTTCTTACCCCTGTTACAACTAGTCCCTAGCTCCCCTATTTTGCATACAGAAGTCAACATTAATGCACAAGGGGGCCTGTGGCCAACCGGAGTATCGAACTAGAAATCCTCCGTTTATGAACTCGGATTGGTTTAGAAATCGAACCGGAGACCTGCAATATAACATACCAATGTTATATTGAATAATGTACAATATAACCAATATACAGTACAATATACTGTCAGGTTTATGAACCTATTTTAAAGCTTCAAAGTTAAGCGGAGTTGAAATAATAGTGTTCAGTGGAAACTGTATTGAGCAGGTAAAAAGAAATATGACAAGTTTTTCTTTTAAATAAAATCATTTATTTAAAAAACTACATTGATTTGTCTAGTGAAATAAAAATATGGCAATCGAAAATAAAAATTATAAAACATTCAGACGATTCATTTAATATTCTTCAGGACAGATAGATTAATACAGAGTAGTTATTGACGCTTATAGTTGCTGAATGTAGCTTGTTTTAAAATCACCATCATCCTCGAATTAATCTAAAACATTTGCTTAAACCTCCTCTGAAAAAGAACAGATTTCTACACAAGCTTTAATATTGTCGAGGAAGCTTAAACTGAAAGATACAAACTACTCTTCATATCAGCTTCAGTATTGCCGGGATGCACATCGACACTAACACGGGAAAAGCCACACTATCGCTTTCTAACTTAGCTACTTATTCAATTCAAGCAATGACGTAGACGTAAGTCATTTGAATACGAGTAGTTGCGGCTAACCTATTAAGAGAATATTTAAAATTTAGTTTGCAATAAAGTAAACTATGAGCTTTTAAATATTTATTAATTTAAATTATAAAAGTAAATAGAAAATAAATTATTTAGATTTTTAATAACCATCGGTTTTAATAATAATAATAATAATAAAAGAGTTAAAAGAAGAGGGAGTTAAACTGAATAAATTATTGAGAGTCAAGAACATGATAATCTTTTAAATTCCCAAACCTAACATATACCAATGTTATATCACTGAATAACTCTAACCAATTTCCAAATGACATATTTCGCTGAAGGTTGCTATATTCATCGCAATCTCTATTTCAGAAGACTTGTAATATTACAAATACAAACCTCAAAAAACTCTAAACATTCTGGCTTGCAATAAGTAATAGTTTTTTTTTTTTTTTTTCGTTTCAATACAATACATGAGAAATTTATAACAGATGCTAGAAGGATTATTTTTTAATGCTAAAATAAAAATGAACAGGCTAGGTATCAAACCTGAGACTTTCGGCCTAATGTGCTAATTTTCTATTACTGAACTATTCCGAGCCAACCGTCTCAGTCAATTTCTTAATTTACAAGCCTTACTTAAATAATGTTGAAAAGTAATAAAACTGAAAATAGAATTTACTCGAACGAAGAATATTTTAAAATGAAATTTGTATATTTGTACATTTAAAATCAAATTTGTATATTTGTTGTATGCAAAAAACAGTATAATTTTTGGTACATTTTCCCCCACGTATAGCCTTGTGAAATTAGTTTAAAAAATAGAAAGGAAGAAAAAACATTCGTTCAAACTTCTACTTTGAAGAAGTATTCAAAATTTCAATAAGGTAAGTGCATTAGTTTTGGAGAAATCGTGACCACCGGTTTTCTGCAGGGTGTCCGGAAATTAGGATTCACCAGTTGAATTTTCCTAATTTATTAATTTTATAAATTATTGTTTAAATTTTGCCATTTTATATGATCAAAATTTTGATTATAAATTTCTAATTTTTTTTCTTTTTAAAATTATTAAAAATAAATAGAAAAAATATGGTTTTCCTTAGGCTTTGAAGCCCATGTAATTCCTTAATTGATTTTACATAAGAATTTTCAAATGTACTTCTTGACGAAATACTAAGTATAAGTAAAAGTATATTTGACAGGTAGAAAAACAAATACTTTATTATTATTATTTTTTTTTTAATCCCAAACAATGCTTTTTTATTTTCTTTTTCACAAGTTAATAAAAAGCTGTTATAAATTCAACCCTACGTTTCTTATATGCCTTTGAACTTTCACGAAACACCTAAAAAAGTTGTGACGCAAGATTCTGCGCACTTTCACTGCCAAACAACTCGTTTATGCTATAAATCACTCACTTGTTTTTCTGTAACTCACGTTTCTGGTCGTTTAAGTTTTTTTTTTTTTTTTTTTTTTAAGTATCCGTTTTGCGCACGCGAGTTTTTTTCTTTTCTTTTCTTTTCCTCGGCTTGCCATTTCAATCATTGACTACTGATGGCTGTAACGGTCATGTTCGTGCTTTTTTCTTTCAAATATTTGGTTAGCATTTTTTAAAAAAAGTTATTTCTATTCGTTAGTTTCGTAAGTCTTCCGAATACTTTTGTGTAATCTGAAGTTTGATTGAAGTTAACATGTCCATTGTTTTTTCAATTTATGAAAGAAATTGAGGAGAATGATTTATGTAAAGTGCTCTGTATTAGCATTATATTACTTTACTTTTCAAGAAATAATGCGGTTAACTTATAAAAAATTTTAACAACAACTTTATATTTATTACTTTCTCTTACCCATAGGAACGAGAAAGTATTGTTTTTGGGTCAAATTTTTGAACGTGAATTTTTGTTATATTTATATGTTCTGAGGTCCCCTGAATACGAAAATCATGTTTTTAGCGAATGTTCTGTGTGCCTGTGTGTCTGTTATGAGCATATCTCAGGAACAAATAGTAGCAGAAATCCCAAACTCAGTATTCTAAATGTTTATCATATAGGGGTGCTACACTAAGCTTTTCGTTGAGATGAAGCAAATGGTTCGTGTACAGGGACACTCAAAAGTATTCAAATACATTACGTCTTTGGGGGAATTACAGGTGAGTAGAGTTTAACATCTATAGACTGCACTAAACCAAATGAAACGAATATATATTTTGTATAATAGAGATAGTCAACTGGGAAAAATCTGTTGTGTATATAGGAGCCTCGCCTACCTCCTGGGGGGAAGTCCCCCCTCGAGGGGAGTAAATTTTCATGACGGCTATCTTTCAAAAGATCTCGCCAATTCCTTTAAAACGAATGGTTGAACCATCGATCTGCGATAATTTAAAATAAAGTTATCGATTTTTTTAATGTAATATTGAGAATAAATTCAACTTTTTTTGTATATATATATATATTTAGTGCTATACTACTTCTCTAATATGGAAACCGTGTGCATTATCATGGAAGATAATTTTTTTAAATAATAATTTTTATAAATTATTTTTACTGAGTGAATTTCTATAGGAAAATATAGAAAAATGTCGTGTGGTGGCCACAACACACTAGGTTTTTGTTGTTAGTGGTTGTGCTTTACTAATAATATTTTTCCATTTCCACGGAAGCTGTTCGTTAATTGAAATAAATTCCTCATAGAGATATGGCAAATAATGTATGTTTTAAGCTAAATATTCAACGCTTGCTTTTTGTACATTAATGAAACGGGGGATTGAGGGGGAGGTAGCCCCCCTCACACAGAACTAATTATCATATAAACTCTTCCTAAGCCTAATTTGAATTATTTAACATAGGTTCACACAACAGTACTCGTTATCTTACCTCTTAATCTCCAACCTGTATTTATAGTATTAAATTTCAGGGTAAGATAAAGTAGTGTGAGTGATACACCATATTATTTTATAATGATTTAAATGCATTTTTCATTTGCAGATGTATGTTGTTAAATTTCAATAAACGATTTTTCCTTTTCAAAATGATACAAGAACTAATAAAAGAGTTTCAATACATTCCTCATTTTAAGAGGTACTAATCATAACATATTATAATATATTTATATTGCAAGTGCAGTATCTACGATTTCATTTTGTAGCGAATTCGTAAAAGGGATACCACTTAAATAGTTGAATAAAACTGATAAAATTAGAGAAGATGTATTTTTTTCCTGATTAAACCAACTGGTTTCCATATAATAAAAACTTGTACTAGTAAAATTTCATCGAATCAGAACATGTAAGACAGCACTCCATCTTAAGTTAATAGCTAGTTAGTTGACAAATTATCGTTAGCATTTAAAGTTACAGTTATACCAGTTGGATCAGTTTTTCTTCCGTTTAAACACTGTAAAAACTTTTTTTCTATGTTACACAACAATAATGAGGCAGCCTACTTGCCACAACTATGCAGAGACATGTTACCAGCTGTAACTGTGTAACCTTACATGTTATTCTCCGGTTCCACAAGTACAGCTGGTAGCATTTCTCTTCATAACTGTGTTCTTTGTCTACATGGTAAACTGCCTCAGTGTTGTTGTGTAATATTACTCAAATTATTTTACAGTGAAATAAAGATGCGAAAAATAAAAAATATTGTTACAATTAATAGTTACAATTAATAGTTTACTACTAAAAGTTCAGGAAAGTGTTCGGTAACAACTTAACTACTACTGCAAATATAATGAAATTAATAGCTGTATGAAGTATCTATATATTAATAGGCAAGCATAAAATTTGTAGTCCCTTTTTAACACATTAATTATGGGAGTAGAGGGTTGAAAATGATATCATTCGAAAGGTATGGTTAGCCGAAAGGTGCGAATATAAATATTATTTTCTTACGATGTCAAGAAGGTATTTAAAAATACATTTATTTTTTATGCATTTTTCCCCATTTTTCCTTTTTATACACGTATTCCTTTACATTAAAAAATACCTAAAAGTAGAAAGTTGTTAAATCTAGCAATTTCACAAAGCTCAAATAAAACCATAGACACAGTAATTTGTATAATGTAGCATCACTATACGCAAGCGAAGTGATGACGTCACTGTCTGTCCATGCAACCATGAAAAAGATTTTCTATGTTAATCGTCCATTGGATTTTTTGTAAAAAATTATTAAAAATTAACGGAAATTATCTGTCGATTTTAATTCCGATATTTGGGTATAGTTATATATAAGTTACTGTCTACATGTGTTTCATTGAGTTATTTTTTCTGTAATTTTTTATCGATAAAATTTTAATTTAAAATCACAAAACTCCAGAAAAAAAAAATGGCAAACTTCCAGTTTCGAATGTAAACATAAACATTTCATTTCAAAGGGTGATATTTAAACATTAAATAATCAACTAATATACTAAATAAAAGGAAAATGGATTTGTTACTAACTGCTGCATGTATAAGTAGACGATACGGAAAAAATTCCGATTTCCGTTTTTTGCTGAATTTACATGTTTTGAGCTTTCTTTACGTTTCAATTAACTGAAATTGGCTACTTATTAAAAAAAAAAAAGTCTTTATTGCTAGCTTTTGTGGGTAGAAGAAGCAAGTAGAAGATACATAAAAACTTTTGATTTCCGGTTTTCGATGAATTTACACGTTTTGAGATTTCCTTGCATTTTAATTAAGTGAAATTGACTACTTATTTTTATTTTTTTAAAAGTGGATTTATTATTCTTTCCTCTTCATATATAAGTAGAAAATATAAGATTTAGAAAAGTTTTAGATTTTTAGTTTTCGATAAAGTTACACGTTTTGAAATTTCCCGAACTCAATTCGACCATTTTTGAAAAATATCTTTTTTTTTTTTTTTTTCAAACACTGTACTTTATGAACCAGTCGAATTAATTTAACAGAATTTGATACTTGGTTGGGCCTTGGTTTGACATGGTACCTGTTAGCTTCTGGGCTGTATCACACAACAAGGGGCGTTTTCATGTTGCGATTTTCTCTCATTTCAGGAAAGGCTAACATCTACAGAGAGAAATAGTTATATTAAGTAAAACTCTGCTGATTCAGTTAGAGTGAATATCTGCAAACAATTGCCGCAGCTGTGTTGCAATTGCATTCCGTTTTGGAAAAGGCAATAACTTTGCTTTGCCTCGCTTTGCAAAAAAAAAAAAAAAAATGGTCGAGTTTCGACCACTGGGCGATACTAGTCCTATAAAATGGACCATGATTAGCATTTAGGCCGTATAAAAACATTCAGATAGAATCGAAAATTGTTCGAAGTGACCTTTCATTCGTTTATTTATTTACTTTCTTTTCTTTTAATTACGCTAAATTTTTAGTACACGACATGGAACGTGCGTAATTCTTAGATAATATAGAAAGATAAAGGAAAAAAAAGAAAAAACTCTATTTTATGTATTCTGTTTAAAAGCAAAGCTAGAAGAACAGTTTTGTCAGGTCTCTACCTGTATGATTAAAAACAAACTATATTTTAAAATATAATCATGTTGGTTAAAAGCGTTTAAAGTTGAAGAATGGATTGGGCAAGCACAGTGTAGAAGGCTTTTATGATATGGACTAATAGGCTTTACCCGTTTCTCTAATTTCTAAATTTGAATTATTATTATTAATATTATTATTATTATTGAATAATTACTGTTTTAATTTCTCTCTCTTAGAAGAAAATACTGGATTAGTGAAAATTTTCGACCTCTGGTTATGGCTGGATTTACACGTTTTGACGTGACGTAAGCACGATTATATCATTTTTATAAAATGTTCGTTTGTCTGTTTGTGGACGCGGTACCTCCCAAACTAATGGACGAAATTTAAAGAAATCTGTTATTTAGTTGGGCCCTTATTTAAATGGCTACTGATTACATTTGTGAATAAATCGCTCAACAGGTGGTGCTGTCATCTTATTTTACTTTATATATATATATATATGTATGTATGTATATATATATATATATATATATATATATATATATATATATGATTTTTAATATGGCAGTATAGAATAAAATTTCGTATAAATGTACATTATGAGAATTTTTTTCATTTTTTAATGTGAAATTAAAAAAATATATTAGTATGACAGGCTGTACTATTTCTTTCAAACAGCGATTTTGCCACTGTTACAGATTTTTATTCATCACTTTGAATAAAGATTCAAATATTTTTGTGTCGAAACCATTCAAATCATTTTATGTCAAAAAAAAATAAATAAATAAATAAATATATGTATGTATATATATGAACGTGCAAACACTTTTGCTTTTTTTTCAAATAATAAAGCTGAAAGTTTGTTATTGTATACCTCTGATTTTAAGTCTGGATTACTAGATTTTATCAAAAATTGGTGGACTTATTAAGCAGGACAAAATCTAGCTAATGCTGTATATTTTAGTTCAATCGGATAATTTATTCTAACGATATTAAATAAAAACTCAATTGTAACTTTAAAATTATTATAAAGAAAAAAAAGTGATATTAAAAATAAATAAATTAATAAATGAGTAAATATATTTCTTTTTACTTTTGTCAAATAATAATAATAATGAAAAAAAAAAATAAGTTTCAGAAAAATCATGCTAATGAAAAAGTTTTGGTATAGAACCCCTTTCCGAAATCTGAAATTTGACATCGAAGTATATCGGACGTTTCTCGCCAAGAACTTTACTTACGCAATTGCAGTAACCATTTTAATTCATCTAAAAGTTAAACATACATTTAAAAGCAAAGCAGCAAGAGGCTTCTATGCTGAATCTGTATTAAAGAAATTTTAAGAAATGAATATAGTAACCGATCCTAGGGAATGAAACAAGTTACTGAAGCCTTTATAGATAAAATAAGTCCTGACTTACTAAATTAAATTCTGTTTTGTGCTAAATTTTAGAAGTATTACTTAGAAAATAAAAATAGACTTAGGTTTTTTATTTATAATAGTAATAGTTAATCAGGAAAACAAAAAATGCGTAGGAATATAGATCCCGAAAAATAAATATGGCTGTCTTTCATTAGAAGTCATTAATACCGTTAAAAAGAATACTTAAGCCATATATGTGTGGTATAAGATTTTTTCATACAAAATAAATAATTAAATAAATAAATAAATAAATAATAATAAAACATTAATTCAGATGTTACAAGAAAATAGATTTTCTTTTTACATTAATTGGTACATATCTTTGGGATGAAAATCGTCTATTTTAATCAGGTAAAATAATTTATTAAGTAATAATAATAATAATAATAAATTTGTTGGTGAATTTGTATAAGAAAATATAGAAGGAGATTTTGTGAGGCCACAACATTCTAATTTTATATCACTTATAAATGATATAAAAGTCTTTTTCTTTAAAAAACTTCATTGAATTTGCTTAAAACCTGTTTTCATTATAAAATAATTACGAAATCATCATAAAATCCATTTTTTAATCAATCATCGTAAAATAATTACAGTATAAGTAAATGTTTCTACCAATATTCGGCATTAAATTTTATTATCCTTTAAGATATATTGGAAAATCTAATAAATATTTAAAAAATGATATGCTATTTCAAAATTTATGAATTATTTTAATATTATCCGAGCATTATTTTAAGGAATGACAGTAAATGATAGATTGTTGTTCTTACTCATCTTCTATTTTTCCTTTTACAAAATTCAATATAAATGGTCACCATTTATATTGTATATTTATTTATACTCATATATATATATATATATATATATATGTGTTACGCTTATTTTTAAAATGCAGAAATACGAATTTTCTGTTGAGCTCCAGAAATTTTCAGAGTCATTCGTCATACGATGAACTTTGATATGAAATATTTGAATATTTTATTCAAATATGCTGTTTGATTTATTTTACTTCGTTCTAAACATAAATAAAAAAAAATCTATTTTTAGAAAGTTTTATAAAATTTGGTAGAAGAGAGGTTGGTATTTTGTTTGTGTTACATTTATTTGATTTTATTTTTGTATAAGAATATACGCGCAAACAATCTAGATTAAGTTTTTTTTTTTTTTTTTTTTTTTTTTTTTTTGTTTAACAACTTTATACCTATTTATTCCAAATTAAGTTTTATGAGTAGAACACACAGAAATATTCAAAAAGCATAGCGATAATAATAAAGTAAAATATAAATGTCAAAGGTAAGCGCTGATATTTATAAATAATGTGATGTTTTCCTCTAAATCAATTATTAATTGAAAAAAAAAAAAAGAGATTTAGTAATATAGATTTAGAGTAGAGTTTAAATAGGTTCTTTGACATAAAATATGTTCTTCGATTTAAAATGCTGCTAAAAATAAATACAGAGAATGTATATTTTTGTTTTTTTTATAAAAAAGAACAGTTTTCTCAGGACTCTACCTGTATGATTAAAAACAAAATATATTTTAAAATATAATCATGGTGGTTAAAAGCGTTTAAAGTTGAAGAATGGATTGGGCAAGCACAGTGTTGAAGGCTTTTATTATATGGACTAATAGGCTTTACCCGTTTCTCTAATTTCTAAATTTGAATTATTATTATTAATATTATTATTATTATTGAATAATTACTGTTTTAATTTCTCTCTCTTAGAAGAAAATACTGGATTAATGAAAATTTTCGACCTCCGGTTATGGCTGGATTTACACGTTTTGACGTGGCGTAAGCACGATTATATAATTTTTATAAAATGTTCGTTTGTCTGTTTGTGGACGCGGTACCTCCCAAACTAATGGACGAAATTTAAAGAAATCTGTTATTTAGTTGGGCCCTGACTTAAATGGCTACTGATTACATTTGTGAATAAAAAATACTCTGTATACTCTTCTGTTATTTTATATATTTATAATTTCATCATCTTAAAAGTTTCAAATTTTTATTAAAAATTTTTTGTTGAAAATAGTTTTTCAAAATGTATGTTTAAGTTTTTTATATAATGAACATATTAATATTTTTTCTATCAGATGCTTGCGAAACATTTAAATTATTAGCATGATTATCCTGTCTTGAATAATAATATTTGAAAGCCACGGCTTTTACACCGATTAATCTCTCTAAATAAATTTGGTTAAATTGACTGTTTATATACTGGTTTGATTTTGCGATTCATAAATTATATATTTAGTTCTGAAAAAAAAAAGAAACAAAAAAAAAAAAAAAAAAAAAAAAAAAAAAAAAAAGATTTTCTTTGGTGTTAAACACATTTTAATATTAAATTGTAAATATTCCGTAAAAAATATTATTTTACTCAGTTACAAATTGTTTACCCTGTGTTTAACTAATGATCTTCAATATCATTTTTATCACACTTTAGGTAAAGTTTTATAATTATTATATAGTTAGTTTATAGTTCATTTAGATAAAAACACTTTCTTGGTGTGATGTGCCTGAGGGATACATACGAACTTTCATATCCACTAAAACTTACCGAAACAGCCGTTTGTTGATTTTTGAATTTCTCTTTTTGTGCTCTTTTTAATTTTGTTTTATTTTTCTTTATAAAGTTAAATATATAAAACAGGAACAATATATGAAACGAAGATTAATCCAAAATAATGAAGGAAATAAGAGAATTATCTCTGCAACATTGTTTTCAAGGGCAAATTATTGCAAGAAGGGGGAAAAATACTAAAATGTTTCTGATAATAGCAATGTATTAAAGTATTCAAAATCTCGCTTTCAATTTGCCCCAAAACTCCGTATAATCAACGATGAGAGCCAAGCAAAAATGATTACCAATAATTTAATGAATAAAGACACCTCAAACTTAATGAAAAAACAGGAAAAAAATAGGGAAGAATTAATGTCAGAAAGCGTAAGTAAGTTTAGCTATTGTTTTTTAACAATTTAACCACGAGAATAAAGTATAGTTGTATGAGGATAATTGATTAATTGATATTCCTATAAAAGCAAAAATTAACATAGGGTAGGTACTCCAGTGATTGACAAGCTCCAGTAATTGACACCTATCCCGAAATAATTTATAGATAAGAAAAATAATACACTGAGAAAAAATATATACCGCCTTTCTCTAGAATGAATAAGTGGCCATTTTCTAAATCCCTTAACTAGAAATATAGATTTCCGAGCTATGCGCATAAGGCACGCCAATAAACTGAATAGGCGAAATTATCGAGAATTTCTAGTGTACACATTTCTAGATGGTGAAACAATATTCTGAATACTCTAAATATTCTGAATCATTTATACTACGAGAAATTCTCGCTTGATTTTCTAGAATTCGGTAATAAACCAAGATCATAGTTGCAGAAACCCGCCTTTTGTAGTCTCATTTATTTGCAGAGATTTTTAATTAACTTTGCCCTCGTGAATATAGGCAAGCGCTCTAGAATTCTAATAGAGGCTTCTAGAATTCGCTTTCCAAGGGGACTAGAATTTATAAGGATGACATGGAACTATTTTTCTAGAGCCACAATTTAGACTCAAGATGTCAGTTACAGAATTTTTTCTTAGTGTAAAAGCATAAATTTTGCATATAAGAATTTTAACATTTTATGTCAAACACTGGAGCCTAGGGTGCTAATAACTAGTAAAATGACTAACAAGCAATGTCAGACACTGGAAAATAGGGGGCTAATTACAGGTAAAATTAAAAAGCTGGCAGTGTCAATTACTGGAACAATGGGTGGATGCAAAATGAAAATTCATAAAAAAAATACTTGTTATCAAATGTATATATTTTAACACATATGTGGTTCTGAATGTCTTTCATGCCATACGTATTAACTTAAGATTTCTAAAAATATTTTCTGATGACTAGAACATTAAAAAACATCAGAGATTGCTCTAAAAGTGTCAATCACTGGAGCATTTGCCCTATTTAATTTACTATTTTAAAATGTGATGAGTTATCTTTAGAATAGTTTTATAATAACTTTAAACACAATTGCAAAAATTGTAAATATTCTATCGCAGTCTTTAGAAACCAAGATATTTACTCAGATACACACACATATATAAGTATATAAAGCATTTTAAAACTTACTCATTCAAAAACAAATTTACATAAATTTATTCCCATTTGACGTACTCTTCCCAATACACACGTAGTATTTTTTGAAATGACATAGTAGGGTAGGTGCTCCAGTGATTGGCATGCTCCAGTAAATGATATCTATCTCGAAATAATTAAAAAACAAGAAAAATCATAAAATCATACATTTTACATATAAGAATTTTAACATTTTATGTCAAACGCTGGAGCATAGGGTGCTAATAACTGGTAAAATGAATAACTGGCAGTGTGAAACACTGGAAGATAAGGTGCCACTTACTAATAAAAGAAAAAACTGGCAGCGTCAATTACTGGAACATTGAATGGGTGTCAAATAAAAATTCATAAAAAAAAAAGTTATCAAATGTATATATTTTAACATATATGTGGTTCTGAATGTCTTCCATGCCATATCTACTAACTTAAGATTTTTAAAAATATTTTCTGATGAGTAGAACATTAAATACATCAGTGATTGCTCTAAAAGTGTCAATCACTGGTGCACTTACCCTATATGTCAACAAAATTCTGTATATACAAAATTAAAAGACAAATATATAATCTATTGCGCAATTTAAAATTCTTTTACTCTTATTTTTCGTTAACTAACATATAAACATAATTCAGAATTGACTGTAACAAATATTTTAAGCTTTTTACTATGATTAAAAGTATATCTCATATAAGATTTGTGTTTGGCGATTTTAAATCATTCTTTATTTTGACACGAAAAGGTGACTGTGTGGCAAGCTCATTTATAATTAAAACACAAAGTCTCTAAAATAAATATCAAACGCAAGCGACCATGCAACCGTAAGTAATAAAATATGCTTAATTCAATATTTAGCTGTATTTAACGTTTCCTGTAGCAGTGTATGATACAGAAAGGTTGTATAGATAATCCTCGTTTTTTTTTTTTTTTTTTTTTTTTTTAATCTTTTCGATTAAGTTAATGAGTGCATGTCATTATATTTTTATTCTTCGTTGTATATTTTCACTCTACTAGTTGGCGTTATTCTGTGAATAAACGCTTTAATGTTTAGTTTTGACATAATGTTCGTCAGTAATGCACTTGCTTATTCATAACCATTTAGATGCTTTCCTTTTTTAATTTTAATTCATTAAAAGGCATATTCTGTGAATGCATATGGCATAGTAAAAAAACATAGAGTATGTTCACTAAAAAAATTTAATATGTTTAATCTTCTCCAAACCTTTATTTGTTTTTACGCAGTTGATTGGCACATAATTATAATGTAGATTTTGTTGAAACAAATTCTTTGAAGCATTTTTTTATTTGCTGATTGAAAGCGTCTCTGATGCAAAACCCTTGTTTGACAAATTTGAAACATTCTTTATTTTAAGAAGTAAAATTGACTCCATGCCAATCTCACTTATAATTAAAACAATAAATTAGCTTTTTAACAAAAAGTAGCGACAACAAGCAAGTATGCATTCATAATCAGTAAAATATTATAACTGTTACATTCAATATTCGGTTGTATATTTTACCTAGTCCATAAAAATATACGCTACAAAAATAATGTCATGATAATTTTCATGAAATATGAATATACTTACTGGTATTCTTAGTTACATAGTTTTGCTCTACTTTATTTTATTTTGGAAATAAATTCCCTTTTTTTTTATTATTACTTATTTAGATTTTGCATAATAACTGACGAAAATGCAATTAGTTCTTGAGAAAACTTTATTATTATAAATAAGTTTTCGTTTTTTTACTTTGATACTCTTGCTTGACAAATTCAAACTAATTAGCCACAAACAACTGCGTGCAAGTCTAATATATATATATATATATTTCACAGCTTTATGAAATGCATGTCCCCTGAAGTGTTTATACTTCAAATTTTAAGCATTTTAATGCAATTATTATTTTTGTGATTCTTTATTTATTTTTTCCGTCATTAAGTTTAATGGTCCTTTTTTTATATTATTATTATTATTATTCATGACGGCGTAAGTAATTTAAATTGTTTTCGTCTCTTATTGGTTCTTAAACTGTATCGCAATATTTTTGTGTCAGTCTTACCTAAATGTTATAATCAGTTCTATTTTTGCTGTGTTGGTATTGTTTTGTATCTATTAATTGCTAAATTTTAAGGTTACATTTTATTACGATATCTATCATTTATATATATTTGTATATATATACATATACATAGGCTCAATTTGACGTTCTCCATCAGAATGCATACTATGGGAAATGGAAAAATTGTCTTGAAAATTTAAAAAAAATTTCATTCACTTCATTTAAGAGAGATAATGATTACACATGCATATTGCTGATATTCTTAATTGCACGTTTTTGCTCTAATAGTTCACGTCATATGTGAAGGAACATTTTTATCGTTAGTTTTGACCCAATGATTTTTGTAAACGCAGTCGTTTGTTCAGAACCATTTAGCAGATAAATATGTTTACGTTTTCAAATTGTAATTTATTGTACAGAAAAATCTGTACATGCATGCGTATACAGTATAGTATAAAAACAAATTCACTAACCAAACTTTAATATGTTTAACATACTTCCAAAGTTATCATTTTTTACGTAGTTGATTGGATTATAAAAATAATGCAGAATTTCTCGAAACAATTGTTTGAAGTTATTTTTTCTCTGATGAAAAGCCTCTTTCTTGCGAAACCTTTGTTTGACCAATACAAACCATTCTTTAATTTACGGAAAATGAATTCATATGAAGCTCATTTATAAATTAAATACTAAATTAGATCTCTAACATAAAAAATAATCATAAGCGTCCACGCTTTCATAATTACTGAAATATTTATATTGTTACATTCAATATTTAGCTATACTTAAAGTTCTCCATTAAAATGTATGCTACAAAAAAAAAAAAAAAAAAAAAGGATTCTCTTGATAATTCTCATAAAGTTTCATACATTTCGATTAAGATAATAAATGTATATCGTTACTAGTATACTTAGTTGAATACTTCTGCTTTAATAATTAACTTTATTTTATGAATATATGTTTCTTTTCTTCTTCCCTTTTTTTGTGAGTATTAGCGTAATTTTAGCCATTAAAGCAAATCGCTTTTTCAGGCCATTTTTTTCTTGTTTAATATGTTTTATTTCCAAAATTAAGGCAGTAAACGTTACTGGTGCTGAGATATATCTGTGTAGGAGGTCGCTCATGGACATTTGTTTGTAATTTAAGGAAGTTTCCATCCGTGGAAAACTCTGAATGGCCTGGCGGCAAGAATAATCTAAGTTCGAACCCAGAATCAGATATGAAAGCCTACTTTAAAAGAAAAATTCCGTGAATGCATACGGTACGATAAAAAATCATAGATTATATTAACAACAACAAAAAAAAATGTTTAATTTGTTCCGAAAGTTAATTTTTCTAATGCAATTATTTTTTGTTCCCAATATTTAAAAATAACGATTTTTTTTTTTTTTTGGTAAAAGGTATTTTTAAGCTTTTTTATATGATTGAAAGCATATATCATGAAAAAGTATTTTTCGATAAGTTCATCCAATTCTTTATTTTGACACCAGAAAAGCAAGTTGATTTATAATTAAAAGACATATTAGATGTCTACCATAAATAGGAAATGTAAGCGACCATGCATTCATAAAAAATAAAATCTTTTTGTAAAAAAATAGAACCAACTCCAAAAAGAACTACTATTCAAACAACTAAAAATGAAAGAAAATTGGCAGAAAATGGAACTGTAAATAGCGCCTGAAAGTATAAAATAATGTCTTTCGCCAAACAACCTATAACACTACAATTAATCATAACTTTTGAAGTCGGCGCAAAATTAAATAAAATTTAATTAGTTTTTAAAGGTTTGTCTTTAGATCGGTAGCAACAAATGCTGTAGTCTCGAATGATCCATTTTCATGTTTCCTTTATTATTTTATCACTGTATACAATTGGTCCATTAGTAGCATCTATATAGAACAGTGAACATTCTTCCCAATGCGGTATTTATGTTTCTACGAAGTTACAATTTCCTTTGCAAATCTGGCATAACTTTGATAACTATCATCCTTGATGGCTTTCGGATTTGGCGATCAAAACGTAAGGCAAAAATATACACGCAAGATGTATATTTTCATAATATGTATTGTACGATGTGTTGTTTCATATTCTTGATTACTCTCTTGATATACCTTATCACAATAATCATGATATCCCAAAGAAATTAAATACGTTTGCCAGATAATTTTGCGATTTTTCTTTTACCAAGGACGTCAGATACCAGCATGTTCGCCAACTTTTGCTGCTTATGAAATCTTATTTGTTTTCTTGAATCAAAGTAGTTTTCGGCGGGGTTTTGCAGGTAACAATGTGAGATGTGTACTTTGAATAGGATTTGATTTTTGTATTGAAAAAGTATCAATTTTTATTTAATTTTGCGCCGACTTCAAAAGTTATGATTAATTGTAGTGTTATAGGTTGTTTGGCGAAAGAAATTATTTTATACTTTCAGGCGCAATTTACAGTTCCATTTTCTGCCAATTTTCTTTCATTTTTAGTTGTTTGAATAGTAGTTCTTTTTGGAGTCGGTTCTATTTTTTTTACAAAAAGATTTTTTTTTTCTCTTTTCAGTGAAAACTTATTTATATAGCAGGGCATCAGAAGACGTTCGACGGAAGTTTCACAAATCACAACTTCCAAGAAAAGTGACATTACTCAAAAAATAGTTTATGTCACTG
This sequence comes from Salticus scenicus, assembly GCA_963930645.1. NCBI lineage: Eukaryota > Metazoa > Arthropoda > Arachnida > Araneae > Salticidae > Salticus > Salticus scenicus. The sequence continues at coordinate 49,533,664 of OZ005659.1, forward strand.
AAAAAAAACATGAAATGCACCCATTGCGAACAAAAAAGTTACTTCTCCATCTAGAAAGTTATCCACTCGAGAGACAGTTGTGCCAGTTTTATTCTAGTCAAGTTATTTTTAAGTTGATTTTTCTCAAATACTGCATTTTTAAGTTGTGTCACTTTTCTTGCCTTTATCGGATATGAGCAAAAAATTATCTATTGAACGAACATACGTTAAATTAAAAAGTCTTTAGAAATGTAAAGAACGGATACGCTGTATTCGTAACCGAAAATTCTGTTAGGCATATATATTGAACTTTACAGTGAATACGTGTCACCCGCTGCGCTGGAAATTGCGCAGCGTAAAGTTCAAACAAAGAGCAAAATATACATTACAGCTGACGGACAGAAGTTTCAACATCGATACTTACATACTGCTTTTACCGGTGTAGCTGCATGCGTTCAGCAGTTAGAGTGAGAACAAACTTTTGTGAGTATCCTGTAATTTGTTTATATCTTAATGAAATCATAATGAAACCTATTTCAGGCCAAGATCATTACGACAACAAAAAAAAGTATTAAAATTATATCATCTCTTACGAAGTTATAAGCTAACAAATGTCAACAACAACAACGAGAAACATGGTTTATATTGAGAATATCTTCCTTTATGAAGTCGGTTTAAAACGTCTATGCGTTAATCGATGTGACCGCTTACAATAAACATACTTTGAATTTTACATAGCATAAATGTCACCCGCTACGCTACAACATATGCAATGTCGTTCAAGTGTGCACAAAATAGGAAATTGTGAACAAACAAATGCACGTTTTAAGCGTTCGGTTTTTAGCATTAATGTTTAAACTATCTTTGCGTACTACATCGATGATGCTCTGCAATTTTATAATTCACTTTTACCCCTTTCTTGAAACGTTTCCGAGATAGGATGGTTAACACCATTCTTTTCCACCAGGTGGCGCTTTAGGCGGTTGAATCGTGTAGCACATGTCCACTTTACTATACCTACATACAACTTTTATGACTAGCTGCAGCAGTTCAGCAGTTAAAAGAGTCGGGACTGACTTTTTTGGGCACCCTGTATTTTCTTTTGATCATAAAGATCTTACAATGGGATCTATTTCAGACCAAGACCTTTACAATAAAGCAAAAAGCATCAAAATCGGATTATCCGTTCAGAAGTTATCAGCTAACAAACAAAAACAAAAAAAACATACGCTTTGAATTGAGAACCTCCTCTTTTTTGAAGTCGGTTAATTAGAGCATCTCTTACGAAGTTATAAGCTTACAAACACCAACAACAACACATAGCTCGAATTAAGAACACCCTCCTTTCTGAAGTTGGTTGAAAACGACTTTGCGCCAAATTATGTGACCGCTTACAGTAACAGTACTTTGAACTACAGAGTATACGTGTCATTCGCTACGCTGCAAAGTGTGCAACGTAGTTCAAGTGTGCACAGTGTAGGAAATTGCGAAGAAACAACTACACGTTTTAAGCGTTCTATTTTTAGCAATAATGTCAAAAAACTGTCTTTTCGCAGTAAATCGATGATGTTCTACAACTTCGTAAGGAACTTTTCTCCCATCTTGAACCGTTTTTGAGATAGGACCACTAATTCCGCTGTTTTTCACCAGATGGCGCTTTATTTTCTTTAGATTATAAAGATGTTATAATGGAACCTACTTCAGACCAAGATCTCTACAACAAGACAAAAAGTATCAAGTAACCGCATTTTGAACTATATAGCGTATGTCTCACTAGCTACGCTGCAACGTGAGCAATGTAGTTCAAGTGTGTATAGTGTAAGAAATTGCGTACAAAAAAATGCACGTTTTTAGCCTTGTATTTTTAGCATCAATGTCTAAACAATCTTTTCGTACTAAATCGATGATAATTTTATAATTCACTTTTTCCCCCTGTCTCTAACTGTTTCCGAGATAGGAACCTTAGCATGAATGTCTAAACTATCTTTTAGTACTAAGTCGGTGATACTCTTCAGCTTTGTAATTCACTTTTTCTTTAGAACCGTTTTCGAGATAGGAACACTAACTCCGCTATTTTCGACCAGGTGGCGCTGCAAGCGGTTTAACCTTGTACTGCTTGGCCACTTTGCTATACTTACATACCATTTTTATCACTATAGTTGCAGCCGTTTAGCAGTTAAAAGAGTTGGGACTGATTTTTTTGGGCACCCTGTATTTTCTTTAGATCGTAAAGATATTACAAGGGTACCTATTTCAGACCAAGACCTTTTTAACAAAACAAAAAGTATCAAAATCAGAGCATCCGTTCAGAAGTTATGAGCTAACAAACATAAAAAAAACATATGGTTTGAATTGAGAACCTTCCTTCTTTTTTGAAGTCGGTTAATTAGCAAAATATCTTTATTGTTCCACTGTATATTAGACCCAATTTAACGTTGTCTATCAGAACGTATGCTACACTGTAAAAAATGGTTTCTTAAAAATGAGCTAAATTGTCTCAAAATAGCTCCGAAGCAATATATACTTAAATTTGAAAACCCATGTATTCATATTTGAGTATACTAACATGCTCAAAAATGGGGTTGACCAATAAGAATCCCACTATCTCCATGTTTGACATGTCAATATACTCAAAAATGAGTACACAAGTTTTTTAATTTAAGTATATATTGTTTCGGAGCTATTTTGAGACAATTTAGCTCATTTTTAAGAAACCATTTTTAATAGTGTATAAAGAAAGTTGTCTTTATAACCCTCATTAAATTTGATTTATTTCAGTTAAGATAATAAATGCATAGGACTACTTTGTTGTATATTTTTGCTTTAGTAGTTGACTATTTTATGAAAGAACGCTTTTATTGTTAACTTTGGTATAATGTTTGCCGTTAAAGCAATTATTTATTCAGTATTTACCATTTAGTTAATAAATGTAATTAATTCTTTTTTTTTTTTTTTTAAATCTTCCATGCATTGAAATTGTGTTGTTAATTTTATGGGTGAATGATAATTGTCTATACCAGGATCCCAGATCTGAGTGGGATGTTTTCTATATGAGATCTAATGCACTGAAAGGAGAATTCTGTGAATTGATATAGTATACTAGTAGAATATAGGTTATATTTTCTAACAAAATTTTAATGTTCCATTTATTCTGAAAAAATTTCTCATTTATTTCTTCATTAACTTTATGCACAAGTATAATGCAGAGTTAGATTTAACAAATCTTTCGAGTACAGTGTGGACATAGTTAAACTAATAAACAATGTTCTGTAGCGCAATATAATTGCAAGAATAAGCGCAAAATTTGTAGGAAGATTAAACAAGACGGAAGACGGATGATTCCAAAAATAAAAAAAAATAAAAAAATACGTGTGGCACTCGGGGACTGCCGCGGTAAAGCTATTGCATAGCATTTTTTATCAACTTATGCAATTATAATTATTTATTTATTTTATTTATGCAGTATAAATAATAATTGTGCAGTAAAAATAATAATTAAAAATTTTAAACTTAACCTTCCTCGCTTTCATGAAGTTTTCGGACAGTATTAGTGTTTTATAGCATAAAATTGTCGCTTGTGCCTGGGGGGACTCATGTCAAAGTTGTGCCTTGGGGGGGACTCATGTCAAAGTTGTGCCTTGGGGGGACTCATGTCAAAGTTGTGCTTTGGGGGGAACTCATGTCAAAGTTGTGTCTTGGGGGGGGGGACTCATGTCAAAGTTGTACCTTGGGGGGGGACTCATGTCAAAGTTGGGCCTTGAGGGGACTCGTGTCAAAGTTGGGCCTGGGGGGACTCATGTCAAAGTTGTGCCTTGGGGAGGGGACTCATGTCAAAGTTGTGCCTTGGAGGGGACTCATGTCAAAGTTGTGCCTGGGGGGGGACTCATGTTGTGAAGTCGTTCCTTCACATATATGAGTTTTAATTATAGCTTTAAATAAAGGCAATAATTAATTACTATATTTTCAATAAATTAAATAGCTAATAAAAATAGATAACGAAATTCTAAATTACTTTTATATTTATTCGCTTTTGTCTATAATAGATATCTTAATTCTAATAATACTTTATCCCTTATGCTATTAAAAACTGAATGAGTTATAAATTTTTTAATTTCGCGCTTTAAACCCATTGAAATAGAATACGCGACCTTCCTTCGATGAGATTGTATTACGTGCTGCTTTTCGTTACCATGGGAACCACTTCAAGGAAGAGAGTGTTAGGTTTATTTTCGTTACGGAATTTCTTGATTCGGTCGCCGAGCTCAAAGCCCGCGATAAAAGCTATGCAATAGCTTAATAAATAAAAGTAAAAAATAAACTCCAAAATTTACCGTTAGGGTAGTATGTGGCACTGTTTTTTCTTAGCAAAGCTTTCCTCGAGGACAAATTAGCACTTTGTCTCCAATTTTAAAATAATAAATGGGGCAAAATCAGTGCTTAAAAACGTGCACAATCATTAATTTTAAATTATAAATTGCAGCAAAAGCTTTACTTAGAAAAACAGCACCACATATTCCCCTAGCGACCAAAATTTGAAAATTAAGATTTTTTTCCCCCGGAATCCTTCATCTGTCGTCTTGTTTAGCCTTCCTACAAACTTTGGTACCATACCATTCTCATACTTTCCAACATCCTAATTAATATTCCGTGGTATTGTTAGCCCCGCCTTTTTTTACACACTGGTATTTTGTTCGAGTATTTTTCTTCCTATTTGATCGTGATTGAGTTTGGAGAATATTTTTCCCAAAATATACTGGTGTGAAAAAATGGGCGGGACTAACGACACTACGGAATATTAAGTAGAATGTTGGCAAGTATGCATTAGTATGCATTGTTGAAATTAGATCACAGTACAGAAAATTATAAGCTATGTTAGTTTAATTATGGCCGCCCTGTATTTTAGTGTCATTAAAAGTGCAACTCATGCAAAACCCTTGTATGACAAGTTCAACAAATTCTTTCATTTTGACGCTGGGAAAACCATTTTCTGCCAAGCTCATTTATAATTAAAACATTAGATTAGACTTCTAACATAAATAGCAAACGCAAGAGACCATGCATTCATAATCAGTAAAAAAGGTTTTCACTGTTTCATTCAATATTATATATAACGTTCTCTATCAGAATGTATGCTACATAAAAATCGTCTTGATAGTTCTCACAAAATTTTATTCAATTAAGGTAATGAATGCATATCATTATTAGTGTCCTTGGTTGACGTTTTTGTTCTACTAGCGGACTTTATAGAATGAATGGGCGCTTTTTGTTTTTAGTTTTTGGCATAGTGTTCGACAATAAGGCAATTACCTCTTTAGGACGATTTAGCAAATAAATACGTTTTCGTTATTTAACTTTAATGCAATGAGTGGAATATTTTGTGAATGCATATGGTCTAAAGCAATGATATAGGGTATATTCGCTGACGAAATTTAATTGTATAATTTATTCTGAAAGCAAATTTTCTTAGAAATATGTATCTTTTGTTAGCTGACGCACAAATACAGTGTGTCCTAAAAGTTCCAGTACTGACACTGATGTATTTTTTACTTACAAAACAACAAACCTTAAAACGATTATTTTTATGCTAATGATAAAAGGTACATTTAAAATAACAGAGGAAAAAATACAGAACTTGCATTTATAATAAATGTTCAAAATGTCCACCCTTTTCTAGGAGGCAAAGCTGAACTCGTTTGCGCATGTGTTTAGAAACGCGTTTTAACATGCTGGGAGTTACTTCTTGTATAGAAACTTGTGCACACCTGCACAGAACCTGTATTACGAAATTGTCGAACGAGCTGATATAGCATATTTTTACTCGGCATTGCATCATCTGGATATTCATATCGACAAACATCTTTGCACTTTTCATACGATTTACATTCAAAATAAGCTTCAAACAGCGTAATTCTCTGAATGCGTGATAAACTCATTTCGCTATGAAGAACAAAATAACATAAAGCTTTATTCTCACACAACTTGAGCGAGAGAAGAAACAAATGATAAAAATTAATGTTTGATGCAATAATAAGCAGACGATAAAATTTAATATTTAAAAAAATCATGGACATAATGAGTTCTTTAAGTTGGAATACTGGAACTTTTAGGACACACTGTATAATGAAGAATTCGTTGTAACAAACCATTTAACCCTTTTTCTACCGCATTAGGAAACAGATAAAAATTGTATAATAAACATTATTTTTAGTTACTTAAAAGTATTATTTAAAGATATATGCAATAAAAATTACTCATGTCATCTCATCTTCGTAATTAATAAAGATTCTGTAATGTGGTACTTTTGTGTACTACTGGTATACAGAGGTTGAAAAAGATAAATTTGGACTTTAAAAAAGTGTAAAAAAATATACGCTTTTTGTGTTACTTAAGTTGTCTAAGTTTGGTGGGAAATTCCTGAAGTAATAAATGAATTAATTATAATACACGTGAAAATCTTTAAAAATGCATAGATCTTTAAAAATGCAAAAACAGCTAGAGCACTCTATAAAACCCCTTACTAGAACAAACACGGCTACATGTAGTGGGTAGGGCCTTGAAAGGTGATTCAAGTGACGTATATGCGTCCTATTCTTATATTATTTATTTATTTTTATTTTTATTTTTTTACATTTCTTACATAAATTTAACTTTATACGCTTATAAACTAACGGTGCTTTAACCCTTCATTCCCGTTCCCGTGAAAATGACGGAATGAAGTTTTGTTCTGTATTTCTCGTGTTCGTGATATTTACGGGTTGGGGTGTTCAAAAGTAACGTACTAAGATCTTCATATTCGTAATTAGGATGTTTACAGGTATACATACTATTCATACACTTTATTTTATACAATTTTCTTGAATAAAAAAGTAGGCATTTTTTTTTTTTTTTACCGTTTTCTTGAAAATTGCGAGGTCGTTAAGTGATTAAAGTACAGTCGGTAAATAAAGAGCTAATTAATTTACTATTGTTTTAAACTTTAATAGATTCTTTATTTTGACACTGGATAAATGTTTGTATGTCAGGTTTATTTATAATTAAAACACTCAAACAAATCATTTAAATAAATAGTAAAAGCAAATATAACAATGAATTCATAATTAGTTATATTTCTTTAATGTTACGTAATGTTCATAACAGAACAATAAATGATATTTACACTAAAACAAAATTTTATTGAATATTTTTTGTGAAAGCCGAGTATTATTATAATTTTTTAATTCCATTAACCTACTACCGTAGGTAATGCAAGTATTGTATTCGGCTCAAAAATTTAATATCGAGTTTTCACCTGATTTACACGTTTTAAGGCCTCCTGAGTCCAAAAAGTAGTTTTTGGCAATTGACCAGTGTGTATGTGCGTTTATACATGTGGAATCTTCTGGATATCGTATCTTCGAAGCTAATAAAGATTGAACTACGAAACTTCACAGCTGATAGGCGTCTGATGTACTGATGAATTTTCCAAATTTTGGCGAAAATTGGAAAACCAGAAGTGGGTCATAAAAAACCGGAAATGGGACCATAAGTCCGTATATCAAAAACGGCTCTAACAATTTTCTTCGAAGTAAACACTCTATTAGATGCCCTTTTGAATGATATAGTTGGTTAGTTCAGGAAAATTGATAAGCGTTCTATTCAATTTCAGCTCTTGCAAGTGCGTTCCTTTAAAAACGGCTGTACGGATTTTTTCAAACTCGCCATATTAACTCTCTTTTAAATATACTTTGTTATGTAATTATTGTTTACCAGTCAGTAATTGAGAATACCAAGTTTTGGTAAAAGTCGGCTCTAACGATTTTCTTGAAAATTGATTCATTAATCCATTTTAGATACCCTTTCTCATAACTCGCTTTGCAAACTCCGTTTTATATGTCTTTATACGTGTATCAAGTTTCTCTTACTGGAAAATTCCAAAAAATAAATATAATACGTGTAATATTGAGTAATGGAAGTCATGTGGTTCTTTCACACCATACTTTTTTTTATTATTGTTCTATTTAGAGTTTAAGACTGTATTAAAATACTATTTATTTTAAATACTCGAATAAACATTTAAATTACATACACTGAGAAAAAAATTCTGTAACTGAGATCTAGAATCTAAATTGTGGCTCTAGAAAAAATAGTTCCATGTCATCCTTATAAATTCTAGTCCCCTTGGAAAGCGAATTCTAGAAGCCCCTATTAGAATTCTAGAGCGTTTGCCCTTATTATCAAGGGCGAAGTTATTTAAAAATTTCTGCAAATAAATGTGACTAAAAGAGGCGGGTTTTAGCAACTATTATCTTGGTTTATTACTCAATTCTAGAAAATCAAAGGAGAATTTCTCGCAACACAAAAGATTCAGAATATTCGGAATATTCAGAATGTTATTTTACCATCTAGAAATGTGTAAACTAGAAATGTTCGATCATTTCGTCTATTCAGTTTATTGGCATGCCTTATGCGAATAGCTTGAAAATCTATATTTTTAGTTAAGGAATTTAAAAAATGGCCACTTATTCATTCTAAAGGAAGGCGGTATATATTTTTTGTCAGTGTAGCATTACTGTAAACTGCTATCGTCGCAATATTTGTTTTAAATACAGTTTCAATATAACGCAATAAATGCTCTACGCGGATAGCATATATTTATATAATTAAATATATATAAAAAACTTTAAATATATTTATTACTAAAAATACGACTTCAAAATTAATTTATGCATTAAAAATCTTAAATAATTCAGTAAAATTCATGATATATTAAGCATTAATAAAATATTAAGCATTTTAAATAGAAAGTTTCAACTAAAAGTATTGAATTCATTAAATTTTCTACATCCGGTATTCATGGAATTACAAATTTTGAAATTCCTTGAATACTATTTGACTTTTTTTTTTTTTTTTTTAATGTCTATCTGTGTGTCAATGTATATTAAAAAATTTTCTATGACACTGTATCGCACAAACCAGTAAACGAAATGGAACCAAAGTTATTATTTAGTTGGACTTGGACTTACACTGATGCTGACTGTATATTAGGGATCAATAGTGCAGCAGGTCATTTCATTTTTTCAAACATTTTTAACATGGCAGTATACTACAAAATATTGGATAAATATAAATAATGAGAATTATTTTTAACGAATGATTGTGCAATTAATGGGAATTAGAAATAATATTAATAATAGTAAACTAGAAAAAAATTGTGTGTGTGGGAGATTCGCTTTTCCCTGGGTGCGATGTATATACCTTTATACCTGTATACCTTTAAAATGGTTGAATCATAGATCTGTGATAATTATATAGATATATAGGTAACTATTGTAACGAATTTATGAGTTTAAAGATTAGAAAACAAAAAAGGAGAATTGCAAACAGATTGCAGAATTGCTGCAAAAGGAGATGCAAAACTTAAATATAGGAATAGATTATCAATGAATAAAATGAAATAAACCCTCCAAAAACACTGAAGTCTTCATCAGGGAGGCCCCCTCAGTGTAGGGGGGAAAGAGGAGTTTCTGAAAGGATAGTAGCAATTAGCTAATAACTGTCCTTAGCCTCCAACTTTTCAACAAACAGAAAACCACCATTAACTGAGGAGAAATCTAACATACATATAATTTAAAAATTCCAAAAACAATTATAAAATTACCAAAATTACAAAAGTAGTACAATTACAACAAATTAATATATGAAATATACAAGAATATAAGAAATTACAAAATACAATAAAATAAAATACAATAAAATACAATACTTTTTGGGGTTTTATTTAATTTTATTCATTGATAATTTATTTTATTCATTCATAATCTATTCCTATACACATATATATATATATATATAGGATTTATATAGGATATATATATATATATATATTTTTTTAACTAGAAAAATTAAAATAAATAATAAGATAATAAAATGTCACTACACAACTTACTTTCATTAAACATTTAGTGTTATACTTCTCTGATATGAAAACCGTCTCTATACATCATGAAAAATAATTTTAATAATTAGTAATTTTAATGCATAATAATTTAATAAAGAATTTGTACTATATATGTATGTATACAAGCATACATACATACATATATATAACACCTGTTAACTTTTCTAATTTTTCATTTGCCAATTTTATAAATATATTAATTATCACCACTATTTATAAAAAAGTATTTATCACATATATTTTCATATCACATACATTAAATAAATAAACACACACACACACATATATATATATATATGTGTGTGTGTGTATGTATATATATATATATATATATAACTGCAATAACTTTATTTTATAGTTCTTTAAAAGTACGTCATTCTAATAAATAAATAAATAAACAAAGCGAGAAAAGCCATATGAAAGACAAATGTGGACCCTGCATTCTATGTTATAAAAAAATCTCTATTGTTACTTTCAATATTCAGTTTTGTTTAACTTTCCCTATCAGAATGTACAGTAGAAAACACTTTCTTTGATAACCCGTATAAAATTTTATTCATTTCTATTACGGTAATGAATATATATCATTTCTGTTATTCTTAGTTGTATAGCTTTGCTCTAATAATTGGTCTTAATGGATAAACGAAAGCTTCATTTATTTCTATTTTTTTTCTAACAGTTGGTTTAACGTTAACCATTGTTCATTCAGAAGCTTTTAGTTAATAAAAAAGTGTATGTTCATTTTCAAACTTTGTCTCAATAAAAAAGGAAATTACTTGAATTGTTATGGTGTAGAAGAACACAGGGTATATTCAGTAGAACTTTTGTTCTATCTTGTTCATAAGATGTACGATATATTTGGAATTTAAATATATATTGGTGCACAATTTGAAACTGGCATACATAAACAAAAGTTTTTAATGATATTGTTCATGTAAATAAATTTTGTTTGAATATATATATATATTTTTTTACTTTATCTTACCTATGTAAATTGGTAGAGAATTTTTTTTTTTTTTTTTTTTTTTGGGGGGGGGGGGACAATTTTTTTTTAATCAAGTTTTTGTTATATTTACAAGTTTTGAGGTCCCCTGAACCACAGAAAACATGTTTTTAGTGGTTGGTCTGTGTGTCTACGTATCTGCGTGTCTTTTATCAGCATATTTCAAGAACAAATAATAGTAGAACTTGGTATTCTAAATGTGTATCATATAGAGATGCTACTCTAAATTTTCGTTGAGATCAAGCAAATTGTTCGTGTACAGGTACACCCAAGAGGATTCAAATACATTACGTCTATGGGGGAAATTGCAGGTAAATAGAGTTTAACATCCATAGACTGTTCTAACTCAAATGAAACGAATATATATTTTTATATGCGTAAAAACATGTTTCATGTAGAGTATGGTATGGAAATCATTCACTGTTTATTTATAGGTCTACGCAAAAGAACTAGATTGTAGTGCGACAATAGCTGAAAATTCATAGAAGTGTATTTCAGGTTGTGTCGTGTGTTATTAATATAGGATTATATTTATGTGCACCATGTGGTTCGTACATAATCTTTAGAAGATATTTAGGGATGCCAATACTTAAGCCATAACATTCTTTTTTGTTAGTAAAAGTGTTTTACTATAATATTTTACCATGTCCAGGAAAGCTGCTAGGGAATTTAAATTAATTCCTCATAACAATATCATTAATAATATATTTTTTAAGCTAAATACACAGTCATCCACCGTTTTCTAGATACACCACTCCTCCCTCAATTTCTTTCCCTGTTCGATAATTTTATGACCATGAATTTGATTTGAAGAATGAAAAGTAATTAATTTAACACCTAAAAACAAAATATATATATATAGTTTAAAAAATAACATCAATAACAGATTAAAAAATTGTAAGATATGTAATGCCTAATTTCAGTAGCAAATACCCCCCCCCCCCCCCCAAAAAAAAAAAAAACTTATCGCAAATGTTCATGTTTTAGAATTTTCCAACTCTGTAGCCCCTCCTCTCCCCTCCTAAAAACCACATTTATAGCCATAAAAGCACCGAAAAATTGTAAAAATAGGGGGGCCATTCCTAAACAACTGTGGGTGGTACGGCAAAATGGGCGTCATATTCGGATCGGATTCAGGAGGTTTGTTTTACTTAAGAACATGCTGAAATGTTTTCAGAGGCAATTTCATGCCGAGCAGTGTTATTTATGAAAACGTTAAGTACTGTAGCAATATTTATACTACATTTAGAACTACCCTACAAACACAGAATTTTCGGTAACTGTACGGTCCAGCATCGGCAATTACGGCATGCCGATCTATTCATTAAAGTGTGCTCGGTCCAGAATCGCAACAGTGTCGGCAAACCGATGACTGTTTTGTGATCGGAAATACGCTTGTGGGCCAAAACACTTTATTTAAGGTTTTAAACACATAGACTATCGTTACGTCAATAAGATATATTTCACCGATACTGATCCAAATATGGGCCGATGTCATTTGGCGACATTGCTGCAGAGACGACAAAAACTTTATGGAACCGATACTGAAGGTGGTATGTGGGCCATAATCACTGTTCGGCAAGCCGTACGCCTTCCGTAATAGGCCCGACTCTCATGTGTTTGTTGGGTAATATGCTTGTTTTAAAAAAGAAATTTTAATAGCATTTTTTATATATTTTGTGTTTTACATCTATAATTTAATTTTCAAATTATTTATATTTGATTTGATGTATCGCCCATTCTTTTTAAATTATATAAAATTAATTCTTTTAAAGTATAAGATATTATCTCATTATACACGATGTCTTTACTAAAGATATAGCTATGATAGTTTTATGTTGTAATTAAAAAAAAAAAATATGCTAAGCAAAATTTTAAAAAAGAAAGAGAGGAAAAGAAAAAAGATCATCAAAGTAGCTAATGTAACCATACAATTCATAATTAGTAGATTTTTTTTTTGTTACATTAAAAAATTTCATTGTGTTAGCGTTCCCCATTAGAATGATGCTACATAAAACTTGTCTTGATAACCCTCATACATTTTCATTCGTTTCAATTAGGAGAATAAATGCATCTCATTACTGATATTTTTAGTTCTAACGTATTTGCTCTAATAGTTGACTTTATTGGATGAATGAACACTTTTATAGTTAATTTTGCAAATGTTGGTGTAACGTTAGTCGTTGATGCAGTTGTTGATACGGAACCATTAAATTAATAAAATGTACGTAAAATGTAATAAGAAAGTATCACAGAATTGACGTTTTGAAGTAATAAGTACAAAACTTTTAATAAACACCATAAAATGCAATAACTCGCAGCAGTTTTTTCGGGTCGAAAAAACACACGACCCTTCATCAGACGAACAATGTAGGTATGAGTGCACTGACGAAGGGTCGTGTGTTTTTTCGACCCGAAACTATTGTTGCGAGTTTATTGCAATTTATGGTGTTTATTCAAAGTTTTGTACTTATTATGCAAAATGTATGTAACTGTATTTAATGCAATATAAAGAAAATTCCGTGAATTAATATAGTATCGTCCAAGAATATGTTCTACAGTCGGTAACAAAAGTGTCCGAACCCTAGCAAAAATCCCTATGTAAAAAAAGTACACTTAATACAGTTTTGTTAAATAAATCCTTGTCGAATCCTGTTTTTAGACTGACTAAGAACAGGATTAGACAAGGATTTATTTAACAAAACTGTATGGAGTGTACTTTTTTACATAGGAATTTTTGCTAGTGTTCGGACACTTTTGTTACCGACTGTATATTCATTAGCAATACTCTATTTTAAATCTTGTTTAAATGAAGCGGGATTTTTGTATTATATGTTTAAAGTTTAATTATTTTGATAAATTTTTATTTTAAATACATAAATAAAATATTTATATTGAAATTTTTAATTGTAAACAAATATCGTTAGAGAAAGATCTTAAATTTTCTATTCCATATAGTATTAATAATATACTATACAAATATATTTATATATAATTGAATATGCATATTTTTTTTTTTTTTTTTAAATAAATATGTTGATAACAAAATGAATTAAAAGAATTCTGTATTTTAATTTTAAATTTTTGTAAGAAAGTCCATCATACATTTAGTAATAATATTATTATTTGAAATAATAATTTAAAACTGCATTTTTTATGTGTTTTGCGTTTTGAGTTTATATTGTTACAAAATTGTAAATAATTGTGTTTATTTTTGTATAAATTCTTTCAAAGAGGCTTAGTAAGTTGATAAAGTGTTAATTTTGTGCATTTCTAGTCGTTTTAGCGTCAAAATAGCCTTATTTTCCCTTAAAAACGCATTAAAAAGCCCCACTAAGGCAGGTAATGGATTTGGCGCCAAATTTGGCGACTTTTTCCCACCTTGGCGATTTTTGGCGACCTTGGCGAGAAAATCCTTATTAGGGATATACCAAATATGGAAGCTCTAATCTCATTGGCTGATGAGATACGGAAATTTCTGGAAGTTTCCACTCTGTTCTACAGGGGTATATAAGGAGCGCTTTCCCGCCAAGGAGTTCAGTTCAGTTCCGTTTTCAGCCAGCTTCGCTAGTACTTGCATTTTTTTGAGCCTGTTTGAAAGCGACTTGCTTTAAATATTATTGCTATACAGTTTGTACAGTGGTTTTGCTATTGACAGCTGTTGTTTAAGCTGTGTTTACCGGTTGAATTGAAGCTGATACTTGGTTTATAGACCTGTATTTTTCTGGAATTTTCTGTGAATAAATTATTAAATTTTTGTAAGTTTCGCCTTTCATTCTCGGACAACTCACGAACCCCCAAGTTTGCAACAATATACATATATATATATAACATGTGAAGACCAAGTTATTGAGAAATTCTATGAGGATGTTACGAAGGCCCTCAGCAAGACCAGAAGACACAATCTTTAATTCATTATCGGAGATTTCAATGCTCGAATTGGTACCAAAAATTCAAATGAACGTGTAGTTGGTGGATTTGGAAAAAGAACTAGAGATGAAAAAGGACATAGACTGATTGAATTTGCACAATGTGAAAAAATGTATGTTATGAATTCATTTTTTGAAAATAATTCAAATAAGAAATGGACATGGGGAGTCCCAATGGAGGAACAAGTGAAATAGATTACATTCTATTTGGCAAGAAATACACTTTTACGGATTGTGCCGTGATAAATACATTTAGCTGTGGTATTGATCACAGACTCGTAAGTTGTAAAACTCTTGTAAGGTACGTTGTAAGTTCTAGGTTGCACTGGAAAGACTGAAACTGGGTCAAATTCATAACAAGAAAATTCAACCACAGCTTCTAAAGACTAAAGAAAACAAGAATTTCAGCTTAAAATAAAGAACAGATATCAGTTACTTGAGGATACTGAAGACATCAATGAATTCACTGTGAATGCTATCAATGTTGTTCTGGAATCAGAAAAAAATATGGTTGAGTCAGAAGAAGAAAAGCCTGCTAAAAAAATCTTGAAAGAGACACAACAGCTTATGGAAAAGAGAAGAAACATAAAATATAACAAGGAAAATATTACTGCAAAAAGTTAAATTTTCAGAACTATGTAAAACTCCGAGAAAAAGGATTGTAGAAGACACCAGAAAATTCAATTGTAATATGATCCAGCAAGCCACTGAAGAAAATAAAATTTTGAAAATTGCGAAGAGAAATCTAAATCCTGGTAGGAAACGAATTCTAGCTTTGAAGACAAAAAGTGGAAATATAACTCGGAATCAAGAGCAAATTCTAAAAAAGGCAGCAAATCTTTATTCAGAAGTGTACAGATCACCAGGATAACTCAGTGGTTCACCTACCTCATCAAATACAAACCATGCTATACCAGCAATATTGAAGGAAGAAGTAGCTATGGCAATAAAAATAATGGAAAATGGAAAAGCTTCGGGAGAAGACAAGGTCACTGTAGATATATTTTAAAAGTAGCGGAGAATGAAGCCATTGAAATTCTTACTGAACTATTCAACAAATGTATAACATTATGTGATGTTCCAAAGGACTGAAAAATGCCATCATAATCTTACTCCTTAAAAAAAAAGGAGACAATGAAAATATTAGAAACTATCGTCCAATCAGCCTGCTTGCTCTATATATTGTATAAAATTCTGCTGAAAGTTCTAACAAACCGCTTACAGAAACAGATGCAGCGCAACCTAAAGTACAAGCAAGATTTCGAAATGGTTTTAGTACCATCGATCATATTCATAAAATTAGGGAAATTATTGAAAGAAATAATGAATACGAACTCCCTCTGTGTGGGGCTTTTGTGAACTACGAAAAATCTTTTGACTCTCTATCATCACCAGCAGTTATGGATGCATTAAGGTATACTAATATTAATTTAGGACATAATCACCTTATTGGAAGCATTTATAAAGAAGTAACAGCCAAATTAAAACACCACAAAACGAGTAATGCTTACAAAATTAGAAAGGGTGTTAGAGAAGGGGACACAATTTCACCCAAATTTTTCAATGCAGTACTTCAAGAAGTTTTTAAAAATTGAGAACAGAAAGGCATAAAAATTAATGGAGAGTTTATAAATCATTTGAGATTTGTGGAGGATATTGTACTGCTTGCCTCCTCATTTGAGGATTTGCAGGAAATTCTTCAGGAGTTAAACAAAGAAAGCAAGCTTGTTGGATTGAAAATGAACTTCAGCAAGACAAAAGTTATATCAAATTCCTTTGTTTCTCTAATGAAGATCGCTGTTGATATGGACGAATTAGAAACGGTATGCAGTTATACTTATCGAACAGGAACATCATGGAAGAAATTAACAACAGAGATAAACTTTCATGGATAGATGCATGTTAATATTCACCCGAAGAGACAAAAAGCGAAACCATTGGATTAAGAAACAAACCAAGGTTACTAACGTTATTTCTAGAAGTTAAAATGAAGCTCGGCTGGGCAGCTTGTGAGAAGAAATGATAATAGATGGGCCACCAAAGTTCTATTTTGAATACCAAGAGATAAAAAAAAACCGAAGAAGAGACCACTGTGTCATTCGAGAGATGAAACTGTGAACTGTGAAGTTTGGAAGAATAGAATGGAGAATAATTGTAGAAAACAGTTTGGAATCACCTAGGAGAAGCCTTCATCTTGAAGTGGATTTATAAAAGCTGAAATTGGTGATAATTGATGATATATATATATATATATATAAACACAGTATGATTTGAAATGTGTACCATCATTTAAAAAATATAAAGAATATTTTATTGGATATACACATACTAAACACTAAAAATTTTATATATGTATTTTAAGAACATCAAAGTGCTTATATAAACTGAACAATTCTAAAACAATATTTTATCTATCGTATGATTAAGAGAAAGTTATTCTCAGTCCTAAGCAATTGCCATTTATCTATTATAATTTGCATATAAAGACTAACAAACATGATAATTTAAAGACTTTTATCATAATAGACTAATGATAAAATCATAGACTTGGGTCACAGAACTTAGATCATAGACTAATTATCCAAGATTCAGTAACTAACCTAGTTTTTAAAATCAAAAGTTAGATTAAGGCATTACTACAATTCTGCTAAAATATTTAAATCCTTAGCATAAATATCACAGGAAACTTTTGTAAAATTTCTACGGTTAAAAATCACAAGATCGTCTCTCTATATAAATACATATATAAATATATCAGAACAAACTAATTTGTTTTTCATAAAACTATAAAATATATTAACAGCAATCCTAGAAAAATAAGTACCAATTGGAATACCTTGGATGTGTAGAAAATAATTACTGCCATTATATACAATTTTTAATAAAATACAAAACTGAACCATATATATCGAATAGCTGCTATCGTAGTCTTAAATTGAATTAAAATCGTCATATATCGTAATAAAAATCATAATAATATCATAATGAATAATTAAAAACAAAGCAAAAGAATTAATTTTAAAATGAAACATTAACATGTGCAGATTTTAAAATATTTTAAAATTCAGTAGTTATACATATTTATTTTATATCTGTAAAATATTGAATATAAAGGTACAAGAAACATCGTCGAAATAATTTAGATTTCTTTTACATTATACCGTTTTTTATATAGTGTACAGACATGAAATGAGTAATTCTTCGCATGATAAAAAAAAAAAAAAGTTTGGGTGATTTTTTTTTTTTTTTTTTTTTTTTTTTTTTTTTTGAAGGGCAAGGGTTTGGAGAAAAGTAATGTCCATTTTCCAGGGATCGGATCGTTTATAATTTTTAACGTGCTTTTTATTATTTTGTCACCACTTTTTACTTTCCGAACACTATAGTGAGGAAAGTATTGTAATCATATCAAAAATCCGAATTCGAGATTTCGATGTTTCTATACGTTTCGAGGTCCAACGAGTCCGTTTTCACTATTTTTTCGATGATGTATGTATGTGTGTGTGTATGTATGTGTGTATGTATGTGTGTATGTATGTGTGTATGTATGTGTGTATGTCTGTGAGTGAACACGCTAGCGTCTAAACGCTTTGTTCGAATAAGCTGAAAGTTGGTACGTACATTGTAAGTCACCATAGTACGAACCCTATAGATTTTGGTGAATCTAGCACTTATAGTTTTTTTACAGGGACACAAAGAAAAATTCTGTATCATTATGGGCAAGGGACCAAAATCTTAAAAGTGCGATAGCATCTAAACGCCTTATTCAATTGAGCAAAAACTTTATACACATATTATAGGTCACAGATACTCAATCTGTATAGATTTTGGAGAATCTAGCACTTATAGTTTTTTTACAGGGACACAAAGAAAAATTCTTTGCCAAATTTTTAAAAGTGTGATAGCGTCTAAACGCCTTATTAATCTCAGCAAAGAATTTGTACACATGTTATAGGTCACATTTGAACCAACTGTATAGATTTTGGTGAATCTAGCACTTACAGTTTTTTTTACAGGGACACAAAGAAAAATTCTTTATCTTTATGGCCTATGAGACCAGCGATAGCATCTAAACGCCTTTTTCAATTGAGCTGAAAATTTGTATGAATATTATAAATCACTGTTGCACTAACTATAAGCATTTTGGTGAATCTAGAATTTATAGATTTTTACAGGGACACAACGAAAAATTCTTTATCATTATGATCTAAGGGCTCAAAGTTCAGTAGCGTTAAATAAAACCTCGTGTGATATATGGAGAAAAATACTCAAACACTCTGTTATGGTTTTCTCTTTTTTGTTTGTTTAGCAACTCCTCTTTCTTTATTTTATCTACAAAACTGTTAGTTACTCAATGTTCGGAAAGTCGAGTGGAGTCACTCCAGATTTTTTTTCTTTATTGGAGGTTTTAATGCTACATCATTTTTTAAAATACTGTTCTGAAATAAGGAATAGCGGTGATAAAAATAAACAAATAAATAAAAATACGTGAAAATACAGAAACGGTGCTACTCTTGCCGTTTTCAAAACCTTTTACACACATTTAAGGTTATTTTCAATTTCAAGTTTTTTTTTTTTTTTTTTTTTAAGATTTTTTTTCTATATTATTTAAAATTAATATATTATGAGTTTTATATATGTAACCAAACATATATATGCTTCTGACTGACATTGTTCATCTCAATTACACCACCATTTAAAATAAATAAATGAATGAATGAAATATGCAAATTTTAGTATTATTTGGCTTGCAACTGAAATTGGAAATGTTTCTTCATTTCAGAATAAATGTAACTTTTGTGACAAACGAACTAACGTAAATTCATAAAAAATTTAAACAGTATGGGATGAAAACGAATGTACATAGACTAGAACGTTATAGGTAGTTAGAAATTTGAAAACTAATAAAAAAAATAATTATAAGATTAAAAAAAAATTATAAACCATGTTTTTTAATTTTCTGTTTAATCATATAAACGCTACTGAAGGCAGCCGGAACTTCAGCAATTGGATAAAGGTATTAAAAAAATTCCTTGCTATCGTCTTTTGAGCTATTATAAAAGTTTCAAATGGCTATCTAGCCGGGAAGTTAGTTAAAAGTTGATTGCAAGCTTTGTACTGGAAACGCTGCCGAAGGCAGCAGGGTCCCGAAGCAATTGGATAAAAATATTTTTAAAAAGCATTTTCACCGTATTCTGAACTGTTCCGAAAGTTTCAAATGTCTAGCTACTCGGGAAGTTAGTTAAATAAATTTTCTGTTGAATAATATGAACGCTGCCGAAGGCAGTAGGGACCTGAAACAGTTGACTAAAAGTATATTAAAAAATGTATTGCCACCGTGTTCTGAGCTATCCTGAAAGTTTCAAATATCTGGCTAGTCGGGAAGTTAGGGAAAAATCGATTGCAAGCTTTGTACTGATAACGCTGCCGAAGGCAGCAGGAACCCGAAACAGTTGGCTAAAGGTTTTAAGAAAATGCATTTTCACCGTGTTCTGAACTATTCTGAAAGT
This sequence comes from Salticus scenicus, assembly GCA_963930645.1. NCBI lineage: Eukaryota > Metazoa > Arthropoda > Arachnida > Araneae > Salticidae > Salticus > Salticus scenicus. Next base: position 49,554,019 of record OZ005659.1, read on the forward strand.
TTCAAATGTTTAGCTAGTCGGGAAGTTAGTTAAATAAATTTTCTGTCGAATCATATAAGCGCTGCCGAAGGCAGCGGGACTTGAAATAGTTGACTAAAATTATTAGAAACATGTACTGTCACCGTGTTGTGAGCTGTCCTGAAAATTTCAAATATCTAGCTAGTCGGGAAATTAGTTAAAAGTCGATTGCAAGATTTGTCCCTGACAAACACACAAACAAACAAACAAACCCACAAACAAACAAGAATCGAAGTTAATGAAAACATGGTAATAAATTCAAAACTTTATAAAAAATTGAAAATAATATTTCTTGAATGATAAAGTGATATTATTTTTAAAGTGGTGTATAATTTCTCAAATTTTATAATAACTATTGGTGTATACATATATTTGATAGCATCCATTTTCCTCATTTTCCTGACCCCCCTTATTCCCTTAAAATGACAATGAGTAATTGTTATGTGTAACAATAGAAAAAAATAAAGGCAGAAAATATATCTCATTCTTCTAAATCATTTTCTAAAGCTGGGCAAATGAAACCTGTGGTCTAGACAGATACGCCCAAGGATCAATACTGCATAAAAAAAAAAAAAAAAATAGTAATAAATAAAATAAATATCCAAAGTGCTTCGTATCTGGTGCTCCGGCCGAGTAATGGCGCCTTAGTCCTTAGAAGGAAGATTAGAAATTCATTTGTCTATAGTTGGATTAACTCTTTTATACAACATATCGAAAAAAAAGAAAGTATGGGAAGATTTGATATCTCTGAAGGAGAAGGGAAAAAAAAGATATATTCAAGAGCCAAAGCATAAGTGGAGGTTTGAGTGAAAATATCAACCCTTTTCGTTATCTTTCTTTTATATATATTTAGTAGATAAAATTGTAGCATATTATCGGATGCCATTGAGATTATTTATTTGGAGGATGATTAGTTTATAGAGCATAATGATAAAATACACTCGACAGAGGAGTAAATGCTATCGTATAACTTAACTTCTTTCTTCTTCTTCTTCTTCTTTTTCCCCCGTTTTTATGCACATATTTTGGATAAGAAAAAAAACTTTCCGTATAAACTTTTTCGTTATCAAGTTTCATTTTTAAACGATAACTTAAATTTTGAATAACGACATGACATGTAATATTATTAATATTTTTTATTGTTATATTTTTAGTTTTCTATACATTTTCCTTTTCTTTTCTTTTATAATACTTAAAGCCGTTGTCGCCAGATTTTTTATTTAAAGGAGTTCTTATTTCATTTCATTTCTTTCTTTCTTTCTTTTTTCTTTTTTAAATTTTTAGCGCCATAATTCGTAATTGTATTATTTAAAGTATTTTCCACAAAAAATAATTTTACTGATTTAAAAATTTAGTAATATTACAAATTTAAAAATTGTCTGAAGAATAAAATAGCGCATTTCTGCTGCAATCCAAGGACAATTGTAGAATATCATGAGATAGCTAATGAAAAATGTTTTGGCTATTGGTAAAGTGAGTGTTACAAATACACAAAATTGGTTTGATATTCATGATTTGTTTCAACTGTTGGAAAATCCTAAAATTGATGCACTTTATTAATTACAATAAAAATGTATCCAATTATTAACGTAACAAAAAAAATTCAGCTTTATTTTACAATCCCTAACATAATTTAATTTAGAAATTAAATAATAACATATAATTTGAATTAAAGTGTTCCCGAAACTGAATTCTATAGACTAAATTTGTACGTTTGAGTTAATTAAATATTGTTCACATTTTTAATGATCAATTAATGAATTAAAATATTCACACATGTTTGCGTTTCTAAACACTTTATGAAAGATTTCTGCATAAGAATTCATTCTCTGAAATGCGGTTTTGAAAAGAATAAATAATGCAAGTTATATGCCAATCTACAACTTCTTAAATTACGTATTTTCAGAAAAGCAAAATAATGCTGAAAATTTGTCTTCATGTATAATATACTATATATTTTATTATATTCAATTAAGCATATTAATTTAATAACATTCCAAAAGCTAATATTAATTATACATATCCAGAGCTGCCAACATAATCCGGCAATTTGTTAGTACCACCCCTTTTCCTACACCACTTATTTTTTAGAATAATTCTCTTCAAATATAGTTACGATGAATTAAGAAAACAAATACTCTAAAAAATAAGTGGTGTAGAAAAAGGGGCGGTACTAACAATTTGCCGGATTAGGTTGGCAGCTCTGCATATCTATTAGGATTAAAGAATCGTTTTTTTTCTTCTTCTTTTCCAGACAACAAAAACCGTCATTACCATGAATAATTTGGGGGTAAAGTAGGAAGTTCGCAACATATACTCAGAAAAACAAAAAAAAAAAAAAGACTATTATTCTAAATTAAATCTTATTTAGGACAGAATTTTAATTTTTAATGTTGTTATTATTTTCATTATTATTATTATTATTATTATTATTATTATTATTATTTTAATAATACATTTTTTCTTTTACTCTTTGTTTCTTTAAATACCTTTTTTGATATGTTGCAATTTATTCTTAATAAATAAATTAACAATTTTTAAAGCTTTATGCACCAAATTTGAAATAATCTCAAATCACTCCATTTAGACGCATTATATCAGTTGAGAAATTTCTCCTTTATAAAATAAATATTAGAGTTTTATGTTACTAGGTAAAAGCTAGATAAATAATGACAGCATTTATTTTATGTTACTATATCTTTCGGTAATATTTATGTGTTTGATTATTTCTAATGAATTTCTGTCTGTAGTAAAACGCGTCTAATTTTTCTCTTAATATTTTGTTTAACGGGCTTGAGTAAAGTAGAAACCTACATTGTTCATTTTTAGATTCCATTCCATGTTATTTTTGCTTTCTTCTATATTCAGTAGAAAAAGTACTGGATTCTTAAAATTTTTGACTTCCGCTTTGCGATAGATTTATACGTTTTGGGAGATCTAGAATACGATTTGACCATTTTTAGAAAATGTCTGTCTTTCCGTCTGTCTGTCTGTGTGTGTGACGAAAGTTTTATGCGACTGTATTTCCGGAACTACTGCTCAGAATTGTATATAAATTAATATGTAGATACACCTTGACCTAAGTTAGTGCCTATCAACTTTTAGTGTCAACCGTTCAACAGGTGGTGCTGCTATACAATGATTTCCGCAATTTAAGGAGAGGCTATATCTCAGGTTCTATTGCATATAATCAAACAAAACATGATATATGAGAAGATCATTATGAGACATGATGCTGATTCAATTTAAATGCTTATCGGTCAACAGGTAGATCTGCTTTACTGCTATTCCTGCTATTTAAGGTAAGGCTATATCTCAGAATCTATTGCACATAATTGCATATAAATTTATATGTAGATGCACCTTGCAATAAGTTAGTGTCTATCAAATTTAGGTAATAAATAGTTAAGCAATAATTTGTTTTCTTGTTTTCTTGTTTTGCGCGTAATTTTTAAACAAATGAACACAGAAACATAAAATTTGGATGGCATATTCGTTATCGTATCATCAATCGATATTTATATATTATTAACATAAGTAATAATAATAAAACTAATAATTATTCAATTTTTCTGAAAAGTAAACTTTAGAAAAAATGGAGAATTTCAACAATTTTAGAAAAGAAAACTTAATGAAAAATGGTCATAAGATGCATTACAGACAGGTAAAGATGCACATGTATGCATGTGTTGGAATAATGCCGGATTTTTCTTCCTGTGTTCATTTTTCTGTTTCTTTTTTTTTCCTTCTTTTTTTCGCATGTGAATATTTTTTTTTTTAAATATACATACAAACAGGAAAATTGGATAAGACGTTCGTTATAAAATTATTTATCGACATTTTTATTATCATGATGAAATTTATAAATTAGTAATTATATTTTTTCACAAATTCTGTTATAAAAGTTAAAAAAGTGAACACATAAAGAAAAATTGGGATTTAGTTTGGCATTTGAAGGCATGTGCATCACCTATCTGTAATGGATCCTTACCAACATTTTTTCTTAAGTTTTCTTTTCTAAAATTGCTAAAATTTTTCATTTTTGCAAAGCTTACTTTTGAGAAAAAATAAATAATTATTAGTTTAAAAATTATTAATAATGCTAAAAATATATAAAATTCTATTAATGATATAATAACAAGCATGCCATCCAAATTGTATGTTCAAATATTTATTTGTTTAAAAAATATGTACAAAAGAAGAAAATGGGAAAGTTGTTCCTTTAATTTTGAACGCCAGTGTGCATTTGAATAGAATTACAGTAAAAAAAAAAAAGTGGTGTGGAAAAGTAAGCACGACAAGTAATTTTAAGGAATAATATGTAGGATGTTGGCAGGTATGGTCTTTCTTAACACCTGTTAAAATTTACAAAATTTAAAAGTAATTGTATTTTGAATTATTGTAAATAAAGCTATGGTCACTTTTTGTCTGATATTATCTCTTTTGAAAATAACTGACAATTTAATATTTTAATATCGTTCATTTGACTTTATTTTTAAAAGTGAATACTTATAACGAAGTTATTTATATATTATATTTGTTTTATGAATCTACATAAATTCTACACGTAGTACGTATTATGTACTTTTATTCAAATTATCATATTCATGTCTTCCATATTCCTAAACAAGGTCCCATATTCCTATATCTTCATTTTCAAGATATCTTAAGTACAAATTCCCATTCTTTATTTGTATCTTTATCACTCAATTCCAAAACTTCTCCATATGCAAAACTGAAAAATTTTCCGACAACAATGAGCAACAAATTCTGAACTTCCGACAAAAGTTTGACTAAACTTTATAAGAATTTCAAATTAAAACAAGATTTCACTAACATTTTTCAGATATATGGAACTTCCTGTCACAATCTTTAGCAAACATGTGCAACCTACGCTTTTCCCTAAACAATAGAACAATGTTTTTATGTAGAAATGTCGGCTTTAAGGAAATCTTGTTCAAAGATAATGGTCATTCCTTATAAAGAAATGCCATAAAAGAAATGTTTAGCTACAGAGCGAAGAAAAAAAATAGGAATCCATTTCACTAAGTTGTTTTTTAATGTCATTTTCCTTCCTGTTGTAATTGATGTTATCTAGACATAAAAAAAGATAATATCTGGTTAGAGATGGAATGACTTAATAGTCATAAAGGGGATTTTAATTTTGCTTTTATTTTCTCTAACTGAGTATTATAAAAACTTAATCGCTTCTTGATAGTAAATTACTGAGTGACTTAACATTTTTTAGACTGGCTTAATACTTTTTTTTAATATATGTTTTGTGTATACTTAATTATCTTTAATAAAGTTTTCTTTATTTTCACTTAGTATTATATACATATTAATGTATATTTTTCGATTGTGTGCATCGAATTCGTTGAACTGTTTTGGTTAAAAATGTTTTTGTGACACATATTTAAAACATTAATGTGATATTTTTTTTTTTTTTTATAATAATTCAAAAATGACATTATTTATTTATTTTTTATTTATTTTATTTTTTCTGAAAAAGAAAATAAAAATTACTCCTAATAGTCGTAAGGAGGACTTTAATTTTGTTTTCCTTTTACTCATACTAAATACAGTATAAATTTATCCTTAAAAAAAATTTTTTTTTCCTATTTCTGTTCATTTAAAATTTTTATTAGATTTTGCTTGAAAATCTTTTTTTTTTTTTTTTACTCTTTAGTTCAGAAGATTTTTCTGAAAATTCTGAATTATTTTTTTAATATATGTTTCATAAAGAACTCAAAAGAGTTAATGCTTCACTTGCGTCCCTATCATTTTTCGTGGGGAAAATGTGTACTTGATTATTTAAACCCGAAACAACTGCTGCACATAAGGTTTTTTGGGTATTTGCTTATGAAGTTTTTATTAATCATCATAAAACAACGGCGTTCCCGTAAATTTTACTACAGTTATGTTTAATCAATAGTCGAGCAGCGTTTAAACAATTTAATTCGGTATCTGGTTTGAATTATTCAATTCAATTCACACCAGTTCAATTTGAAAAGTCTGTATAATTTTTTCCTTCCTAGTGACACTGATAAGTCATCCTGAATTCAATGTACGCAAAGAGGGTTTCTGAAATTCAGTGATAACTGTCTCTAACTATCGAATATTTGCCGCTCGGAAATTGCCTTTTTTTTTTTTTTTTTTTTTTTTTTTTTGCATTGTCTTTAAGTTGAGATCTGTATAGCAGAGTTAAATACAATATTTAATGTATTTAGAAGAACAAATTATTTTTTATGTTTTACTTTCCATACCCTTACATTACATATAATATACATTTTTTAAACTTTTTCAAATCATGGATAGTTATTTCCAACCAGTTAGTTTTAATTCAAGATCTTGTATTTCAGTTACCAAAGGAAAAATAAATAAATAAAATAATTACCGTAATTTCTGGTAGATACCCCACAGGTTATATAATCCAGTTTTGCACCAGAAATTTCAATTGATAAATACATTTATATTTGTACGAGCTCTTCCTTCGAAAAAATATAGATTTCTCTATTAAATAAAATTTCTGGTGGAGAAACGACACACCTTACCAGCGGGTTATCTACCAGAAATTACGGTAAGCAAATTATCGAAATTAGTTTGTATTCATTGAAAAAAAAAATCTGTAATTATTTCGTGTAAATAGTTTACTATTTTATAATATTATGCAGTTGCATTCATAAAATACTTTAATCATATTTTTTATTTTATTTCTAAAAATACTTCAGCAAGAATGTAATTGATAGAAGTGCTTTGCAACATTTTACTATGTCAACAAATACTTCTGAAGAATTAAAATTAATTTCTCAAAGCCATTGTGCAAACAAAGTATTTTATGAAGTTCGATTTTTACACTGGTTTTTAGTATGATAATACGTTTTGAGATCCCCTGAATATCAAAGTGAAATTTTCAGTGATTAGTATGTATGTATGCATGTTATAAGCATAACATAAAAATATATAACTGCAGGTGATTCAAATTTGGTATTCCGAAGTTGGTATGTAGCGCCAGTACATACCAATCAAGATTGGCACGTTTATGGGCAAATTAACGAAATGGCCTTGAATTTCATGTTTTTAAATAAATGTAGGTACTAAAATTGAACAGGGGGTGAGGGGCATATTGAAATGCAGGGTAAGAGAAAGTTGTGTGAGTGACACACTAAATTGTTTTTATTCATTTTATTTATGTGGATTTTCCTGTTTTTCTTTCGTGCAATTTCAGGTTATACATGGTTAAGTTTTTATTAATTTTATTAATAAGAGAAATGTATTTTCTAATAATAAAATTAATACTGTTTTCTACGATAAAATAATAATAATAACAAATGTTCACAAAAACATAATTTGGTACTTTTTTTTTTTCTTTTTTTTTTTTTTTTGTATACATATTTTATATTACTTACTTAGATTCTTTAATTTTACAAGATGAAAATTTTGTGAATTTTCATTAGAAAAAGAAAACTCTCGTACTTTGAAAGGAAACAAAAACATAAATAAAAAATTCATTCACTGAGAATAGATTTATGCAAATTTCATTTAATTAATTCTGTTCTGAATTTAATCTTTCTTAAATATTCTTTTTCTGTTGTATTTAATAAGAAAGAATTCTGTATTAGGTTTTCATTTTACTTATTTATTTATTTATTTTTAGAATGAACTTTAGTTTTTGTATTTACTTCACTCAATATGAATACATGAATAAATTATGCAAGATGACAATAAACATAAAGCGGAAGATACATCATTTTGTGCACGTGACAATCATGTTGTAGTGTTTTTTCATTTTCTGCATCTTCTTTCTTTAATGAATAAAGTGGATTAAAATAGAGTTTTGCTAATGTTGTTTAGAATTCTCGGCAATTAATTTTTTCTCGAAAGATACGGTGGAAATATTTGCTTATATATATTATGTTAACTGATAAAATGATTTAAAAGTATTCATTCATAATTTATTAAAATAAATGAAAAATATTTTTTTTATTTATCCTAATAATCATTCTTTGAATATTTAAGATACGGTACCGTTTTAGCTTTTCTTTTTCTTTTCTTTTACTTTTCTTTTTAATTTTTCTTTTTTTAGTTTTAGTGTTGTTGTAAAGAATTTGGTTGTATTATATTTAACATTAACTAAAAAAAAAAATCTCAGTAACTTTCATTTTCATTTAAAATTAAAATGATAATATATATATATATATATATATATATATATATATATATATATATATATATATATATACATTTTCTTTTCATACTTTATTCTTTTCTTCTTTTTGCATACATTCACTAGAATATATTACATAAAACTGGGCATAGATTTTTTATGATTCTGATTTTATATTAATTATACATCTATACATATTTTACATTCATGTAAAGTGGAAAACGGGGAAATTTACATATTCGTTTAAAATATACATATACATATTCGTTTTAAAAGTTTCTTATTTAAAAAACATTGTTTAGCTAAGCAGCTTTTAGCGATAGCTTTCTTTGTTTTACGTATAATGAAATGTATTCTTTTTTTTTTTTTTTTTTTTTTAATGGCTATTTCTTGTAATATTCAAAATTACTGGCGACAGAAAAATATAACGCATTACACAATTACGATGCTAATAACGTGGTGATGCCTGACATTTCTCTTTCTTCACAGAAAAAAGAATTATAACAGAGTTTTGTCACCCACAATCTTAAACGTCTTCTTTTCTTACATTTACTTCCTCAGAAAAAGAATGAATAATGCATGATTTCGAGTAAAAAATATTTCTCTGTCGGACGACTAGAGAAAATTGTGCCTGATAAAGTGCACGCATGTGCTTCTAAAGCTAAATTGGAAATCTATTTTTAATTAGGGATTTCCGAGATACAATATGTTTCTTAATCAGCGTATAAAGATATTATAAATTTTAAATAAACTGTTACGTATTGAAATGATTTAATCAATGAGTTTAGAGAATTCAGAAATTGAAAGAAAAATTTGTACTATTTTTCATGTTAGATTTTATATATAATTAAAAAAAAAAAAAAAAAAAGAAAGACACATGAAAGTTTTTAAAACTGCAAATTTGAAATGCATCAAAATTTACACATGCTTAATATATTTTCTTTAACATTTCAGAATTAGCACAAAAGATCTTATAACTTGATTAAAATCTCCAATTAAAACTACTTTACAAGTTTTTAAAATTAAAATTTCATATCTGCGTAAGTGTTTGGGATTATGACCAACTGACTACATGAGGGTCTTTGGCCTGGGTAAAGTGAACTCTATACGGAAGGAAGGGGGGGGGGGGGTAAGCAGTCCTATATTTTTTTAACATGAGTTTCAGAGAAAACCACGAAAATCTTCGAATTGTTTGGCTAACGAGAGCAATTTGAGATAGAACCCGTCGCTTCTTATCCCTCAGTTTCCATAGCTGAACCGGATATCTTTCAATACGTTCTCGGCAACCGTTGAACGCGTAGCAATGAAAACAACAGTTTAATTTTTGATTGGGGAACATTCTGGTGTCAATAGATATTTTATATGCCTATTTTAAATATAAAATTGCAAAATATGTGCGTTATAGAAATAAAAATAAATTTGCGACAAATAATGTCGAGGAAAACATTTAGATTTAATAAATATTCCTGATTAGATGTTAAATAAAAAACATTTCATAGTTATTCATATAGAAAAATATCAGTTTTTTTTTTATATACATATGTTTTTATATCAAATAAATTCTCGTGGAAATAATTTTAGTTCTGGGAAACGTTTCCAATCTTATTTTAGTAAGAAATTATTTATATTGAAATTTTTATTATTTATTTAAAATGCCCAAAAATGAATTTTTGAAAATTTGATATTTTTTCGCTTAAATTGGAGTTTCGAAATTTAATCACTGCCAACAACTTGCTAGTGTCACGATTCATTTTACTATAGTACTCTAATATTAGGATTATAGTACCATAGCTGCTAACACGTACTTTTATTTTATTTTATTTATCTATTTATTTATTTTATGGGAGTTTCTATACATTTTCTAGAAGTTTTCAACGATTAAATAAGGAGAAAATTTTCACTTAGAGAAAGTGGTGTAAAGAAAAAAAGAGTACAAGTTAACAGTTCTGTGTTTATTTTTATGGGGGAGTGAGTGAGTGAATTTAACGTTGCACTTAGCTACAGCGTGGGCAACTGGGGACAGTCTGGGATTGCCTTTAGTTGTGGTTTGAAGACATGCTATCACAATCTTGAACCTCTGCGTAGGAAATGGCTCTTCTGTTTCAATAATCCATCCCCTTTTTCAGAATGACTTGTGTGCGTTATTCTTTTTTTACTCTAAATCAATGCCGAAGAGCAATTTCGAAAATGATTATTTTTCACAGATCAGATTGTCAGCTCTTAACTTTGCCACTAGAAGGCGCTCAGAAGTTGTAATTATTAGACACCCGAGACCGGACACTGAATAAAAATGTCGGTGACATTTTTGTTCAGTCTTTTAACTCTTTTATGACCGCTGACGTAGATTTAAGTCATTTGAAAATCTGTAACTCGGTCAGTGAGCGTTTCTTTCGTAATTTTTATATTACTTATTTCTTAATTATGTACCCAGTATTTATATTTTTGCAATAAAATATACTATGGATACAAGTATATTGGTTAGAAAGAATATAATTATAATGTATATCCATTTGTAATATAAATGTGAATAAATAAAATTTTGTTCTAAAATATTTCATCTTGGGAGAAAAACGCCCACAGGCGGACCTTACTGTCAAAAAAAAAAAAAAAAAAAAAAAAAATCATGTGGTCGCGAAAGTGTTAATTATTGTGATTACGGTGAAGAAATTTTTGCCAACATCAGCTCAGTCTTCAACAAAATATGTGAAAGTCTAACATTTTTAACCCATCATTTTCCAAAATTAATTTTCTTATTTTATTGAATTTTATAGGTTTGAATAAAGAAGACAGAGATGTCAATTTTTCTTCTTAATTCATCGTAGATAAATTTGAAGGGAAAAATTAAGTGGTGTTAGAAAAAGGGGCGGTACTAACAATTTGCCGGATTAGGTTGGCAGCTCTGAGAATATTAACCCCTTAACGCGCGGCCTCCTCGCTACGAGGACGCAAAATTTAAGATCCAGCTGCAAAAATTCATCCCGGAAATTTTTTAGCCAAAATTTACGTTTATAACATATCAGAAAAGGCCAGTTTTTTTAATCTTAAAATTTAAAATTTCTATTAGTTTAATTTAGCTCATGAATTCCGGTGGCAGTATAATTTAAATGATCCGAATTGTCTTGCGCCGCAAAGGGTTAAAGGATTACAACAAATTTCATACAAATAAATGTACTACTACAGACAAGTCGTCCCATTTCAGGAACAGTGGCAGAATGTGATGTGAAATATATTGTTTGCAGGGATGGAACACGGGCGCAGAATTCATACCACTATCAATGTAAGAAAATTTTCTACCTCTTAAATCGACGATATTATAGGTAGAGAAATTTCTTAAACACATTCCGGTGTGAATTCTGCGCCCGTGTTCCATCCCTGTGTTTACAGCGATAAAATATGTAACAATCCAAAAAACGAAACATTGGTGATGAATGGGTTAATTCAACATTTTGTTCCTTTTTATTTTGTACATACTATGGCTAGTAAGACTGGAAACTACTGCTTAAACATTTGCTGGGCCCTCACTTTTTTTTTTTTTTTTTTTAGTGATAGAATACTAAAAGAATTTGAATATTTGGATAAAAAAAAAAAAAAAAAAAAAAGACAGAATGAATTTATCTTATAAAATAAAATTAATTTCATTTTTAAACTTTTCTAAATCCGGCGACAGTATACTTACTAAAAACATCACCGATTTTTAAAAAAATGATATACACAGTAAACTATTTTACGCCGACTACTATTTGTATTCTATACTTGGTTGTATCGGTACCAGAGCTGCTAACCTAATCCGGCAAACTGTTAGTACCGCCCCTTTTTCTACATCACTTAATTTTTAGAGTATTTGTTTTTTTCATTCATCGTAAATATATTTGAAGACTCTAACAATTAGGTGGTGTAGGAAAAGGGGCGGTACTAACAATTTGCCGGATTTGGTTGGCAGCTCTGTGGTACATTTATTTTTGGGGAAGTAAGTACATTTAATATGCCATTTGGGTGTTATTCTATGGTTCAGCACGTTATCGTTTTCTTTCTTATGCTCCACTAAAAACAGAAATATCATAATTACGAAATAATATAGCTATGAAAAAATATATATCCATATGTATGAAATTTAAGAAAACAAAAATGAAACATGTGATGATCTCATACTTGCCAACATACTAATTAATATTCCGTAGTATTGTTAGCCCCGCCTTCTTTTTCACACCGGTATCTTTTTAGAGTATTTTTCCTCTTATTTAATTGTAATTGCATTTTGAGAATATTACTCAAAAAATTTATTGGTGTGAGAAAAAGGGCGCGGTTAACAAGACTACGGAATATTAATTAGGTTGTTGGCAAGTATGTAGATCTACTGAGTATGTGTACTTGTTACTTTATCATGCACTATAGTAAAGTAGAAATAGTAAGCGTACACTGTTAAAAACTTGGTGTTAGATTGAACCAAAACTTGGTACTCAAGTAGCTGCAATAACCCAATGGTTTAACTTTTTATCATGATTTGGTAACTTTATGTTGAATCAAATATTGCAGGGGTCGTACTCTCCGCCCTTTTTTCAGGACACCCTCGTGGATGAGAAATCTCCTTCTTTATTGCTACCACTATTTGTATAAAATACTCCTGATCCTATTTAATCACGACACATCACTATGAAAATACCAGAAATATTTATGCATAAAATTAGTGGTGGCAAAAAAAGAGACAATTTCTCATCTCTGGAGTGTCCTGAAGAAAAGGGCAGAGAGTACGACCCCTGATATCTGTATTAAGTTTTAAATAAAAAGAAATCCAATATTCGACTGAGACGGTGATTGAAATGAAGACCTTCTTGTCTGAAATGAAACACCTGGCACTGTGCCACGCTTTCTTGGCCGTTAATTCTCTGTGTTTCGTTGATTTTGTTAAAAGGGGCTAAATTTTCTAGGGTCTTATCTTGGCACATGGATGAATTGTTGCACAAAATTTGCACTTTGCCCTATGTTTTTGACAACGCTCTTTAATATAAGCTTGGTTTGATTTCAATAAAAATTTACTGTTTCATACTTCCCTTGTGTGGGGGTGTATGGTAGCTCCAAGTTTTGGTACAATTTAAATTCAGTCGCAAGAACTACAAAACTTAAAAGTGAGGTTGAACCATTATGCTATTGCTTATAACTTTACTCCATATAGTGGTTAAAGTTTGAACTAAAATTTTTAACAGTGTAGAAAAATAGTTTACTGCGCTTTTGACTTTGTAAAGCTGCTTAAATTGGTGATATGAATACTTACCACGTCCGTAAAAAGTATTAAAGTCAATTCCGAACCATATCTGAATTGGAATTCGAAACTGGCACTGGTTAATTAACGGACAGATTTAATTATAAAACTACTAATTATTCTAATTCATTTTGTAAAATTATTATTACCTGCTTTTATTTTACCGCTTTTATTTATTTATTTATTTATTTATTCTGTTTTTGAGAGAGAGGGTAAATTTCTCTCATACAGAATTAACAACAGTTTAATTTATTGCGAAGCATTTTTATCCCCGCCTTTATTCCATACCAGCTTTTTTTTTTTTTTTTTTTTTTTTTTTTTACGAATAATTTGTTCTTAATTTATCGTAGTTATATATTGCAGAAAAATATTCAAAAAATAAAGTGGTGCGAAATAAAGGAGGGACTAAAAATGCTCCAGAATAAATTTAAATGTTGGCAACTCTGCTGCTATCATGCTTTCCGACTTTTTAACTTATTGCTTCAAATATTTAGTACACGCCCTTTTTTCCCACAACTTTTTTAGAGCAATTTTCACCGATGTATAACGATTAAATAAGAAGAAAACTATTTTTCAAAATTTAATGCGAGAAAAAGCGAATACTAAAAATTTTACGGAATAAATTTTAAAAATTGGCAAGTCTTCTGCTATGTAATTGCGAATAAATAAAAAGAAAATTACACTTCAGAAAAAGTGGTTTGATTAAAAGATTGCGAGTAATAGCAATGTTGCGGAATAAATTAGAATAATTGGCAGATCTATAATAATCACTTCTAAATTAAGTGCCAATGAAAATGAAAATTGTTATACATTTACACACAAATATTCAAAAATAATGTTAATTTAAAATATGTACTTTCATTTGAAACTACAGAATTTTTTTTTCCATGAAACATAAATGTATCTTACATTACATTATGAAAAGAAAACGTACATTCAAATGTCACAGACACAGGTCACATCTTCTTATTTGAGTGCTTTTCCCGAAAAAGTCGTAAAAAATAAATTATTTGATGCATTATTTATAATTCATGTGAAAGAAAAACTGGGGAGTCCGAAGATAATATGTGACATCGTCCTTTTAATTCTTGTACCTACCGTGACGAGATCTCTGACGACATCAGTTGAATCTTCAATGGGCTATTCTTTCATTATAGCAAAAGTTGACATCAGATGTAATCTTTTTGTCAGCATTCCTGGATTCTGAGGAAGGATCCGTGATTTTTCGGTTATTTTGCTGGAAATATCATTGTGTTATTGAATGTAAATCAAGACATTTATTACGTGTCGTTTGTTTACTTTACGATAAATAATGACACAGTTGAGATTGGCACATGGTAATTAAAATTGTTTGAAATAAGCAGTAATTACTTTGTTTTTATTGTATATAAATTCCTGGATCGTAAATCATTACACTCTATTGCACAAAATAAACAATGTATGTGTGTGTTTATATTTATTTTATTAAAGATTTGATTAGGCACATTTTCCTGAAATTTTCAAAGTCACAAGCTGTTTTGCAATGTGCAGGAATAAGCTGTACAATAAGATATAAAGATGAAAATAGATAAAAAGTTTTATAGTTGTATTTCGGCAATGCTATTATATTTTTATTGCTTACGTGCGAATCATTATATTTAGTCATTATTGCCGTACAATGACGTATAGACAGTAATCGTCGTGGTTCGGTTGGCAGAGGATTGGACTGCAGATTTCTTCATCAACGGTTCGAATTTCAAACCGGGAATTTTATCCGCAAGCTGGAATTTCAATTTGAAATATTATTTAATATTTGTCTAAATTCTGGATGACTCTCGATATTTTTTATTATTCAGATAAGATATTTCTCGAAAATTATGTATGTATATAAAAACAGTTCCCCCCCAGTTCTGGAGATGTTCTTAGTCTTAGGCTGTTGCGAGTTCTTCAGCCATTGTTTGTTCAAATCAAATTGATTGTTTAAACTATCGATGTAGTTCTTTCCCCCGTCGTAACATTATTAATTACGAACCACTTCACCGGCCACTATAATATATGGGAGGTTACGTTTCCCCCGAGTTATCTCGGAATGGCCAATCAAGTGGTAAAATGTAAAATGTAAAATTCTTAATTTGTTTATGGCGCAATTATTAAAGTAGACATTAAAACCATTCAGACACAGTTCTAACGGTCTGTATTTTTTCATTTTGCCTTTTTCTTATCCATGTACAGTCGGTAACAAAAGTGTCCGAACACTAGCAAAAACTCCTATGTTAAAAAAGTACACTTAATACTGTTTTGTTAAATAAATCCTTGTTGAATCCTGTTCTTAGACAGTCTAAGAGCAGGATTCGACAAGAATTTATGTAGCAAAATTGTATTAAGCGTACTTTTTTTATATAGGAATTTTTGCTAGTGTTCGGACACTTTTGTTACCGACTGTATGTGGTAGAGGATGTACTGTTTTGGGGTGAAATTTCTGAAATTGAATTTGTTATATTTACACGTTTTGAGATCCCTTGAATCCAAAAATTAGATTTTTTAACTATTGGTTTCTGTGTCTGTCTGTGAGTGTGTCTGTGTGAGAGTGTGTGTGTATCTGTAAGTGTGTGTGTGTGTCTGTCTGTGTGATTTTTATTAGCATATCTCAAGAACAAATAGTAGAATGAAGTTCAAACTCGGTATTCTACATCTGTATTATATAGTGATGCGACACTAAACCTTTCATTGAGATCAAGTAGAGGGTTCGTGTATAGGTTCATCAAAGAGAATTCAAATACACTATGTCTATGGGCGATATTTAATTTATTCACGAGCATTTTTAGCCCCGTTTTCTTTTCGCACCAGAAATTTTGTAGATTATTTCTCTTTAATATGTGACAACGATTAAATAAGAAGAAAATCATTTTTTCGAAATTTCCGGTATGAAAAAGAGGCGGGGCTAAAAATGCTCGTGAATAAATTATAAAGGTTGGGAACTCTGAGTGTAATATCTATAGGCTGCAATAAATAAATGGAATGAATATATTTTTTTTATATGCATGAAAGTATGTTTTATGTAGGTTGTGGTATGAAAATCATCCATTATTCCTTTAAAGGGCTACCAAACGTATTTGGATATATTGGGGCTATACTTGGAAATTGCTGGAAGTGCATTTCCTTTTGCGTTATGTGTTTTTCGTATAAGACTATATTTAAGTACACAATGTGATGTGAATATACTTTATAGACAATATAACAGGACTATCCAAAATTAAGCTACACGTTCTTTTATATTGAATGTAATTAATGGAAATTCTTTACTGCATTTTATTATGCCAAAGAACCCTGCTCAGAAAAGAAAAATTATTCCTCATAACCATGTTTTAAACAAAATACTCTGTGTAGTTCGATTTTGCTTTTTTTTTTTTTTTGTATAATATCGCGTTTCCATAAATACGAAAGACATATTTTTAGCAGTGTATATGTATATATATATCTGTTACCAGCATAACTTAAAAATAAGTAACTGCAGAAAATTCCAATTTGTTATATAGAAGTTGGTATTCAGTTCCTACTTGAAAAGTTGATCAAGATTGGCAAGTTTCCAGGCAAATTAATAACAGCTCTTATATTTAAAATAAATGTAGGCACTATATAGTTAAACCGTGAGGGGGAGGGGGGATTGAGGGGGCGCTAGCCCGCCTCACACAGTCTTATATGTCAAATAAAACTTTTCCTAAACCTATTTTATATTATTTTAAAACTTGATTGAACTTTACTGTATTTTCTGGCATATAACGTGCAAGTCAAATTAATGAGTTAAACACCAGAAAATTTAATTTACAAATAAAGCTATAAGTGTAAAAAACAAAAGCTTGTTAAGAAATAGCTTTTACTGTAAATTTAAATTTCCGATGTTTTCTGGTTTAACGGCCCTCTTCACTTACCGTCGCCGGAAGCCCGAGCCAATGTTATTCTATGGGGAAATTTTCTTTACAAGTAACTTATTAACTAATACATATTTATAAATTCTGTTTTTACATTCCGAAAATTCCCAACTGTTAAATTGACGGACATTTTTAAAAAATGTATTTTTTTATTTTTTAATATTTCATTTTGAAATTGCAAAACGAAAAAAAATCACGAATTGAAAATTCGTATTTTGCAGCTTCAAAATAAAATATTAAAAAAAAATAATTTTTTGAAAAAGGTCCGTTAATTTAACAGCTGGGAATTTTCAGAATGTGAAAACAGAATTTAAAAATATGTATTAGTTAATAAGTTATTTGTAAAGAAAAATTTCCCATAGAAAAACATTAGTTTCGGTTTCCGGCGACGGTGAGTGAATCGGGACCTTAACAAACCTGTGCGTTATACGCCAGAAAACACGGCCTATTAAATCTTCAATTTGTCTCTATAGCATTGAAGTGCAGAGTAAGAGAAAGTCGTGTAAATGACGTACCAGATTATTTTAAATAAAATTCAGTTATATGGCTCCATTATTAGCTGAAGTGGAAATTGCGATACAAAAATAATGTTTTTGAAAAATACGGGTTATAGAAAATTTCCTCTGAAGTTATTAAGCAATTTTTGCAAATGTAAAAAAGTAAAAAAAAAATTTAAGTGCAACCTAACTTCAGATATTTTAATACAGCTGTTTTAAAGCCAAAATTTTAAATACAAATATACAGCATTCAATTTTACATTTACAGAGAATTCTACAGCATATTGGAAAATTGCAATTAATCTACATTTTCTTTTTTTTTAGTACAGCAGAAATTCTGTGCTTATAAATACGAGTTAATATCTTACAAATGTAAAAAAATTGTATTTAGTTTTCGTAGTTACAGAAAATGTATAAAAATAAAATATTTTCATAAAAATGTTATGATGCTTATCTAAATCATGTGAGTGATTAATTATAACACAAGCGTTACATTATTTTCAAATTCAAAGTAAATGTATTAAAAAGCGTATTCATAGACAATAAAAAAAGAGAAATCATATATCTTAAAATCATCTTTTTCTCTTTAAAAAATGTATGGCTGATAAACACTGATCTATGAATATAGATTATGATAACTATTAAATATAAATATTTCAGAGAGTGTTAGTACTACCAGTAAAATCAGCTCAATTATAATTAAAAAGATAAAGAAATAGAAGAGATGACAATGATGATTTTCTCCAAGTCTTGATTTTAAAATATTTTGCGGCATTCATTAAAACTGTCAGATTTTGAGCAAATGAATGAGCCCTAAATGTAAAATTAAATTTTAAATTATGTATTACGCAGAAAAAAGAGAAAGAGAGGGGTGGGGGAAAGGAGAGAGAGAGTTTTATTTATCTAAGTATTGATTAATTATTTTCTCTTACCATTTATTATATCCTACTTTCCATATGTACCATACAGTCGGTAACAAAGTGTCCGAACACTAGCGAAAATTCCTATATAAAAAAAGTACACTTCATGCGGTTTTGTTAAATAAATCCTTGTCGATTCCTGTTCTTAATCAGTGTAAGAACATGATTACTAAGCGAGTACTCTACCATATGGTAGAGAAAGTATTTTTTTTTTTTTTTTTTTTTTCACAAACTTCTAGGGGTCGAGTGTCAGTCTTACAGCTAAATAGTCTATGTGTTAGCTACCAATACCCTTTACCAATGTCTGTTTACATACATTTGCATATTTGTTATTAAATTTACCTTTTCGTATAAGAAAATTAATTCCTATTTTTATAAAATTGGACTTACAAATAATTATTAAATAATATTAATTGAATATTTACAATAAGAATACAGTAAAAAATTAACACTCATAAGACTTTGAGGAGAACCTCAAGTTAACCACATGAGGACCAATTTTACGAACAATTTGTGTACAAACTATACTGTACAATATGAAATATGGCAGTTTAGGCGATGAACAGCCTAATTCATTCAAAATTTTTTTTTTCCATATATCTCTTTTTAATCATATGTCGCAAAAATGATATTTTCTTAGTAATAATAATAATAATAATAATCCTGCATTTATTCCAGAATTAAATTAAAATGTCTAACTGAAACATTTCGTAAAATCTTCGAAGTGCTGTGTTGAAAGAGTAACGGATCGAAAACGAATAATTTTTCGTTAAATACGAAAGAAAAACGTGATTTCTATATTGGTGTAAAAAGTATAATAAATTATCACTAGCCAACAATTATTTGAGCAACAAAACCGTAAGTTTATATATCAATCCTACCTCTTAAAACTAAGAAAATTAAATTGTTTGCATGAGCAGTGCTGACTGAAAGTAAATTGCAGTTCAAGGGGTTAATATGGCACTTCAACTTTTATGCATCATAAATTTGTGTAAAAGAATAGGATCATTAAAATCACAAATGGCAAGTTTCCCTCTTTTTGAAGGACATTTCTCCCCCCCCCCCCTTTTTTTTTTTTATTATTATTTACTTGCAAAACTTGCGAGTTAAATAAACCAAAAGATTTTATAAAGAAATAGAAAATTAAGAGATTTGATAGCGATGCTAAAAGAAATGTCTATTGAATTTAGGATCAAGGTTCTCCCACAAAAGAAATCTAAATACCAGAAATTTTATATAATATTTTTTTTAAGCTGATATCAGTGATTAGTCAAGTCTAAAATCATTATACTAAAATCATTATACTTGATTATAAAAGAAACTATCCCGATATATGAGACCGTAGCTATCATATCGTTTACAGAAACTGAATAAAAGTTTGGTGCAAGGTATTTTGAGGTATCAGCTCAAGAATCATATTAAAAACAACAGTGTTAAACTTTAACAGTTACGGTTACAGTAACAAAATTTCGAAAATTTCAAGTGGCAACACCTACTTTTTTTTATTATTATTATTGGAAAAGGATCCCCATAGCAAAAAAACATAAATAGCGTTGAAACGGTACCTGTAGCACAAAAATCACCAGCGCTAGGCAGATTAATAAGAAAAGAGAAAACAACTGTGATGTACCTACCACAGCACGACTTTCATTTTTTTTATGACGTCATATTTCGCACTGAGTCTTCGGCTCTGACTAAAGTCTACTGATTGTGCTTCGAAACAAGAAGAAGAGACCATGGTATTCTTAATTTCATGTACAGCTACTGAATAAGGGCTCTAATTTCGAGGTTAGTCTTAAGACACCGTCATGACTGACGTCATAGACCTAGTTGAAAAATAAGGCATTGTGAAATAATGCCTGATGTGTATCTTGCTTTCTCGCTCTGTGAACAATATGTCGCTTACAGAAAAACAATGTGGGGAAATTGTAAATATTCATTACTTGAAAGGAAAAAATACCGCAGAGACATTGAGTCTTTGGTTGTGTATCGCAGACACCATGGGCAACGCTGAAGCCCGTGATTTCCAACTTGTGCGATGATGTCAGTCATGACGGTGTCTTACAACTAACCACGAAATTAGAGCCCTTATTCAATAGCCTTACATGAAATTAAGAATATCATGGTCTCTTCTTCTTGTTTCGAAGCACAATCAGTAGACTTTAGTCAGAGCCGAAGACTCAGTGCGAAATGTGACGTCATTAAAAAAATGAAAGTCGTGCCCTGGTAGGCACATCACAGTTGTTTTCTCTTCTCTTCTTAGTCTGCCTAGTGCTGACGATTTTTGTGCTACAACTACTGTTCCAACGCTATTTATGGTTTCTTGCTATAGAGATCCCATTCCAATAAAAAAAAAAAAGTAGATGTTGCCATTTGAAATTTTTGAAATTATGTCACTGCAGCCGTAACTGTTAGGGTTTAACTGTTGTTTTTAATATGATTCTTGAGCGCATACCTCAAAATACCTTTCATCAAATTAATATTCAGTTTCTGTGAACGGTATGATAACTATGGTCTCATATATCGGGATAGTTTTTTTTTTTTTTTTTTATCACCCTATGTAAAGTAGTTTTATTTAAATTTCCCTTAGTGAGAGCTGTGTTTAGGACACAAACAAACAACCAAATAAGGACGTATATTTACATTCCTGTTTATACTATATAATGATGAGCGCTAAAGAAATAGAAAAGCAAAAGACTTGTGAGCTATGTTAAAAGTAATATCTATCGAATTTAGTATCAGGGTTCTTACACAAACAAAATTTAGATACCAGACATTTTATATAGTCTTTTTTTTAAACTGATATCAATGATTAGTCAAGTCTAAAATTATTATATAAAGTAGTTGTATTTGAATTTCCCTTTGTGAGAACTTTGTTTAGGACACAAACGAACAACCATACAAGGAAATCGATTTTCATTCGTGTTTATATATAATAATGAGCACTTCCGAAAAAAAAAGTAATTATTAGTTATGTGTGAATTTTAAAACAATCAAATTAAAAAAAAAAAAAATATTTAAAGCCTCATAAAAATAGGATTCATTAAATAACTGCGTTTATACTGAGAGTAAAAACTTAAAATACCAAAAATTATTAAGTAACCTCATACATTTAATTCAAATTTCCTCATGCATAATTCAGAAAATTTTAATGTTTCAAACATATTCAATTAACAGCAAGTTCGTCCGTGCATGATACTCTAATACACATTCATTTCTCATACCACATATAAATTTGCATTTGACAAATTACAGAACTTATTAAAGTTTACAAAATATTTTCATATGGCTCTGTCATTAGTTGTTAATCAAAATTTATCAAAATTCATCACTGTAAACATCATTAAAAATTAGGAATTGTATATCTTGGAAAACTGTTAGTGAAAAACATGCACTAGTTTAATCTAAGCAAAAATCTAATAATTTTTGTCTAAACACTGTTCAGATCTTTTTATTATTATTATTATTATTTTCTTTCAGCTAACATGAAAAATATCTTTAAAAAGATATGATAATTATATCTATATAGTTTTAAAAGTATAATAATGAAATTAAATATAGATGTAATTAGAAAAGTATATTTTTATTTTGGTTATTCAAACGAAACATCGAAATAAAATATTCCAATTTAAATAAAATGTGAAACCATTTTAAATAACTTAATTCTGAGAATATATTATGCACATACATACATTCAAAACATATATATATATATTATATGTGCTATTCGTAACTGTTAAAATATTGAATTTTTTTTCCTTTGGTGTTTTTCTGTGTTTATGTTTCATTATTCGTAATATTTAGTCGTTTTTGGTAAGTGCTTTCTTTACAATCTTTTTATAAGTTTTATATTTTTATATACTACTAGCAAACTCATGCGAAATTTTCGCAGTTTTATTTATTTATTTTTAAAATTTATTTACCTTTAAAATTTGAAACTTATAAGTCTTATACCAATTTCGCTATCTAATTAAAATTTTCATTCACCAGAAGCCAAATTATTATTAGTTTTTGTGGGATGAAACGCTAATGATAGTTAAACAAAACCACTCAAAGAAAAGTTTAAAAATAAAATTCATGTTTGACGACCATTTTAATATTTTCCCAGGAAAGACAGCTTTAATAAAGGATCCCTATGACGACTTTTAAATTTTTGCCGCCATGTTGGCGAGATCTCTTTTATTATTTTTTTTATTATTATTATTTATTCATTTTGGCAAAATTTTTTATTAAAAACACTTAGTACCTTCTTTGATTATACTTTTTATTATTACGTTTTCTAATGAATTTATGGAAAAGCTCATATTTTGTTTATATCTTTAAAATATTGCTGGGTTTAAAATGATGCTTGCAAGGATTGTGAAGTTGCAACTTCTAAAAATAAATTTTTGTATAAAATGTCGACAATTCAGACAAATGTCGTCATTTTATATTTATTTATTTTCTGCTATATCACTGAGCTGAGTCCACGTGATTAAATATTACTTGTATATTTTTTGTCCTAGCGTATTTTATTGCCACTATCTTATCGTTTCTACAAAATATAATCGTAATTGATCCACGTTAGAGAAATATTATATAGATTGTGTAGTTTTTAAAATGCTTCCTTTGTTTATACATAATTTTTCATTTTGTACAAAACTAATGTGAAATATAAAAAATATGAAATTAATGGTAGACTATTCCAATTGTTTACAATAAGTACCTTTGTGATATCGAAAATCACATATTCTAAATTATGTATTACATTTCTGATAAATTTAATTCTTTCCCAATTCATTTTCTATCTGTATAAAAAGCGAGTTGATATATGCGGTTTCATTCTTTATTCCTGCTTACAAAAAGAGCAAGCCATACTATTCCTTTCAGTTAAAAGAAATAATAATAATAAAAGCAAGAGATGATCTTTCACTCGCTTAATTCTGTGGAGAACAATTCGTTTCATCGCAATTAAATAAAACAGAATAAAATGTTTCCTGATGTCATTTTTAACATTGAGCAGATTTCGCATCTGTTACTTATAAATAGAAATCGCGTATTCTTTTAGACTAGGGTTATGAATAAAAATTTAACGATAAAATTCTTGTGGTCAAGAGTTAAGGTTGGTTTGCCAGATTCTCACGAACTGATAACGGATTTTTGGCTACGAAATCAATCGCCAATTTATTTTAAAAAGTTACACTAAATTAGCTGTAACTGAAAAAGTTTGGTGTTGCCTTGGCTTAACTATTTATGTGGTTTTGGGTAATATATCCAGCCAACAATTTCACCACTTCTGCATTTTCTCTGCTGCTGAAAAGACGTCTCTTGATTTGCGTCTCTCCCCGTGTCCATCCCGTTCATTTTCATGTATTCCTATATTGTATTAGAAAACTAACATCTTGATTCTTTTCAGAAGAATATTTCTGATGTATATCATTAGTGTTGAATTTTTTAATTACAAGCAATATTGTTACGAAGTGAAGATAAATAAAATATTTTAATGTCAGCAACGAACTCTGGATTATTGTCAACAGTGCAATGTGCACGGCCAACCACCTCAATGACTTTGATCCTTTATCACTATTTTACCTGTGAATTGTTTCACAGTAATACGGAAAATTTATGCATCCTCAAAAGTGCTATTATCATTAAGTCGTTTATACAAAATAGTGCAACAAACTCTATAGCACAACCTTATTTTGAAAAAAATATTTATTTGCTATGGTATCTTATTAAAATTATCATAAATATATGTCTTGCTAGGAATTTTTATTTATTTCTTAAACTCAATCTTACTTCATTTACACCTGAAAATGGAAAAAGGGGTTAATAAATACGCACAAACAAAAGATGTTTGTGTAGATTATGGTGACTTACCTACGCAAGGGACCAAGGAGTAAGCGGTATACCCTCTGTGTGTGTGCTTAATGGGGGTGGGGAGGGGGCTGGTGATCTAAAAGTACAGGGTGACAAGAAATAACTTGGACGAAGTTTCAAACTAAATATCTGTAACTACCACTATCGCAAAATCATTTTGGAAGATGTTGTCTTACCTTGGTCGCAAAAGTTCTTTGGAAACAAAAGATGGACCTTCCAACAGGATTCCGCACCTGCACACAGAGCTAAAGAAATTCAAGATTAGTGCAAGACAAAGTTTCCTGACTTCATTGGAGCTCAAGAATGGCCACTGTATTCCCCAGATTTGAACCCAATACATTATTCTGTTTGGTCCATCTTGGAGACAATGGTGTATGCTAAACCTCATAAAACTTTGGCATCCCTAAAGGAATTCTTATGCAAGGAATGGGATAAAATATCAGTATATGAGTTGCGGCCCATAGCCGAAAATTTTGTTACACGTTTAAAGCTCTGTATTAAGGCTAAAGGTAGCCACTTTGTAAATTTGTAAAGAAAATTTGTAAATATAATAGACAAAATAATGTATTCCTATTTATTGAAGTGGTCGTAATATTTTCATTAGCATTAAAGTTATAATGTATCATGTGTGTCCAAGTTATTTCTTGTCACCCTGTATTCCTGTAATTACGCGAGCTACATATAATACTATGAAAATTTTTGAAAGACTTGTATTCTAACACAGAACTTACCGTCTAAAAGTTTTGAACCTTATTCGCCACTTGTGGGTTCTAATTAAATGAAAATGACAGGATAAAAATTATCAAACACAATAAAAAGTTTAAATATTTTTTGTATTTGGAAGAAATGAAAATATCAAAAAAACATTTATATGGCAAATAATAATGAAAAGTAACATTGTAAATTACATTAATTTTGAATAAAAATCAATATTGTTTCTTTATATTTTATATAGCACCATCTTTTATTAGGACTAGGCGGACTATTAGTTTCAATCTGGGTAAAAACGTCGGGTCGCCGCTAGTTTTTGTAGACCAGTTTTGTGTAACACCAAAATAAATTAGAATTAATTAGAAATATCAGTCCTATCGTTACAAATTTGATGCAAAATGAAAGGGGCGATTTTTTTTTTTTTACTCCAGGGGTGCAAATAGTTTTTCGGCACGACAATTATATATATATATATATACATATATATTTTTTTTTTAATTAACTAAAGTATGAAATTTAGGTGGAAACACTTCATTTAAATTCATTTCAGTCGTTTTAAAAAGTACGTGGCACAGTTTTACTGTCAAGAAATAAATAAAAAAATAAAAAAATTAAAATTAAAATTTTACAAATTGAAATTAATAGTCCTCCGTACTAAACTAAATTCTATCTTTGTACAGAATTTTTACTTTTTAATGCTCTTTTCTTTCTTTCTTTCTTTCTTTTTTATTATTAGTATTGTCAATTTATAACAACGCACGACTGAAGTGAAAAAGTAAAAAGTGAAAATAAACAATAAGTATTTTAAAAAATTT
Source organism: Salticus scenicus (assembly GCA_963930645.1). Classification (NCBI taxonomy): domain Eukaryota; kingdom Metazoa; phylum Arthropoda; class Arachnida; order Araneae; family Salticidae; genus Salticus; species Salticus scenicus. Next base: position 49,580,171 of record OZ005659.1, read on the forward strand.
CAAAATATTTTAAATTATTATTTTTTAATTAAATTTAAATATTTTCCGAGAAACTTTAATATATTGCATTGAATATGTATGCAAATTTTCCTAGCGTGAAGGCAACAATTTACAGTAAAGATTTGAAACGTCTACTATCCTCTTAACATTACTCTTATATATATATATATATATATATATATATATATATATATATATATATATATATATATATATATATATATATATATATTTATATATATATATATATATTAGTCCTTTCAGTTCTCTGTATAATTTCTGAGCTTTGTTTATTTTTTTATTTATTCTTTTATTTTATATAGCATGAAGCCGATTTCATAAAATATGATCGATATAAATGACTTTAAATTTTTTTTCTGCATAGACATGATCTTATTAGTATTATGTAGGAAATACTATTAATTTTGATATTAATTTTGTTTCCTTTACCATGCGAAAAACTAAACGAAACACTCTCAACCTTTTTTTACAAAACTTTCTGTCAGATCATATAAAACCTTTTTTTTTTAATTTAATTTGCAGAGCTTATTTTTATTGTTATGTCGTTTTGTTTTGTTTAATGCTCATGAGAAACTCTACATTTAGTGCATAAGTATAAATAACATCCATGTTTATAGCTAAGTCTTTCTGTTTTAGATTTAACCTTATCAACAATTCGGAATTATTACCTTCGTAAATGATATATATTCTTCCAGAATCATATGTAAAAACATGCTATCAATTTTATCCAATATACTTAAAAGGAATTTCATTAAACATTTCGTGTATTCTTTCTATCTTTGTTTGAACAAACACCTTTATCACCATGACAGGCACAAAGAAGCCTTCACACTATTATCCATTTTTCCAAAACTTTTTTTCAGGCCATATTGAACCATATTTCTTTATTTTTCTTTTTATTACTATTATTTTTTTTCTTCTTTGATTTGCACAACTTCTCTTTTTCTATTTAATACTCAAGAGAGGATTTATCTTGAGTGTGTAAGAAAATAATCCATGTTTATAGAAAAATCTTAGTGTTGTAGATTTAAGCTTATAAACACCATGTTCTTTCCACTTTGGTTTGAATAACATAACACTTTTCTTAAAATAGCTGTTATCAGAAAATTCTTCAGCATTGTATATCGTCTGTCGGAGTAGTTTTTGATCTCCAGTCATTTTAAAAATAAAACTGCGCTGAAAGAAAGAAAAAAAAAGATCCCTCATTCTTGCGGATTTTTATGTAAAAAGACCTCCTGAATCCGAATATGACTACCATTTTGCCCAGTCACCCACCGGTTTTTCGAGACACCACCCCCTCCCCCAATTTTTATCACAGTTCTGTAATTTTATGGCTATGAATTTGATAAGGAGAATGGAAAAAAATTAATTTAACACTAAAAAACCAAAAAATATATAATGTTTAATAAATAACATTAATAATAGATTAAAAAAATATGAGAAATGTAATACATAATTTCAGTGGCAAATTCCCCTCTAAATTTTCCCCTTGCCGCAAATGTTGATGCTTTGATGCTTTAGAATTTTCCAACTCTGTAGCCCCTCAGAAGATATTTAACAGTTAAAATAATCCTTCCCCCCCCCCCCTTAAAAATCAAATTTATAGCCATAAAATTACCGAAAAGTGATAAAAATAGGGGACCTCCCTAAAAAACGGCGGGTGATAGAGCAAAAGGAACGTCACATTCGTATTCAGAAGGTCATTTTACATAGGAATTTGCCAATATTGTATTGAGGGCAATTTTCACGCCGAGCAGTATAATTGTTTTAAAATTACTCTTTGTCAAAAGATGCCGCTGTTTTGCTCTATTAATATTTGTTTAAGACTATTTAAGCAGTTTGGGTCCTATTACTTGTTACAGTTATTTTATTTATTTATTTGTTTTTCCAAATCATTAATTTAATTTTCAAGAGATACATATATGGAAGAAGTACAAACCAATAACATAAAATGTGAACGAGATCCCATAGAAAGCTTTTCTAACTTCTGAAACATTTAAATGAAAGCTAATTTAATATAAGTTCAACAGAACTTTTTGAATACATTCATAAAAGAAATAACTTTTTTAACACGCTTTTATTAGCTTCACCTGTATCTGTGTTTGTATGTATGTTTGTAACCACTCTGGGAGCAAACAAAAAATATATATTGTAAAAAAAGACAATCCCAACGTGATCGCTGTGGCTGTGAGGTAAAGCTCCGGGCTACGAACCTAAAGGTCTAACATTCAAGCCCAGTCAGGGGAGATTTTTTTAAAATGGTTTTTGTTTAATTCTAAATTCTTTTTATGCAAGATTTAAATGTATGTAAATATTATGGCGTGTCACTCACACGGTTTTCTCTTACCATACATTTTAATACTATAAAGATAGATATTTTGTGGTTTTTAGTTCACATTTCAATAAAAGCGTGTTCTTTAATTTTTCAAAAGTATAATTTTATTTAATTTCTTCTTTTAGTATACTAACTTGTGTAATTATAAACTATGTATATTTGAAAAATTAAGCAAAAGAGCTACTTCCTCTAACACCGATAATAACGGCAAATCGTTTAATTTAAATAATGTAGCTTAAATGATTATGATAATTTTCGTAATTTCCCTGTTGACATTACATGAAAAAATTAAATTAAATTTTATAATTAAAAATAGTTTTTGTATAGTTAATAAGCATTTTCATAGACCATTTCTGACAATTAAAAATATTTTTCTCATAACCGTTAATCTTCAATTCAAATGAAATGTAATTTTCTAATTTTATTCTACGATTGATAAGAATCAAAATGCTTTTACTATTAAATCAAGATATCTCTGGAGAAGAACAAAAATAGTTTATACTTTCAATTCACGTTTCACAATATAAGTGTTATCTGTTCAGTTAAAAGCTTTATACTAAAAAGAGGATTTTAAAAGCTTCCGCCTTTATTTCTGACTTCCGCGATGTTACAATTAGTATCTATAAATCACGGAGTTTACCAAGCGTTTATTGTGGAAAGCTCCCAGTGTTCAGCAACTGTTCATTTTCTGTCCTGAAAAAAGCTTCTACATAAAGGTTAATGAGCCTTTTTTCTTCTTTTCATTTTGCCTTTTCAATCTGTTTTTTATTTAATAATTTAATTGAAACATTTGGAGCAGAATGTTGAGTTTGTGACTGCAAAGTGTCCCAATTTCTAAATTATTTTAGTTTTGATTTATTTTTTTCTTTTTTTTACGGAGAAAAATGTTAAACAAAAAAGCTTTTATTTTCGAAGTTTAAATTTTTTTAGATCTTTTGGTTAAATATTAGGGGAAAAAAATATCGGTATTTTAATAGATTAATTTCATTCAGTTTAATTTGTGACACTTGATTAAAGAAAATATTGCGCTACGATTAAATTCGTTAATTAAATATAACACCTCTGGGGGTTACCGAAACAAGATATGGGGGTTACCGACGCAAGACGATCTGGGAAAAAATCCCAGATCGTCGTCGATAGTCTAAGTAGCTCTAGTGCGAAGTGAATTAATCGATCCTAACTCATCATTTATTTTAACCTGGTTAACTTTGGTTACATGCTTGCAACTTTTTCCGCATTTTGGGTTCCATTATTTTGAAATAGTTTTCTTTGTCAAATTTATATTTGATTCTGTAAATAAATCAAAAATATCTCTAAAGAAAAATAATAAAAATATTCAATATGCGTAAATGTTGATAAGTAATGTATATTTATAATGTTCATAACAAAAGATTCGTAACTTTTCATGCATCAAAATGAAATTATTACACAGATATCTAAAAAAAAAATTAAAAAAAAAAAAAAAAATAGACAGCAAAGGGGAGATAAGCAGAGGAGGTTGTTTCAGCAACAGAATTTGAACATCAAGTGAAGTTTTCTTATTGACAAAGAATGAGATTTTTGAAAAAAGCAACACTTTTGACAATCAAATAGTAGACATTTTTTTTTTATTCTGAAGACTGAGTAGAAATTAATATTTTAAAATTAAATATTTTGGCGAAGTTGTCGCTTGTCAAATGTACATTAAAACAGAAGTGTTTGGAATGTTACAGATTAAAAGTAGAGCCTTTTTTACTAATACACACAATTAATGTTTTGCATCGCGGATTATAAAGGAACTGCTTCATTTATTGAAAAGTACTTGTGATCATAGAAATTTATTTAAATGAATGATTGAATTGCGATGTAAAATCAAAATAATGACAAATTTTAGCTCTCATAAGGCAGATGGAATATTTAGATAGATCCAATTTGTGAGCAAGGACTGCTTACAGTTCGATTGTTATATAAAGCATGCTTATTTAAAATTACAGAATTAAATAGTTTAAATAACTTATGTAAGGTTTAATTATGTCGTTTAAAATAAAAAATTAATGATGAATTAGTATATGATTTTAATTTATAAATACATAATTTACAATTTTTTAAATAAATAGGTATGTATCATCCGAAATAAGAAAAGAAAAAGGGGGGGGGGGATGACGAAAAAGCCCATGTGAGTCTTAGCCACAATTAGAGAAAAGTAATATATATCTTTTTGAATCAAATTTATATTAGATCCATTTAATATTATATATTTTATAGGTCCAATTTTTTTCGAATGATTCAATGATTAAATGATTTTTATTGAAAGCAACCATAATGCAGGATATTTAATTATTTACTAACTACAAGAGAGGGGTGCTCGGAAACATCCTTAGAACTTCAGCACTCCGTACCTGAGATTTCTTAAGCATGTCCGGATACAAAATTTGTCCAATCCTTAGTAATTCTTAATTCATATTACTCGGTAAAGTCTCAGGTTGGAATTCTTGTATGGACATTTTTCTCTTGACATAAATGTAATACTATTACGAAATTGCATTAAGAAAAAACCTCTTGAACTGCAAAATATATTACACCAAATAGATTAAATATGCATACTTGAGAAAAAGATTTACTTCATTTCTTAAAATCCGAATTTTTATCATAATCAATATGATTGGATATAAAACTGTTTCTTGCTAATTAAATTTTTCATATATATATGATGTTCCCAACTGATTATTACTATAAAATTAACTTATAGAATGTATGTTTTTGCTATAGAAAGATATTCTAAGCAAAAAGTTTTAATAAGAATGAAAAACGTAAATTTCATATCCTTCAAAAGTTCAGCCACTAAAAATTTAAACAACTTACTGCAACAAAACTTTCTATTTTAATATTCAAATAAATTTCTACGCTATAAGTTTCTTTTCCCTCATAAAAAAGGGATATTTTACTGTGAAAAACTTATCTGAGTAGGAACAGCTTTTCACCATTTTCCCCCCGCTTTCTTTTTGTACTAATATATTCAACCAGTTATGTTATGTATGACGACGTAAAGGAAAAATTTAGTAGAGGCAGCATGTTTCTAAATCTAAATAAACTCGAAGAAAAAGTCAGTCTTAAAAACATAAACTATTTCATAAAGTGAGTAATAGAACCTATAAATTAGAAAAGAAATATATTGATTCCATTTTTCCGGAACATTTTGCTGTAAAACAAATTGTTTTGTTTCTAAAATGAAAATAGCTTTTTTTTTTATTTATTTCCTTTGATTTATTTTCTTGAGATGTGAAATGAAATTTATAACTCTGCATTTTAGTTTCATGCTAGAAGAGAAATATCAATCAAAAATAACTTTTCCATATTTTTGTGATATCAATTCATATTTTTACCTTCCGTGTTTTAGAGTGTGATATAGCCTTTGAAACAGGAAATATATTATAAACTGATACATGTTTTGTAACTTAGGGGAAATAGATGAATATGGACCATTTCAATTTTAGCTTACCATAATAAACTAAAACATTTTGGATCATTGTGGATTCTACTACTGCAGACTACTAAGTATTGTTAATGTATTTTTATGGTTTTTCGTTACAAAAAATATGCAAAGTTTTAAGTTACGAAATAAAAAAGTTTATTTTGGGGTATTATGGACCAAGTGGTTAATATGGAATAGTTATGAAGGCATACATGGAATGCACATCTCCTTAACCCTCTCAGTCGCAGTGTTCCCGCTGATGGAACACCTAATTTTAAATCTCAAGTGCTAAAACTCATCCCGGAAATTTTTTAGCAAAAATTTACATTTATAACATAGCAGAAAATGCCCTTTTTTAAATGTGAAAATTTAAAATTTCTTCTATTTTAATTATGTTCGTAAATTCCGGTGACAGTGTAATTTAAATGATCCGAATTACCTTGCGCTGCAAAGGGTTAAAATACTCCGCAATAAATTGAAATGTTGGGATTTATGCAACTTTTACGAGTTTTTGTTGTCGATAATGTTTACTTATAAAGTGATTTATTTATTAAATTTAATATTATTTGAATTTAATAAGGTTTACTTACAGATGTTTCAAACCGAAAATTTCTCGAAAAGGAACAATGCTAATTTTTTATTTTTTAAATATTTATGATCAGCTATGTGTCTAAAAGCCATTTTTAAAATTAGTTTAGTAATTTTTAAAATAAATGAAGTAGTGAACGTTAAAGGGTTAAAGGATAATATGAAATAGGGTAGTATAATTAGGGTAAATTATGAATCATTGCAATATAAACATTTCATTTTGAAATTATTATTGAAAATAAACCTTTTTTTTTTTTTTTTTTTTTTTTTTTTTTTTTTTAATTTACATTCAAGTTTTACAAAAATTGCAAATAATCTGGAATAGTTGGTATTCAGTATTACCCAAATTACCATCTTGGACAATAAATCAACCTCAACTACCTATTGGTAGAAATATGCTCTAGGGAATCAGATTACCTAATTCAACGGGAAATGACACTACGTTTTCCCCCTTTTTTGTTTCTGAAATAGATTACAGAATTCGTAATTACTTACCTTAAAAAAATATATACAGTTCCCGCCGCTTATTAAAATCACATTCGTTGAGAGCCAAAGTGATTTTATTAAGCGGCTGATTTTTATATCCGGCGAACGTTCCTGCCCTTAAGGAAAAGGTATTACTTACCTGAATTTCGAAAGAAACTTCAAAAGGTTACGAATAATGGAATTAGTAAACAATATTAATTAATTTTTGATAGATAATTAAGTAATTGTTTCTTCGATATAGTAAGTAAACGCATTTTAAGTTCCCGTGCACTTTTGTTAGAGGAAAATCATCATTACTTTACCAAAAGTTCACGCTTTTCTTATAAATTTAAATTCTTTCCGTTTATACCTCATGAATGATAGTAATTTCAAAATAAGAACTAGAATTTGCCTTCTAATAATTAGAAAAAAAAATCTTTTAAAATCAAATTTCTATTTTATTACTGCGCTTTGAAGAATATGTTCCTTGAAATTGTTACGGAGATAAGTTATGGGGCGTGTTTAATTTGTAACTGTGCTGCAAGTGTAAAATCTTCAACAATGAGCGATAACGGAGGGTTTGTTGTGCTTTAATTTCTTTTTCTATTTCCAAAAGAAAAAAATAATAATAATAAATAAATATATATATATATATATATATATATATATATATTGTATGCATAAAGTATATTTTTGGCTGCTGAGGAGATATTTTTGAGTTTATTAGGCGGCGGATTTAAAAGTTGTTTGTATTGATTTGATTCTGGTCCTGGCGATTTGATCAGATTAAGTGGCTGATTTTATTAACCAGTGATTTTATTAAGCGGCGATTACTGTATATATATATACACCCCACGACAAAAAGATAACAAAGGGTTTTCTTCTTTAATTTTTCATAAGATAACGTTATCTAAATTGTGCTTATCATTTATTATTATTATAAAATAACACTATTCCTGGACTAATTTTTGTTTTAAGACTAATTTAAAAAATTTTTAAGACTAAAATTTTTCTAATTTAAGACTACACAGCGCGACAAAAAGATAGGAACAAAGGGTTTTTTTTTTTTTTTTTTGAATATGATTATTTTGAATATGAATATTTTGAATATGATTCAATTATTTAATATTTTTTTTATATGTAGGCCTGCTAACTATGCTAGTTTATCCGTAATGGTATTAGGCCCTGCCTTTTTTTTCACACCAGAATAGTTGTAGAGTAATATTCAACAATATGTTTTAATGATTAAATAAGAAAACTATTGCTCTACAACTATTCTGGTGAATCCGCCTTTTTTTCACACAAGAATAGTTGTAGAGTAAAAGGAGCCTTCAAACACTGGCAACATCGGTTTCTTTTAATATTTCTTTGATGTGGTTTTTGAGAATCAAAGCTCGCTCGAACCCTCGCTCACAAACCCCCTAGTGCGATAATTGCATGGGAACTGGTCTCTTTTGTAAAAGAGCAATGAAAAGTAATGTCCTTCATTGTAAATGTGTGCAAAATTTCAAGGGTCACTTTCGGACAATGGATAATTTATGACTTTTGAAGCTCTGTAAGTTGCCAGAGTTTGAAGGAAGCTTAATATTCAACAATATGTTCTAATGATTAAATAAGAAGACTATTGCTCTACAACTATTCTGGTGTGAAAAAAAGGCGAGGCTTAATACCACTACAGGTAAACTAGCATAGTTAGCAGGTCTAGATATGATAATATTTTGTTATGATAATAAATGATCAGCACAATTTAGATAATGTTATTTTATGAAAAATTAAAAAAAACCCTTTGTTCCTATCTTTTTGTCGCGGAGTGTAGTCTTAAATTAGAAAATTTTTAGTCTTAAAACTTTTCTAAATTAGTCTTAAAACAAAAATTAGTCCAGGAATAGTGTTATTTTATAATAATAATAAATGATAAGCACAATTTAGATAACGTTATTTTATGAAAAATCAAAGAAAAAACCCTTTGTTCCTATCTTTTTGTCGCGGGGTGTATATTGATCTTGATAAACTAAAGAAGTTGCACTACCCAAAGACTGCTCTTCTCATTGATACTAGGTTAACTACTGTTTATAAATGCGGCCAGGTGAAGACATTTGACGTGCTTCCTAAAAGGTGCAGCTCCATACAGGTATAACTGTATTTCATTATATTCGACTATTCTATGTTCCCCACCGTTCCCCTATCATATAAAGAATAGCACATATTTCAGTCAATTTTCATAGCAGTTCTATTTATATAGCTATCAAAATAGTTAACACAAGGTACTTTTTAGAAAAAATAAATTACCATAAAATATTATGAACAATTCTTATATTAAATACGTTCTACTTCTCTCTTAAAAGTTTTCGCTAGAAATCACGCCATTTATTACAAATTTTTATAATTAATATAATTAAAAAAATGCTATTTTATTATTGAAATGTTTGTTATTTTACATTTCATGTACACAATTCATTATTACAATTGACTTATAAAGCATCTTTTTTTTCACTAAAGTGACATATTTTTAGACAAATGATTCTCTTAGCATACAAAATAGCAACTTCATATCCTTCAAAAGTTCAGCCACTGAAAATTGAAAGAATTTTCTTCAACACAATTTTATATTTTAATATTCATATATACATATATATATATATATAAGAAAAAGAAAAGAAAAAAAACTTATTTGAGTTGTAACAGCTTTTTACCATTTTCCCGGCTTTCTTTCTGTATTAATATATTCAACCAGTTATGTTATGTTTGGCAAATGTTTAGAGAAAATTTAGTACAAGCAATACATTTTTAAATCTAAATAAATTCGAAGAAAGAGTTATAAAAACATAAACTATTTTATAGATCCAATGAATTAGAAAAAATATATTGGTTCTATTTTTCTCGTACACTTTGTTGTGCAACATATTGTTTTATTTTTCAACTGAAAATGGCTCTTTCCTGACTTTGATTTATTTTCTTGAGATGTAAAATAAAATTTATTACTCTACATTTTATTTTCATGCTGGACGAAGAATATCAATCAAAAGTAACTTTTCCATTTTTTTGTGATATCAATACATATTTTTACTTTCTGCATTTTATAGCGCAGCATATCGTTCGGTGGATGTTATACCGATACATTTTTCGAAACGTATATTATAAACAAATGTGTACATTTCAATACATTTTTGTGGTAGTTATGTTTATAAAGTTTGCAAACAATGAAGCATAATATGCCTTTTTGACGTACAAATTTTGCCGTAAAATAATATGAAAGATTCATTTTCATGAAATATTTAATATATTCCTTTCTTCTCTATAGTATATACAGTAAAAGTGACTAAACTGAAATTACTGTATGAAATTAAATAATATATTTCGTTAGATTATTTTTATGTTAGGCAGTTGAGGTTTAACTAAAATTTGCTTGTGTAAATTTTATATTTTGTCGTTTAACTTAAATAAAAAATTACATTTTCAGATTTTCTATAAGACTGAATTTTTTTCATTTTTTAAATTTTAATAATATTCGACATTTTTTATTCCTTCTGTAAAGAAATACTAATTTTATTATGAAAAACAAATATATATGTATACTATATTGCACATAGCAGAACGAGCACAAAGTTGGCTTTATATATATGTATGTATAATGTATATATAATATACATATATATATATATATGTGTGTGTGTGTGTGTTACCGTTAAAGCTTGAAATCCGTTAATGTGCAGATTACCTAGCTAATCTGCAGATTAACTAAAATGACCGGTTAAAGTGCGGAATCAAGAATTTTTCGCATTTTAACTAGGTAATCTGCACATTAGTGGCTTCTGTGTCGTTAAAGTTCAAATGTTTGTTTCGAGACTTAGATTTTTTTACATTCACTATGACATCAAACAGTCATGTGATACAGATACGCGAGTGACCTTCAAACACAAACTAAAACTTTTATCCTTTCCGCTCCGCTTCCGCAATGGTAATTGGTTGGTAAACGCAAAACGTGGAGCATCGAAGACATAATTATTATTATTTCTTATTATGACCAACACAAAACTTAAAGTAACAAGTAAGTTATAATTGTTTTAATTTTGATTTTATTTCTTCTCTTTTTTAATTCTGTCAATATAAGTTTGATAAGGGTCTGCACTGCATTTTATTATTGAAATCAAATCTTAATTAAACGCTCTATATCGTGAAACTTCATTTTGAATTATGAATATTAAAATTTACAACACAGTAATTATTACCTCCCGAAATAAAACTATTAAACACAACTTTTTAAAACTAATTTGTTTAAAAATTGATTTAAATTACCATTATTTACAGAAAAAAAAAAAAAAAAGATGTATTAATTTTTAACTCTGAAAATTATGGCTTTCAATATTATGCCTTTCTTTAATATATACTTAATATGAAATTTTTATGCGTTTTTTAGCATTTCATTATATTTGTTGTTGTTGTTGTTGTTGTTTCTTTCAATTTTAAGTTTCCTTTATATATTTTATATATCATGATTATATTTTTATTTTTATTTTGTTCGCTTTTTCAGATAATTTCGTTGTAGTTTATCACATAAAATGTGTTAATAAAGTTTTTTTTTTTTTTTTTTTTTTTGTAAAATTAATATATTTTCTAAACTTGTACAGATATATGTATGCTGCAAAATATAGTTTAATAAAGCATTGGAAAACAGTCATTTTAATTTTCATGCGTTCTAAAAATTATTAAAGCAGTTTTCATTATTTGAAATACTTCTTAAATAATGCTTTTGAATTGTCTAATTTGCGAATTAAAAATTGGTGCATAACTTTTTTTAAAAAATAGTAATAGTAACCGTAGTAAACAGTATAAGTTGTTAATAAAACTTTTTTTTATTTTATTTAAATGGTTAAATATTTTTATTTTGAAAAAAAAATCGTTACTGTATTACAATTCTAACATTCATTTATAAAATAGAATTTATTGAAAGCTATTAAAGTTATTAGATGTCATATTAAAATTGCATAACATCTTCAAACTTATATTGATAGAATAAAAAAGATGAAATAAATAAAAACAAATTAAAACAAATATAACTTTAAAAGACATAAAAATTAAAACGCATACAGATTAAAATAAGTAAAGAAAAAAAGAAAAGGAAAGAAAACTAATTTTTTTTCCGAATGAAAAAAACAAATACAACACAGCGTGCTGTAAAATTACAACACCAGATATCTTATTTTCACTTTAACGAGTGCCTAGTAGGTAATGTGCAGATTATCTAGGTAATTCGCAGATTACCTAGGTAATTTGAGAAGTGAAACAATATTCCTAACTTTAACGGATCGCCCTAGTTAATGTGCAGATTACCTAGCTAATCTGCAGATTAACTGATTTCTGCACTTTAGCGGTAACATATATATTATATATATAAGACCGTTAATTTAATTATCTATTATTTTATTAAATTTGTTTATAGAAATTTTCAGTTGGAAGAACGCTCGCAAATTATAAAATGTCAGCTCTTAGAACAATAATCTTTTTTGAAAATTCTTTATTTTCAACCGAATGTAGGGATATATATATATAGATAGATATGGATTATATAGATATATAGATATATATATATTTACTTATTTACTGTGAACTCACAATCACATTTTTTAGACAGTTTTTAATTTGTGTCAAAGTCAGTTAAAAATTTGCAATATTTTAATAAGTTTTTTATACGTTAATTAAAACAATTGGGCTTTTTTTTTTTAACACTTTCTAATAAAGGGGCGTGTAAAAACACATTCTAATTAATTTAAAAAAACATATTAAACATACTTTCATTAAACATTTATCGATTAAATCAGCGTTTTAATAAAAAGAAACCGTGTTTAAAATCATTTGTTCCCTTCGAAGCGAGAGTGTCACAGACATGCGCATTACAGCCACACACGGAGACAAAGTCTTCAAACTATAACAACCTTCTTTTTTCGGTAGAAGGTCAAGAAACTGCATTTAAATTAGTCTATTTGTTTGTAAATTACAGTATCAACTACACATGCACATAGAGACAAAGGCTTTAAACTTTTAAGGGGCCAGGTACTTTAGAAAGAAAAAAATATCAAAAACTATTAACATAATTTTATTGACAATAACTAAAAAAAATAATTGCGCATACAACTCATAAATTTTAACAGATGTTAAAAAAGGTTTTATTTGTCTATAACAGCCGGGTCATTCAATATAAATTCAAGGAAGTGTGTTGTTCGACGGTCTTTGTTTCTTTCGATACTTGTGTCCCTTATAGGCACATATGAGAGATGTTTAAAACAACTTTTATTTTTCTCTCTATTACCGATCTTGTATTTTATACAAATCATCAAAAGTCGTTCTCCTGGTCGAAAATGAGAATATTAGACCTTTGCATTTTGGCACAAATCTCTTTGAACTAAATTTATGAGTGCTAATTCTAAATATTAGTGTCAAAGGAATAAGGTAAAGGTTTCACGTGCTTAGTTATACGGCTGTAACTTAATAACTAAAATAATTACAATAAGTCAAAGTTCAAGATCAAACATAAAATTTTTGTCAATTTCGATCAAACCGCAAAATAAATTATCACACAAATTAATCTCTGGAATGAAGGAAAAGGACAAAAATGGCATTTTCAGGCCCCCATAAACCAAAAGAGAATGAAAAAAAAAAAAAAAAAAATCTTTGCCAATTTACTATTCTATTAAAGTACTACATGTACTGTATGTATTGTTTTGTAGTTTAGATTTGTAAAAAAAAAATATATATAATTGTTTTATTTCGCGTAATTTGGCTGGTTAACGAACACTAAAGTAGAAAATCAAACGCTAGAATTAAATTATTGCAGAGTAATTTTTTTTTATATTAAAATAAGCTTTATATCTTTATAATAATGCAAAATTACTTTAATGAAATTATAATTAAATAGTAAAAATATTTACTCCTATTTTATAAGTATTTAAACATTATTTCAAAAATATTCAAAATTGATTGTAAAAAATAAAATAAAAGTATTGCTCACTTTTAATTTCTATTTTTTTTTATAAAAAATTAAAAATTATTGCTAAAATGTTATAAATAAAACTGGTAGGCATTATGAAGTAGATGATTAGGTTGCATCATCTATAATTTTAGATTAAATTCAGTGAACTTCCAGAATTTGGGCTATGTTGCATCATCCCTATTCTAGATTTTATTGATAATTATTGATGACATCATCTGTTTGAACTAACTAACATTATCAGATACGTACTAAAATAGATTTTCTATGCGTGATTAACTTTCAAAGTATCTTGTACTCTTATGATGCAATGTATACTACTAGATTCAATATATATATTACTTTGATTTCGAAGGGAAAATCCTTTGTATAAATGAATAGAAAAGAAAAATTCCAACGAAAACGTTTCGATATATATATATATATATATATATATATATTTAAATAAATAATGGTGTGTTTAAAAAGTTTGTTACTTAAAAAATAAATAAATAAATAAATAAAGGTTGGCAACTATGTATTTAAAACAATAATTAAGAGTATAAATTGATGAATTTATTTTCTATCCTTAATTAATTAGTGAATTAAAATTAGCATATCATTTCCCTCATTTGTCAAAAGTTAATAGTAATCCTGTATTCTCAGAAAAGAATATTTAAAGAACCATTTTATGTTTTAAATAGAAAGAACTGGATTTCCAAAAAGGTTAAATTAGTTAGCATTATATAAATTTTAATATAAAATACATTTGATTTTATTAGTTTTAAGATTTTTTTTTCCCCCAAATTTGCCATAATAGCAGATAAATTATATTAGGATTTTTTCTAGAACTAAAAAAAAATATATATGTTTTTTCAAAATTTAAATTTGGAATTCACTACAAATACTATTTTAATAACTACTAATATTTAATACTACAAGTACTATCTAAAATTCAATGGGGGAAATATCTTTTTTTTTTTTTTCTTTAACTTCATATTGCAAGTAATTTATAATGCATTATTTTACTTTTAAAATGTTAAATGCTTGTTCTCATTTCTTTAAATAAATAGTAATTTGGAAGTTTGCCACGGTTATAATTCAGTTACATTCAAATATTTCATACTCTTAAAAAATATATATATTCAATAAATTTAAATTTAAAAGTTATTTTACCTGTTTTATTTGTTTAAATATGAACATTAACCAAAAATTTCTCGAAATATTTTGACTCAATATAAATTTATTTGATTTTTCTTTATATACTACTACAAATATTATTTTATGCTCTATATGAAAGTTGCTGGTTTTGCAAATAACTTAATGTATCAATATATTTTATTTCTTAAATCTTCAATATTTTTACTTTATTTCTTTCAGAAATGGTACTTAAAAGTTTATCATGATTATAATTAAATTACTTTTAAATGCTATACCAAATTTGATAATCATAAATTGTAAGTAAGAAATTTATTACAACTATATTATTTACTTAAGGGCCCTCTTCACTCATCGCCGCCGGAAGCCGAAGCTAATGTTATTCTATGGGGAATTTTTCTTTACAAATAACTTATTATCTAATACATATTTTTAAATTCTGTGTTCACATTCTGGAAATTCCCAGCTGTTAAATTGACTTTTTAAAAAATTATTATTTTAATATTTTATATTTTATTTTGAAGCTGCAAAATACGAATTTTCAATACGTGAAATTTTTTCATTTTGCAATTTCAAAATAAAATATTAAAAATTAAAAAAATACGTTTTAAAAAAAGGTCCGCCTATTTAACAATTGGGAATTTTCTTAATGTGAAAAGAGAATTTAAAAATATGTATTAGTTAATGAGTTATTTGTAAAGAGAATTTTCCCATAGAATAACATTGGCTCGGGCTTCCGGCGACAGTAAGTGAAGAGGGCCGTTGATCTAAATGTTCTTAAATTTCTCGCATTAATTAAAAAATGTCTAAAAATATTTGAATATAAGAAATACAGTTTTATGTTTTAAGTAAAAAAAAAAAAAAAAAAAAAAGAAATTCTACAATTTTTATATACATGATGTAATTTTAAATTTATTTATTTGACTCATTTAAATTCTTTTAAATAGAAGCATTAAATGATAGTGTGCATTTTTAGTACTTTTTTAGAGGAATGACATGAAAAAGGAGTTTTTTTGGCTCTCATTCAAGTTACACAATATGTATGTTGATAGTTTACTGAAAGTCTCTAGTTACAGCTTGAATTAAAAAAAAAAAAAAAAAAAAAAAAAAAAAAGCAAGGAGAGATGAAGAGAGTAAAAAAAAAGTAAAAATAATCATCAAACAGTAAGTTAAATCGTTTGAAAAGTTTTTTTTTTTTTTTTTTCTTTTTTTTTCTTGCCTACAAAATCCAGTCACATAAAAACACTGGGTTCACAGCAGTCATTATTTTGAATACCACTTAAGAAGAAGGGAAAAAAAAAACCAGCAATCTTTGTTTTATTTTTTCTAAGATATATATACTACAAAATATTAATGAAAGTTACTCAAAAAAAAAAAAAAAATGGCGACCACTAAAAAACCTGAAAATATTTGTAAATATATGCTACACTAAAATATAGGAGAAATTTATATACATATATATATATGTGTGTGTGTGTGTGTGTGTACCGTATTTTCCGGCGTATAACGCGCAGGTCACGTAAATGAGTTACGCACCAGAAAATTTAATTTACAAATTAAGTTATATTTGTAAGAAACAAAAGCTTGTTAAAAAATAGCTTTTACTGTAAATTTAAAATTTCCAGTATATAATTGATTTAACAAATCTGCGCGTTATAGGCTAGAAAATACGGTATATATAACACGTTACCGCTTTGACTGCTGTACTCGTGCCTACTTTGTTCGCCTGACGAAGGGTCATGTTCTCTTTCGACCCGAAACAATTGTTGCGAGATTTTTGTATTTTATAGAGTTTATTAAAAGTTTTGTAAGTATTATTTTGCAACACCAGTTCTGTGGTTCTTTCTTATTAGTATATAATACATAACTGTAACCAATGCAATTCTTTTTTAAGTATCGACTTTTACTCAAATAAAATAACAGAAGTAACAATATAAAATAATATATATGAGCTTCTTCACATTAACAAAATTTATATAAGAAGTACACTATATACTATATCGTTGGTTTAAATATAAACATTGATGTAAATTTTCGCAAAATTACTGTGTAATATAGCTTTGATTACAAAGAATAGCATTTTTTTTTCTTTTTCATACTATAACAATCCCCTATATACCAAAAGTTATTTAACGCTTAACAGACGGGTTGTATTTTCTCTGTCAGTCCCGGTTTTCGGATTTTTTTTTTTTTTTTTTTTTTAATAATTAAGTAAACATGTATATATGGGCTTTGTAGTTTCATTGATTAAGTACTATTTTTGAATACAATTGTATAATGTTTTTGTTTGCATGTCTAGTAGTCCTTATGAATGTGATATTTTATAATACATCTACTCTTACGAAGTGGAACTTGCATTATTGGGATATCATAGTCAATAACTTTTCCACGTAATCCCGCTCTTTAAAACAGCAGACGTAAATCAACGTTGCCCGTCTTAGGCAGTCATAACGTAAAAGCGTATAGATTTACATGGCCCGTCATTTAAGTGTTAATATACAGGGTTAGTCAAAAAGAATAGGACAATAAGAAAACTATTTTTAGACGAATGTATGTTTATTGTAACCAAACTACAGCTACGTATGGACAGATAAACTATCAAAGTTTTTTCTCATGGAACTTCCAATTCCATGGCTGCACGATTTGTCGACTTCTGGGGACTTCGTTGAAAGGATGCACGAATGGATTCCACAGTTTCTTCGGAGACACGTGGTCGTCCTGTGCTTTTACCCTTGCATAAGCAGCCCGTCTCCTCAAATTGCTTTACCCACCTCGCAATGGAATGTCGATGAGGTGGTTCCTTGTCATACTTGGCTCGAAATTGTCGCTGGACCTTAATTACTGACATTGTTTCAGCAAATATCACACAAAACGCCTTCTCCTTGCCTGATTGCGCCATTTTCAAAACGGCGTCTCCTAGCGGCATTAACGTACATGTGTGTTGCCAAATAAAACTTTGATAGTTTATCTGTCCATACGTAGCTGTAGTTTGGTTACAATAAACATACATTCGTCTAAAAATAGTTTTCTTATTGTCCTATTCATTTTGACTAACCCTGTACTTATTCGAAATTAATTACTTTTCTTCAAACTAAAATTGTTTGATTTCTTTTAGAAATAAGAAATAACGTTTTTTTGTTTTAAATATTAGAGAATTTTCTTTTTTTCTTTTTTTTTCTTTTTTTTTTTTTCAATTTACATTTTAGTAATTTAAATTCTTTTTATATTGAAACATTATATAATTTTGAACAAATTTACTACTTCTTAAATGCACGACGTGGGAAAGCAAGTTTTCTTTACTATGTAATGTTAATATATTTTTAAAGTCTCTAATTAAAGATAAAACCTTTATCTACTGTATTATGAAACAGACAAAAAAGGTGTTTGAAACATTTTTTTAGTTACTACTTATAAGTACTTCTTAAAGATATCTATAACAAAAATCATACTTGTCAACCATCTCATTAATAACACTGCATTGCAGGAAAATTTGCCCCAATACCATTCATGCAAATTCCTGTGTAAAATGGCGTCCAGAATCCGAATATGACGTCTGATTTGTCCCATCACCCACCGTTTTTGGGGGGACGCCACCCTATTTTTATCGCTGTTCTGCAATTTTATGGCTATAAATTTGATTTGGAGAAGGGTAAAAGATTATTTTAAATGTTACATATTTTTTGAGGGTCTGTAGAGGGGAAAAAGTTTAAAATATGAGCATTTGTAGCAAGGGAAGAAACTTAAAGGGAGATTCGCCAATAAAATTAGAAATTACTTTTGTTATATTTTTATAAATCTATTATTATTACTGTTATATATATATATTGTTTTTAACAGTTAAAATAATCTTTTTCTACCCTTCAAATAAAATCCATGACTATAAAGATACCTTGCAGTGATAAAAATTGCAGAGGGGTGGCGTCTCGCATAAACGGTTGGAAGTCATATTCGGATTCAGGAGGTCATTTTACATAAGAATCAACAAGAATGATATCAGGGTTCGAATTTTTTTTTCCTTGCAGCGCAGTGTAATCTTAAATTGGTAACGCCTCTTAAAAAACGCCCCTTTTACCACACCACATTATTTTTAGAATAATTCTCTCTAAAGGTTGTTCCGATTCAATAAGAATAAAATTACTCTAAAAAATGACTGGTGTGAAAGAAGAAGGCGGGTACTAAAAACTTTACGATTCATAATGAGATGGTTGGCAAGTATGCAAAATTTATCCATATCACCTCATCATAGTATTAATGAGGAGTTTGTGTGCCACTGTTTCATAGAGATCAAAAAAGGTATTTCGACTTTAAAAAGTGGGGAAAAATTTTTACTTTTTACGTTACTTTATTTTTTCTAAGATTGGGGGGAAATTCTTGAAGTAATAAAAGAATTAATTATAATACATGTGAAGATCTTAAAAAATACCAAGCAAAAAAGCAAGAGTCTTTTATGGAAGTCTTTACTATAAAGTCTTTTGTGGAAGGAAAACGGCTGCAGATAGCGTCTAGTACCTTGTAGTTAGGTTAAAGTAAGGAATATACGCATAGCTGCCAATATTTTAATTTATTCGGAGTACTTTTAGCCCCGCCTCTATTTCGCACCACTTTATTTATAGAAAAATTTTCTTCAATACATAACTTCGATAAAATTATAAAAAATTACTTTTAAAAAGTAAGTGGTACGAAATAAAGGCGGGGCTAAAATTACTCCGAAATAAATTAAAATATTGGCAGCTATGTATACGTTCTATTCTTATAAATACTTTTGACATTTCTTCCAAAAATTCGATTGTATACGCTTTTTAAACTATTGGTGCTTTACAGTACCATCGGTAGATTAAAGTTTAAATTAAAAGTAAAAAAGACAGAAAAAATAAAAGCATACCTAATAACATTTATAGTTTATTCTGAAGTATTGTTAGTCCCGCCCTTTTTTCACGCCACTCAGAGTTTAGAGAAATTTTCTACAATGTGTATGATTAAATAAGAGGAAAAATGCTTTTAAAATATACTAGTATGAAAAAAGGGCAATGCTAACAGTACTCCGGAATAAACTATAAATATTATCATGTATGAAAAAGCAATTAAATAGTAAGTTAAAGGCCTGTTAACAGAATACGTTTTTAAATTTGCTCATTAAGAACTACCCATATAAAAGCTGTAATTGTTTAAACATAAATACTGATTTAATTTTTTTTTAAATGTTCCAATTTAACCAAAAAGTATTTAATATCGTTAGATATTAGAAATACCGTTGTAAATACAGAATACTGCATTTCTTTTTATTTACATAATGTATATGCAATATTTCTTTTCAATCATTTCATTTCTTTTAAGTTGTAGCAGCAAATGATTTCAAACATGTTTTCTTAAAGAAAGTATTTCTTAAAAGAACTACTAGAAAAAGGAGTTTTTTGGTTCTCCTTTAACTTAAACCTTTTGTAGGTCGTTAGTTTGTTGAAAGTCTCTAATTAAATCTATAAGACAGGGAGAAAATAAAAATAATCAGATGGTCAATTTAATGGTCTATTAATAGTTTTTTAACTTGCCCATAAAATCCAGTCATATAAAAACAGATGTCAATTAAGCTAGCTATGAGTTTTCAAGCTAAATATTTTTAAATATAGTATATGTTTTACTGAATATATTAGAAACTCAAATATAACTTTAAAAAAGTATTTAAAAACAAATTCCTCGTTTAAGTTATTAATTTTTACACAAATACAGCTGTCAGAATTATCAATATAAAATAGCATGCATCAATATTTTAAAATTAACAAAATTTGCAATGTAAGAAATTTCTATAATAATTCACTTGTTTAAATATACATGATTTAATTTTTCGTAAAAGTTCTGAATAATCTAACTTTGGTTATAAAAATAGCAAAACTACAACAGTTATCTCTGTATCAAAAATTATGTATGTCTGTATCGAAATTATTTAGTATCTTAAATTAAAAGTTACTTAGAGGGGCATTCTGGTCTATAATTTAAATTAAAAAAAAAAAAAAAAAAAAAAAAACTTTTTTTTTCCTTTTTCTTTTTGTTTTCCATATTCTTAAAGTTTAGACCTTTAACCCTTTGCGGCGCAAGACAATTTGAAACATTTAAATTATACTGCCACCGGAATTCATGAACTAAATTAAACTAAAAGAAATTTAAAATTTTGAGGTTTAAAAAACCGGCATTTTCTAATATGTTACAAACGTGAATTTTTGCTAAAAAATTTCCGGGGTGAATTTTTGCAGTTGGATCTTGAAATTTTGCGTCCTCGCAGCGACGACATCGCGCGTTAAGGGGTTAAGAATCGCCGATTAATAAAATGAAGTATAACGTACCATTATTCTCTGCATAGATGCCAGCATTTTTATTTTTTCTGGAATATTTTTAGCCTCACCTTTATTTCGCACCACCTTATTTATAGAAAAATTTTCTCCGATATATACTAACTTCGATAGAATAAGAAAAAAAAAATTACTGTTAAAAAATAAGTGGTATGAAATAAAGGCGGGGCTAAAAATACTCGGGAATAAATTAAAATGTTATCATCTATGTTCTATGACTTAAATTGCTGCGGCCAACTGAAACTTTTGCAAAAGCTACTTTTTTCCACATTGTTGACATGATATCTAAAGTTCTATGTAACCATATTACTTCAAAATTTCTACCAACTTTCAGTAAATAACCTTTTATCGCCCCTATTACTTTCATATTAATTTATGTTTGTTATTTAAAAAAAAAAAAAAAAAAAAAAAGTCGAAACCGCCTTTTTCTTTTCAGACATTTGCCATTTTGCGATATTTTTTCTATTCGGTAGGTGGGCTGTAATGCAACCTTATTTATTATGAACCTTTTTAAAAAAAAAAAAAATTGTTTTAGATGACCAGGACTACAATCGTGTCAGCCAGAACATCCACTTTTATTTACCCCTCCCCCTTCTCCCATGTTACCAGCTTAAAAGAGTTTTATTTATTTATTACAGGGATGGAACACGGGCGGAGAATTCATACCGGTATTTGTTTAAGAAATTTCTCTAACTATAATATCGTTGAATTAAGAAGTAGAAATTGTTCTTACATTCATAGTGTTATGAATTTTGCGCCCGTGTTCCATCCCTGTTATTAGTATAGTTTCGAAAAGCTTTTTGTGTATTTTTAAAAATATTATTATTATTATTATTATTGAGCTCTTCAAAACGCCTAAAATTTACCTCTCTAGACCAGAATAGACGCTTAACAGGTTTTAAAAATACCGTTTTATTTTTTATATACAAACTATATATATATTTTTTAATTTACATAGTGCCCTTGTGGAAAATTTTCAAATTGTTTAAATTCTTTTAAATTGCAACACTAATTGATTTCGAACATGTTTAGTACTTCTTATAGGAAAAGGAGTTTTTTGGCTCTCTTTCAAAAATCTAGTTATAGCTTAAAGTTAAAATAAATAAGACAGTGAATAAAAATAATTAAACGGTAAATTAAATGTTTTTTAAAATAGTTTTTAAACTTGCCTAAAAATCCATATATATATAAATACTATATGAAAAAAGTAGAAACTTGATTATAAAGAAAAAAATTCCTCTTTAATTATTAATTTATATTCTAATTACAATGTTTTGTTACCCACAAAATTTTAACGTTAAATTTATTATATATTCTGTATTTATTTAAATATAAATATTCATTTAAATTTTCTTAAAATCTTCAATTCAGTCATAAATTATTTATTCTTTTTTCTGCTTACTATCCTATTTCTACGGGCACCTCACCCATCCTGTGATATACACGGGCATGCAACAGCCCTTTATAGCACTTTTCTTGGTGTAAAATAGATCTTTCTCTCTCTCTCTCTATATATATATATATATATATATACGTTCGATCCACATAAATATTTCTGGAATTTCTTCAGACTTTTTTATGTAACAAAACAAGAAATAATAATGATAATAATAATAACAATACATAAATTAAGAAATTTTAAAATCACCCTTTTATTTTAAAAAATACTAAAAACTTTAATTCCAGTGGATGTGGATAATATACATGTATGGAACTTAATCGGATGGTAAGAAATTGATTGAAATTCGAAAACAAATTTTAAACTTAATTTCGTGGTCCAGGGCCCAACCATTAAGTCCGTTACTACTTGAATATGGTTTATAATCGGCGCTACATGTTTGCCAAATTTCAGCTCAATTGGACTGAAGTAAATTAGTTGAAATTTGAAGACAAATTTTGAACTGGACCTGTGAGCATAGGCCCTCATCTCGAAGTCTGTTTCTATTTGAATATGCATTGTCATCGGTATACGTGTATACAAAATTTCAGTTCAGTAGGACCATAGCCTCCTAAACTAGATGCCAGTCGCGTTGCTCGGAAACTTGGCAACAGTCGAAACGGTAGACAGCGCCACCTGGTACAGATTGCGCGACTGTTTTATTCAACTGTCACCAATACTTTTAAGAAGTGATATATGACATATATAATCGACGTTTCTTCGAATCTATTCGCCTTTTATGTATATCATATCCCACTTTTAAAATTTTTTGGTGGTTGTTGAATAAAGATTCCAGCAATCTGTAGCAGGTGGCGCTGTCTACCGCTTTAACTGTTGCCAATTTCCGAGCCATGCGACAGCATGCTTGCCAACCATCTCATTATGAAGCGTAGTACTTTTAGTCACCGCCTTTTTTTGTACACCAGTAATTTTTTAGAGTAATTTCATTCTTATTTAATCGTAACACTATTTGGAGAGAGTTGCTCTAAATATAAAGTGGTGTGGGAAAAGGGGCGTATTTTCAAAGGGCGTTAACAAGTCTACGCTTATTAATGAGATGGTTGGCAGTCCTGCGACAGGCATCTAGTTTAGGATGCTATGGTAGAACGAGAGGCATTTGGTTAAAATTCGAAAACATATTTTAAACTGCATAAATCCCAACTTGAAAGTCCGATGCTATTTGATTATCATCGGAGTTCTACATGTATACAAGATTTCAACTCAATTGGACTATAATTTTTTTTTTTTTTTTTTTTTTTTAATTCGAAGACAAATTTTTAACTGCAGCTGAGGGTGGGCTCCCCCTTTCATGAGTCATACTCTCCTCCCTCTTTTCAAGACACTTTTGGGGATAAGCAATTTTCACTTTTATTGTTGCCACAATTTTTTATTTACAATAATCTCTATTTTATTTATTCATAATACATTACTTTAAAAATGCCATAGATTTCTGCATGAAATTATCGATCGCGAAAAAGGCAGAAAATTCTTTTAAACGAGAGTGTCCTGAAAAAAAAAAAAAAAAAAAAAAGCGGAGAGTACGACCCCTGACTTCCCAATCCCAAAGTCTGTTACTACTTGAACATAATCTCATCGGATTTCTACATGTGTGAAAAATTTGAGCTCAATCGGATAATAAGAAATGGATGAAAATCTACTTTTTAGATTTAACCAGCGTTTCCAACTTTTATAATTTATTCACAATCAAGTTTAGCCCCGCCTCTTTTTCATACCGGAAATTTCGAAAAATGATTTTCTTCTTATTTAATCGTTGTCACATATTAAAGAGAAAAAATCTACTAAATTTCTGGTGCGAAAAGAAGGCGGGACTAAAAATGATTGTGAATAAATTATAAAAGTTGGGTACGCTGGATTTAACACACATTCATAAATAAACAAGATACGATGTTAAATAAAAGCGTATAAAAAACGGAAAACTAATCTCGTAGTGTTATTAGCATAACATTTACCATTAAATTGTTCTTTATAATTTACTAGCTGATAAATTCTAATCCTTCATATGTTTTCTTGATAGTGCTAGGCTAGGCGGGTCTTTATAACACAATTATTATTATTATATCTGGAGTCGTGCTTTCTGATTTTTTTTTTTTTTTTCATGACTCTCTCAGAAAAAATAAATTTTCGACTTCTGCCACCACTAATTTTATGCTGAAATTTTTATGGTATTTTTATAGTAATACGTCTTAAATGAAAGTAAAGATTATTGTGTAAAAATAGTGGTAGCAATAAAGGGATCAATATCTCATCCATGAGAGTATAGTGAAAAAAGGGCGGAGAGTACGACCCCCTGATAATATTCATTTTAAGCATTTTAAATTTTGTTGTAAATACATTTTTTATGCAACTATTAACAAAGCAATTTTAACTAAGATTTTGCCGGCCTGGTGGCTCGGTCGGTAGGGTTTTGCCTTCTGAAACATCGGGTCTCGGGTTCAAATCCTGGTTCAGGCACAGACGTTTGTAGCGTCGTAATAAGTGTAAAAATGAAGGAATTGTTATTGTGAATATGTTATATGGATAATTCGAGACAAAAGTCATTGTTACAATAAGTCTCAAAGCAATATATAAATAAAATTTTACACATAAGTTAGTCATTTTTAAAAATAAATCTTTGTGTAAAACAATGATCCGTTATATTCGAAATAAATTTTAAGTATTAACTCGAAAACTTAAGTCATACAGAATTAAATCAAACGAAATTTTTAATTTTAAAACAAATAATTTTGTTTGGTACGCTTTACATTCCTTTAATCGATAGAAAATGTCAGAAAACATTCTGGAAGATATCCATTAAAATAATTAAAATATATTTTCGACATTCACTTGTGATCTATTTGCATTTATTGCTTCGGCAACCTATAAATAGGGCATAAATCTTGCTGTAATTTGAATTTTTGCAACACTATATTTGCATGAAACATACATAATGAACATGTATCTCTAATGTGTATGCTGATTTCTAACACATTCAGATAAGATGAGCAAAGAGAGGAAGGAAGCGTATTTTCGTAATTCGGGTGTTGTTAAATGTCATCGGGTCAAAACACAGCATGATAAATGAATAAAAACAACGTGTAGTGTGATAGACGAAAAGAACTTGTAGAAATGTGAAGAAATTTATACCCACTTATATAAACTAGTGCGTCCTTTTGGCGTATAATGATGATAATTAAACATAAATGGATCGTAAAATGGTGAAATGATAAGTTATAAAACTTATACGAAGAGGAACTGCATTAGTATTTTTAATTTTAAAAGCTGTAATAAAAAAGGATAGTTGCAGTTTAGTAATTTAATACTAATTTTATAGGTGCAATCTGAAAATAGATTTTTTGGAATTATGATTAATTAAATTAAAACTTTCGCGACAGCGTTATTGTCTCTTTGACAGTAAGTCCCTCTTGTGGGCATTATTTGTGTTTATTATATTATTTTAAATAAATATTTTCTGTATTCATATTTATATTAAAAAAAAAAAAAAATGGATATACATTGCAATCATACTTGTTCTAATCAAAGTATTTGTATTCATTGGGCATTTATTGTACAAATGTGAATATTGTGTATATTGTTAAGAAATAATGTAATCTATGTAACCTATAGAAATGCTCACTGGCGGTGGTGCACGTAAAATCTGTCGTGGCTGCAATGTCCTCCATGTTCCCATCAAAAATTATGCTTCTGGGGGGTCACCGAAGCGGGAGAACCATCCCTTCCATGGAGGATCAAAATTGTGATGGCATGTCTCCGGACAACCTCTAGGGGTGTGTCTCAGACCGTCGCCAATTGCCCATCTGCGCAGCACTAGTGCGACGTAAAACCCAACCAACCAACCGCTCACTGGCGGAGTTACAGATTTTCAAATGACGTGAATTCAAGTCCGCGGTCGCGAAACTGTTAATATACTTATTCCTATAGGTTCGTTTATGTATTAAAATAAATATACTTACTTAATTATAATATTTTGAACTAACCCTTTGCCGGTACTAAAGCGCTCTAAACAGTGTTACCAAATTTAAAGAAATTTTTATTCAGTTATCACCAATAATTTTGAAGAGTGATATTTGATATATATAATGAACGAATAACTTTTGAAGTGTTACACGTAAAATTTAGTGGTGTACATATTGAGTAAAAATTTGCTAAATTTTGCAACACTGACCACAGGCGTGAAATTAAATAAGACCGGCAAAGGTTTAAAGTAAATGGCGGCATTTGGGGGTCAGTTTATATATACATATATAATGGATTAAGTATACACGTTTGGAATTTAAATGTTACATAAAATAATAAAACCAAACGTTATTTTATCAAATATTCTCTAAAGTTAAAAAAATAGGCAATTTTTAGCAAAAATTTATTACGTCAGACCGTATATGTTACATTCACGATAATAAATAAAATTCAATTCCATTCATGCATAAATGAATAATTAAAAAAAAAAAGTTTCCTTTTATTTTTACTTTATTTTACAATTAAAGCAAAGCTAAAATTCATTTTTAAAATTATAGAAAATTATAAATATTACAAATAGGAAAATATAACAATAAAACCTACATATATTTTTTTTTAATTCATAAATATCAAATAATTAATATTTATTAAATTTTCAAATATTGAATTTAATTATTAAAGAAAGTAAAAATAAAATGTTTAGATAAATAATCTAATTTTTTTTTTCTTTGGTAGCATCGAATAGAGGATCTCTGCATGACAACCACTTACGCTTCAAATTACGCCACTGAAGCGTTAACTTTATGTTGAAATAACTCGTACTTAGGCAATTACTGGAATATTAAAAACTTTTTCTGGTGATTATTTAGGTAATGCGCAGTAGTGTTTTAACAATTTGTTACCTTCATTGTATACTCCAATTCTGAGCAATTTCGAACCGATCTGAATTTCCCATGTTGTGATTTCAGACTTTTTGACGCAGTAACAATGGGAGAAAATCCGCACGCTGTTATAAACTAGCCATAACAATGTAATTGATTAAATACAGCGATGCCTATTTTAACTCATTAAACGCCGCTAAACGAATTCCACTAAAAAATTTTTAATTTTCGTACATTTTGGGTTTCAATGTGCATTTCTAATCATATATAGTCCAAATATATATATATTTTTTTTTTTTTTTTTATTTTGTTAGAGGATATGATATGTTTCCAAAATGCTATATTTGATACCTAATTGAGGTAGAACAGATATTAAATTAGTTTTCTTGATCCCTGTTTATTATAACTCAAGAAAAAAAAACTGTTGTATTTCATATCCATATTTTTAAACCCCTGTACTCGAAAGAGCTATTTTTTTTTTTTTATACCAACGAAGCCAGGCGCTCAAATTTTTCAACTTCCAACGTAAGTTGGATGATAAGACATATCTTTTTTTTTTTGTTGTTGTTGTTGTTGAATCATAGAAAACTTTTTTTTAAATTTGCGAATTTCTAACTGATTTTTACAAAACTTAAAAATTGTTTATAGATAAAAGTTATGAGTTCACTATCCAAAAACTATTACATTCAGTTAAATATTAGATTATTTATAGAGATTTTTGAAATTAATTAAAATTTATGAGCGAATGGAATTATAAATTATATGTTTTTAACGATTTTATATTAAGAAAATAATAATATTTAATTAAATTCAAGGTTGGAGACTCTACATTTGTTGGGCTTGTTATTTTAAAAATCAATATCTGTCAATTTCTATTATTGTGTTACGTAAGCATTGTGAATCAAATGCATAGAAATTCTTTTAAAAAATTAATTTAAATGCATTTAGGTCTTTGCATACATTGAGGCAATTTAGATAGCTAAGATGAAACGTTAATATTGAATACGGTTCGTAAATTTTTCGACAGGTAAGTGTCAATGTTTATGGTGATGAACTGTCCAAAATGCTGAAAATTATAAAAATGCGTTTCTACAATTGACATATTAAATCATATAAAAGAAAGTTTTTAATATCCTCGTTACTCTAATTTAGGGATCAAACATTTTGTAATAAGACAGTACTAGTTTCTGCAAAATTAATGAGAAAGTTTAAATCTACCATAATAAAATTCTATTCTTTTGAATGCGTGATGAAGGAATACGTAACATTTAAGGATTTTATGCAAAAGTAATGGAAGGTTAGATTTCCTGTAGAATTTTCTCCTGACGAAACATTGAAAAGACCAATTTTATTTAGAAAAAGCCTTTTTAACCCATTAGGCGTCAAAGATTCCGCTGCGGGAACAATTGTTTAAGAATTTTTTTCTCTGCAAGTAATTAATATATATATATATATATATATATATATATATATTATTATTATTATTATTATTATTATTATTATTTTAAATATTTAATATAAAAAATAAAAATATATATTTATTTTAATTACTTGCAGGGAAAAAAATTCTTAAACACTTGTTCCTGCAGCGGAAGCTTTGACGCCTAATGGGTTAAAAAGGCTTTTTCTAAATAAAATTGGTCTTTTCAATGTTTCGTCAGGAGAAAATTCTACAGGAAATCTAACCTTCCATTACTTTTGCATAAAATCCTTAAATGTTACGTATTCCTTCATCACGCATTCAAAAGAATAGAATTTTATTATGGTAGATTTAAACTTTCTCGTTAATTTTGCAGAAACTAGTACTGTCTTATTACAAAATGTTTGATCCCTAAATTAGAGTAACGAGGATATTAAAAACTTTCTTTTATATGATTTAATATGTCAGTTGTAGAAACGCATTTTTATAATTTTCAGCATTTTGAACAGTTCATCACCATAAACATTGACACTTACCTGTCGAAAAATTTACGAACCGTATTCAATATTAACGTTTCATCTTAGCTATCTAAATTGCCTCAATGTATGCAAAGACCTAAATGCAATTAAATTAATTTTTTAAAAGAATTTCTGTGCATTTGATTCACAATGCTTACGCAACACAATAATAGAAATTGACAGATATTGATTTTTAAAATAACAAGCCCAACAAATGTAGAGTCTCCAACCTTGAATTTAATTAAATATTATTATTTTCTTAATGTAAAACCGTTAAAAATATATAATTTTATTTGCTCATAAATTTTAATTGATTTCAAAAATCTCTATAAATAATCTAATATTTAACTGAATTTAAAAGTTTTTGGATAGTGAACTCATAACTATTATTTATAGCCAATTTTTAACTTTTGTAAAAATCAGTTGAAAATTTGCAAAGTTTTAAAAAAGTTTTCTATGATTCAACAAAAAAAAGATATGTCTTATCATCCAACTTAAGCTGGAAGTTGAAAAATTTGATAGCTCGTAGATTTTTATATATTAACGCAAAGTGAAATGAAACAATTATATTTAATTAATTAAACTTGTAAACAGGTTTCCATCAAAATAAAACAGTGTTCGTAAAAAATTTTTTTTTGAAATCGGTTTATTTGTTTGGCAGCTATACAACAGTCAGGCACCAACACATACGCCCGCACAGAAACACACATACACAAATAGAGATTAAAAAAAACACTTCAATCTTATAAAATCCAGGATTTTATGTGTGTCACGGGAATAACACATATTATTTAAGATATACGAAATATATAAATCTTTCAAACTCTACAGTCAAAAACATTTATAATTTGAAAAACATTTATTTTGAAATTTAAGAGAAATTAATAAGTGGCTAAAGTTAGTTTTTTTTTTTTTTTTTTTTTTTTTTTTTTAACTTATTTTTAATGCTTAGAAACTATATAAAAAAGAATATTATTTCAACTAAAATAATTATGAAAATTACTTCCTAAAATTCAGTTTAAACAAAAAACTAACTACTACCTTTTTTTTACTAAATCTTAATTACACTCTTTTAAAATGAAAACATGTAAATACTAATTAAGCTTTTTTTAGGTTAAATATCTCTTAAATTATCCATAATTTTCCTAAAGAAGGGCAGTAAATGAGAAACATTTAATGTTTTAAAAGCTAACAAGCTCATAAAAGTAATTTTAAAAATTTTAGATGGATTTTCCGAAAGAGAATTTAAATACGAAATCGACATTATTTTGCAACGTTATTTTTCACATTGTGAAATTCGAATTTAACTGCTTAAAGTTAATTATATTGTACATATAAATATGTATAATTATATTAATTGTAATTAAGAAACATGTTATGTTATTTCTCATTTGCATAGGTATATATATTTGCATGCATATATATATGTACCCACATATGGAAAACAGCATGTCTAAGGACGTTTTGTCGTAATATTTTGGCCTGCTGTGTGACATAAAATTTGGGCGTATTTCATTTCCGTTCGTGCTGTTTTTCGACCTGTTGACATCCTTTATTGCTTGTTTTGTCGGCAGTCTTCATGCACAAGAAAATTTACAATGTTATAAATAATTCTTATGCTTGCATATAAATTGTTTCAAACGTAATGATGGAATAGTCCCTAACTTGAAATACCACATGATATTTCATTCAGGAGTGAATAAATAAATAATAAAAATGTTTCATTTTTAGAACGTTTGCGATTATGTATAATAAATATTTGAGTTTGGCTATACAAGTTTGCCCTTTTCATACAAAACTTAATTTAGTTTCAGGAGGCATGAAATTCTGAGATTGTAAAATAATAGTAATAATAAATAAATAAATAAAAGATCATTGTTTTACATTTTCTTATAAATAAATATTATGAGTAATAGGTACAGTTTACAATTGCATACAAACAAATAATTACCTTCTAATTATTTATATTAACACTTTTTTTTTTTTAAACTGGCATGGACATTTTAGAATGAGGAAAAACACACACAGATACAAATGGATATCAGTCACAAGTGTATAGGACAGCATCAGAGCTTTCATTCTGAATTCGTGCCATACATTTTTCATCTGATAAAGAGTCGTGCAGTTACTTCGACCAGAAAGAATTGTTGCGAGTTTTTGTTACTTATGGCGTTTGATTGAAATATTTTTAATTTATTAAAAAAAGTTGTAAGTGTATGCAATTAAATAATCAAGTTCTGCTAATCTAAATATGTTTTCTAAATTCATACAGATATTTTTTTAATGAATAAACAATCAAGTGTGGTTCTACATTTTCCTATAAATGTGATATAGTGTACATTGGAATAACGTACATTCACATAATGCATTTTTCACTAATTTTACTAAAAGCTTTTTTTTTTTTTTCCTAGTGGCATTGAATTTTTAGGATGAAGAAACTCAAAAATCGCTATAATTATTATTCTAAATGTGGCGCATTATACGTTCCAACCTCTTGCATCCAAATGGTCATGATTTTTCGTAATTTCTGTAAAATATGCTTCCCCCCCCCCCCCCGCTATAGGCATGAAATTTCATAATGGGAAAGCAAAAAGATTATTTTTTATACACACACACACACACACACACACACATATATATATATATATATATAAATATTTTAAACTGATACAGTATATGTTACAACCAGTTGTTTATCAAATAATCAATTTCTCATGATTTATACAAAATTTATATGAAAAACTCTTTCTATATACACTCGCAAATTTCACGATGCAGAAATTCGGAGATTGTTTTCCAGTAAATATGATGCAGCACTGACTGTAACTGCATCAGGTCAACTGACCAATTTCTTAAATGACATTTTCATGTGCATTAACAATTTTCATGATGCAGAAATTCGGAGATTGCTTTCAAGTAAATATGAGGCACCACTGACTGCAACCGCATCAGGTCAACTGACAATTTCTTAAAATGACATTTATTATACCAATAGATTTAATTAAAAAAAAAAAAAAAAATTCTCATTTAAAACAAGTCCTTAGTCATTTATTGGAAAATAAAATATACTATTTCATGAAATCTAAATAAGGATAACTTTAAGAACGAAGATGATTTATTGAATATATTAGATTGCAGTAATTTTGAATTTGAATAAACACATTGAATTTAGAATAATTTCATTGGTGATTTTACGTGTTTAGTCTGAAAATGAGTGTATGTTAGGCACATTGAAATCGAATATTGATAAACAATAAAGGTGGATAGAAATCAAAATTTCAGTTGAAATTTTGTTGTAGCTTCACTACTCGAAAGGAAGAATAATTTAATGTCTCGTAAAATTATCTTCAATAGTAAAAGAAAATCAAGTGACACACAGAGATGGCTAGTTTATTCACTATTTAAATGGATCTACATTTAGGAAATTTCATATTCTATTTGTTTGTTCGGGATTCAATATATATATATATTTTTTTTCATTACCATTTAAAAAAACATATTTACTTTTTTCGTTAATATTAACTATTTATCTACCGTAATATGAAATAAATAAAAACTATATTTGAAACATATATTCTTTATTACTTAAGAATATTTTTTTAAAGATTAATGCAATAAAATTTATCCTTAACACATCATCGTAGTAATTAATGGGGATTGGATTTGGTTTTGGGAATATGGCCGATTGATTGGCTGTAAGTCCTAGACCTGAAGGGAAGTGTTAAACGTGGAGGGTATTTCTAAGGGGTCCTAGCACGTATTTGCTCAAGTTTCGGAGAAAACCATGGAAAACTCCGAACGGTTAGGCAGATGAGCACGACCTGGGATCGAACCCGGTACCTCACGTCTGCCAGCTTTGAGCGTGGAACCACTCAGCCGTTGATGGGCCTAGTAATTAGTGATGATTTTGTGAAATGGTACTTTCATGTACCACTGGTACAAAGAATTGGAAAAATATATTTGGACTTTACATAAGTGTAAAAAAAGTATTTACTTTTTATATGCCATACATTTTTTTTAAGATTGACGGAAGATTCTTGAAGTAATTTAGGAATTAGTTATAACACACGTGAAGATCGGGGAAAATGTCAAGCAAAAACAGCGACAGCTGTCTATAAAATCATTTCTCAAACAAAAGCGACTACATGTAGCGTCTTGTACATTATACTAAGATTAAAGTGAGGTACATGCGTTCTATTCTTATAAATGTCTTTGACATATCTTATGTAAATTCGATTTTATAAGCTTTTTAAACTAATGGTCCTTCGGTAGATGAAGGGTTAACATGGAATAATACATTCTAATTAGTCCTAATGTGTGCAAAAAGTGGCAGTAGATCATCAAAGAAAAACAAATAAATATTTTATGTGAATACCCATCTCTTTGGGAAAAAGAGGTTTAAAACAAAATGAAGTTTACCCTCCCCAGATTATAGCGCGACAATACTTGAGAATTGATGGAAGTGTATTCTTAGAGCACATTTCATGAAACCATGGAAACTTATGCGCAAGTGCTAACTCAGCGAGTCCAGTGCTAAAATAGGGGTGACAGTCATCTGAATCAGAGAAAATAAACGATAACACAGAGCGTCGAATTACAGGATGTTTTCCAAATCCCAACCTGTCGGTAAAGCTGGCACCCCTCCAACATTTTGGTCGCGTCCTCACTGCTAGTTTTAGGAAATGTGTCTGCACTATATTTTAGGTTGTGCCCCTTATTTTTGCAATAGGATTATATTTAGATGCACCTTGTGGTCTGTACATAATTTTCAAAAGATATACAGGAAATATTTAAGCAAATATATAAGCAAATATTTAAGCGATAACGTTCTTTTTTATTGTTAATGGAAGTGCTTTGCTAAAATATTTTACCATGTTCAGAAAAGCTGCTCAGGAATTGAAACTAATTCCTCATAGACATATGATAAATAATGTATGATTTTAAGCTAAATATTCATTGCTTGTTTTTGTATATTTACACGTTTTGAAGTTTCTTGGTTACTGAAGTCAAGTTTTTTAACGTGTTGTCTTTGTCGGTGTCTCTTAGAGTAACTTAAAAACGAATAATTTCAGGAGATCCAAAAGTTGTATTTTCGAGTTAATATAAGTTTGTTGCTGGAAAAATTTAATCAAGACTCATAAGTTTCAAGGAATTTTCTGTGAAAGTTGTCTGAAAGTTGCCTGAATAATTAAGTGAACTTTTAATTTCAATAACAGATTGAAATTCTATATAAATGTAGGTGCAGTAATAAAATGGGGGGTTGAAGGGGAGGTAACCCCCTTCACACAGAACTAGTTATCATATAAAACTCTTCCGAAGCCTAATTTGAATTGTTTTAACGTAGGTTTACATATCAGTTCTCGTTGGTGGTCCGACAACCAGGTGTGTTATTAAAGTTATCCAAACCTCCCAATATCAGTTCTCGTTATCTTACCTCTTAATCTCCAACTTATTTTTATAGTATTAAATTTTTGGGTAAGAGAAAGTTGTGTGAGTGATACACCAGATTATTTATTTTATGTTAGTTTTTATAAAATATAATACTTGCTTTTACTTAAATTTAAAGGTAATGTTATAATTCAAAAAATTCACTTTAGTTTAATCTCGAATATTTAAAATGATAGCTTTCTGCTAAAAAAGTGTTAATGAGACAAAAATTTTGTAAAATGAAATTTGTTTTTTTATGTTACCGTAAAAAAAAAAAAAAAAATACACCTGTAATGTTTCTAGCATTATAATAAATATTTTATTGTGATTCTTAATTCATTATTAATTATACTTTTTTGCAATAAAATTGATCTACATATTATTATTTTTTATTACTTCACATGTGCAGTTTCCTGATAAGAGCATTAATGATAGCATAAAAAATCACAATGGGAAAAACTAATTGCATTAAAAAAAAAAAAAAAAAAAAAAAAAAAAAACGTTCGAGAAACATAAAAATGAATTAAAATAATGTTCGAAACTTTGCTGAAACATCTAAACCAAAAATATTATAAAAATTAACACTTATGCCCAAAACCGTAATTGTTTTATCATATACTTAAAAAAAAAAGTAAGAATAAAAAATGAAGTAAGAATAGTTTTTTGAAAAAGTAAATTAATGCATCTTATGATAACATGAAAATTTTGATAGCAATAGAATTTATGTTTTATTTATTTATTTATTCATTGGTACAACAAAGTGTACTATTTCTTTCAGACTATTTCTTTAAAGCTGACAGTTTGCCATTGTATATGTCCGGTTTATTAGATTTTATCAAAAATTGATACACTTATTAAATACGAGAAATTTTAGCTAACACTGTATTTTTTACAGCAACCGGGTAATTGATACAAAAAATATTAAGTAAAATTTCTATTTTAACTTAAAAAATATTTAAAAATAAAAAATAAATTGAATCCAAAAATAAATAAATAAATAAGTGAGTATGCTTCTGTTTATATTAAAAAAAAAAAAAAAAGAAGAAGAAGAAGAAGAAGACAAGGAAGAAGAAGTATAAACATGCATTTTTTTTTTTTTTTTAATACATAAAATAAAATTGAGAAAAATCGTTGTATAGAATTAAAACACGTTTAGTACAATGCCCATTTGCGAAATTTGAAATTTGGCACTGAATTAGCTCGGACGTATCTCGTCTAGCTCTTTACTTACGCAATAGATATATCCATTTTAATTTATCGCCAAAAGAACAACAAAAATTAAAAAGTACCAAGAGGCTCCGATGCTAAATCTATACCAAAATAATTTTAAGAAATGAATATACTTAGCATACTTGCCGACCTAACCAGGAAGACTGTTAGTTCCTGTCCCTTTTTGTACACCACTTAATTTTTAGAGTAGTTCTCTTCAAAAATATTTCCGATTAAATAAGAAGAAAAGTACAAAAAAAATATTTATTTTAATTTATAATTGTTGCCAAGAAAATTAAACTTTAAATTTTACATCTACTTTTTAAGATAGACGCGATCGTATTTTATGTAAAAATCAAATCATTAAAATCATATTTTTATTTATTTTTATTTCATATTATTGCACGCGCACTATTTATGTCT
Source organism: Salticus scenicus (assembly GCA_963930645.1). Classification (NCBI taxonomy): domain Eukaryota; kingdom Metazoa; phylum Arthropoda; class Arachnida; order Araneae; family Salticidae; genus Salticus; species Salticus scenicus. Next base: position 49,616,785 of record OZ005659.1, read on the forward strand.
TAATTCAAAATTATTCAAAAAAAACGTTTTCGATATCTCCTGTAACGATACTGATTATAATTAATTTTCTTTTCTTTTTCTTTCAAAAAAAAAAAAAAAAGAGAAAAAAAAAAGATTTTGATGAAATTCTGGCAAAAGCAGAATTTAGTTTAGAACGGAGGACTATTATTTTTTTTTCTTCCCTATTATAACTTCGCTTTCAAATTATTCAATTATATTTTCGATAAATTTTAGGTTTCGATAAATGTCCAACTATCGAAAAATTATTTCGACAAATGTCCAACTATCGAAAACGACAACGCAAAAATCCCAGATTGAGACTAATAGGCCCTCAGTCCTAAAAAGACTGGTGTGAAAAAATAGGCGGAAAGGAGTGGGATTGGCAATCTTCCGGGTTAGTTTGGCAAGTATGACTTAACGATGCTAGGGAATGAAACACAGCTACTACATTACTTACAAAACTTTGAATAAACACCATAAAATTGCCGCTTTGACTGCAGCACTCGTGATTACTTTGTTCGCCTGATGAAGGGTCATGTGTGCTTTTTCGACCCGAAACAATTGTTGCGAGTTTATTGCACTTTATGGTGTTTATTCAAAGTTTTGTAAGTAATAATTTACAACGCCAGTTTTGTGGTGCTTTCTTATTAACAGTTACTACATGCCTTTATATGGAAGAATAGATTAAAATAAGTTCTGTTGTAGTATATTAAATTCTGTCTACAAAAAAAAAAAAAAAAAATGTAAGCAGAATATTGTAGTTCTTTTTTTTTTTTTTTTTTTTTTTTTTCGGTCCATATATGAGTATTATACTTTATTATTCGATGTTATCCTACAGTAAATACGAAGGTCATCGAGAAAGTAAAGACCGTTTAGATATGTAAAAGGAAAAACACAATATTTATCAGAAAAAAAAAAGTTTGGTACATATCTGAAGCTTCCTTCACTTACTTGTTAGACAAGCTTTAAATCTACGTACAGACGTTTGATTATGCAGACATGGAACACGGGTGCAGAAATCATACTGGTATTTGTTTAAGTATTTCTCTACCTTATAATATCGTTGATTTAAGAAGTAGAAAATTTTGTTACATTGATAATGGCATGAATTCTGCGCCCGTGTTCCATCCCTGGATTGCATTATTTAAACAATTTATTTATGTAAAAAAATGCGCTATTTTATATATGAATTTTAATGTTCGCAGTTCCTTCATTGAATACAGAATAAAGCAACCTTATGTCACTAACAATACATGTTTAACATTTTTCAACAAAGTTGAAAAGTCTTTATAACTTTCATTTGTCATCTGTTTGTCTGTCCGTGCTCTGACTCCTGTAAATATGGAATTCCTTGAAACTCGTGTATGTTATTCAAGTTCACCATCGGATGTTTCCTAAAATAGATTAAATACCAATACTGGTTTGTATACAGGGACACTCGAAATATTAAAAAGTGTTGCGTTTTACGAGGAGTATTTCTATATACCAGATTTTAATAACTTTACTTTACACAAATCTTAATGAAATTGAAATGCGTTATACATATGCGCAAAAGAATACTTTCCATAATGTATAGTACAATCAGCATTAATATTTATAGGCCGCATAAGTGTATTCAGATTTATTAAGGGTTGGTTATATAAGGGAACAGATGTAATTGAATTTCATCTTTACTAAGCATTTTAACATTTTTTAACAATGTTTAAAATTTAACCCGTTAGTAGTCGCTAGTTGGTCGATTTGCCGCCCATCCTTCAGTATTGCCAGATTTTTTTATTCAACAGCCACCAAAAATTTTTAGAAGTGGCATTTGATATACATAAAACGCGAATATAATCGAAGAGACGTCGATCACATCACTTCTTAAAATTATTGGTGAGAGTTAAATAAAAAGTGTGCAATCTGTAATAGGCAGCGCTGTCTATAGCGACTACTAACGGGTTAATATGATTTACACCTGCTAACTGTGCTAGCTTATCCGTAATAGTACTAAATCCGCCTTTTTTTCACACCAGAATAGTTGTAGAGTAATATTTAGCGATGTGTTCTCTCTCATGATTAAGTAAGAAGAATATTTGTCTACAACTATTCTGGTGTGAATAAAAGGCGGGGCTTAATACCATGACGGAAAAACTAGCATTGCTAGCAGGTCTATATGATTTGTATTAATCTACGTGCCCGTCTGCCCTCCTCCAGTGTCTTTAATATTTTCAAAATTTCTCCAAAATAATTTATGGTATTCAACTTCACTATGGAATGCTCCTTATTTAAAAATGAAATAACAAGCCCGTTACAACTGATTTGTGTACAAGGACACCAAAAGAAAAAAAAAATGCAAATGCATTGAATATTATGAGAAGACATTTATATAAATCACATTTAAATAACTTTCTACTGGAAAAATCGTAACGAAATTGACATTTATTGTTAGTATTCTAAAATAATGTTTTATATAGAATAAAATATGGTTAACCTTCAAATTTATAGGGTTACACTAAAATAATCAGGTATATTAAGTGCTGCAATTAGAATCTAAGAACATTTTTTTTTTTTTCCGTTGAGCATTTTTTACTTTCCAACAGTGTTTAAGAGTGATTAGGAATTCAGTTCGTCTGTCGGTATGTCTTTCTACCCTTCTGTCTGTACATTGTGTGATAACGTAGCCAAAAACAATGAAAATTAAACAATACAACGAGTAATAAGAAAGCACCTTTTAATAAACACCATAAAATGCAATAAACTTGCAACATTTGTTTCGGGTCGAAAGAACACACGACCCTTCGTCAGACGAACAAAGTAGGCACGAATGCTGCAGTCAAATCCGCTTTTATATTTATTGCACTTTAACATACCCTCCAACATACTAATTAATATTCCGTAGTAGTGTTAGCCCCGCCTTTTTTTTCACACCAGTATATTTTTAGAGTATTTTTCTTCTTATTTAATCGCAATTGCATTTAGAGAATATTACTCTAAAAATTTATTGGTGGGAGAAAAAGGTCGGGACTAACAATACTACGGAATATTAATTAGGATGTTGGAAGATATGCTTTAATGCTATTATTAAAATTTATATTTATTTCACTTTGAATGCTAATATTTGCACTTAAATGTGGTTGGAAAATGTTAAAATGCTTAATAAAAATGAAAATGCAATTCCAGCTATTTCCATGTGTAGCCCTTAATATATCTGTCTGAAGCATTGCCATTTTGACTGCAGCACTCGTGCGCAGAGCTGCCAACCTAATCCGGCAAATTGTTAACGCCCATAGAAAAACGCCCCTTTTTCTACACCACTTAATTTTTAGAGTATTTGTTTTCTTCATTCATCGTAAATATATTTGAAGAGAATTACTCTAAAAATTAAGTGGTGTAGAAAAAGGGGCGGTACTAACAATTTGCCGGATTTGGTTGGCAGCTCTGCGTGCGTACTTTGTTCGCCTGACGAAGGTTATTGTGTTCTTTCGGCCCGAAACAATTGTTACGAGTTTATTTCATTTTATGGTATTTATTCAAAGTTTTGTACTTATTAATACAATGAGTACGTTCAGTTTGAAAGCGCCAGTAATTAATGTGAAACACAAAAATTTTCTTTTTTGTTTATATTAGTGACAAATTGATGTCTATATTTACAAATATTTTTTCTGAATGCTTTAAACATATTACACAATATTTTAAGCATACAAGAAGATCAAAGTATAATAAATATAAATGCATCTGAAAAATAACTCAAAGATCAGAGATAAAAAAGAAATACATATTTAATAATGATATTAAACCTCAAAGTTATCTAAAAAAATTTACCTCAACTATTCGCAAATCTCATTATATTCCAAAAATAGAATTTCAGATAATAAATTACTGTTTCTTGAGATACACAAAACTAACTTTCAAAAGTTCTTCACCAATTATTTTCCGTTTGAACAATTAATCATTGGAATTTATTTTTCTGTTTTATTCAATTTGAACTTTCTCTAAACTTGATTGTTATCAGTTCGCTATCGCTCATTCCCAATTTAGAAATAATATTTAATTTGATGAATTGGTGAATTTCCTTTAGCAATTTTTCGTTTATTCAATTATATGTTTCTTTTTTCTCACTCTTTCTTCAAATTACAGTCACGTATTGCGAAGGTGTAGGTCATGCCGATGACACTACAAACTGCAGTCAAATAGTATGTAATTTAATTTACTTATCTATTTATTTTGACGTAAATTAATAATTTGTTTGACGTAAGTAATACCATGACTTACGATTTGAATTTCGGATAACATGTATTGTTGGTGGGTATAAAGAACCATGTCGATTAACGAAAAATTTAATAATATTAAAACTGTACAAATTACAAATACATGAACAGGATTTTATTTGAAAAGTATTAAATAATTTTAAAACCCGAATAAACTACTACGTCAGAAACGCCAAAGAAAAATATTTGAGATGCATACAGCTGTTTCGGTAGCCTTAAGCGTACCGTCTTCAGTGCAAAAAGAATTCTGAATCTGGAGAAGTGCTCGTATATATAGGAGAGGGACAGAATTTAGTTCAACCAATAGGATTACGGGAAAGGTGGGGAGTGTGGCCAATAGGAATTTAGGAAATGTTAGCTGTGTAAACAGTAGAAAAATTAAGAAAATGTGGACAGAATGTAAAATTTCCAACAATCAGACAAATAGGGAACAGCGAAATCCCAATTTACAAGGTTTTTAAAAATTTTATAAATATAAAAAGCTTCAAAGAGATCGAGTTCATGAATGGATTTAGGTCTGCAAATTATTTTAGCTGAATTAAATTTAAAATTATGATTTTCCTCCCAGCGATGTTTAGAAATAGCCGATTTTTTGGTTTCTTGTTTGCGGACGTAATTCATATGTTCTTTTAGACGAAATTTAAGACTGCGTTTAGTTTGGCCAATATATGATAAACCACACTGACAGGAAATACTTTAAATACCCCAAGTTGCGGTAAAAAAAAAAAAGGGAGCTTGAACACCTGTTGATATTTGTTATTGAGACATGCTTATAACAGTCTCACACACATAGACAAACCGAAAATCTTTTAAAATTATGTTTTTTCGGATTCAGGGGACTTTAAAGCGTGTAAATATAGCAAAAACTTAAATTCGATAGTTTAACCCAAAAACAATGCACGTTCTACCGTATATCTACAGCATAATTGCCAACATTTTATTTTATTTCGGAGCGCCTTTAATATGCACCACTTTATTTATAGAATATTTTCTCCAATATATAACTGCGATAAAATTATTTAAAAAAAAAAAAATTTTTTTTTAAATGCTATTAAGAAAAAAGTTATACAAAAAAAGAGGCGGGGCCAAAAATGCTCGCCGGAATAAATTAACCCTTAACGCTCGGCATATTTTCCAAAGACACGCCTTTTGACGTTCCTTTAAAACGTTACACGTATAGTTTCCAACTTACTACCTTTTGGCTACCGAAAAATTGTAATAATTTGTTTTATTTTACTTCATCATTAAATAAAATAAATCTTTCTGTTAAAATTTTCCGGTAGCCGAAAGGTAGCCTATAGCTACACGTTTTAGAAAAATAACATTTCAATTTCAGAGGAACACCTTAAGCCGTGGCTCAATTTTTTAATGTCCCCTCAGAAAGGACATACGAGCGATAAGGGTTAAAATGTTGGCATCTCTAATCTACAGAAGAAAGTAGAAAGTAAAATAACACTATATGCAGATCATATATATATATATATATATATATACAGTTATTTACTTATTTTATTTTTAAATGTACTTATTTATTATAAATAATGGTCATTTTTTACAACACACTGTATTACACACACCATTACTTTCCCTATTTACTCTTTTAAATTTCTCATATTATTTACTTTTTTAATTTTCTTAATAAATTTGAAGAATCCATTCTTTACCATGTTTTCTATTTTCGGCTGCATAAAATTAGACGGAATTTCCCCTTCTTTTCCCGTGAGATTTAGCGCAATTTTATGGATATTTTAGAGTCTAATAGACGGCTTTCATAAAAATGCCTTTCACTTTCATTACATTGTTTTGCTTTTAAAGCTACTTCCGCCGATAATTTTAAAATTAAAATCTTTGTTTACTATGTCTGGAGAAAATTTTTGTATTTTATTTAAATTCAGAATTTCTAATCTATTTATAACTTAAGAATAAATACGTTTAATCGTGTTTAAGTTGAAGATGTAAACAACGCATTGAAAGTTGAATAACTTGTTTAGTACTTGTTTAATTTTAAAACTAAAGTTATTTTATGAATTAACGTATTTAGAGTAAAATGCTGAATTTTTAGAGAATAACTTTTATGCAGAAGACTTTATAAAATTAAGCATGGTATATATTGGTTTAATTTTAATTTACTTTCTCCTTATAAGCTAACTACGGGAATTTTTAATAAAATTTGTTTTGATAAATGGTGAACCATTTACCTCATAATAATATGGAGGGTGGTTTGTGTTTAAATTGAAATTTGTTGTTTAAAAATTTCAGATTTTTAGTAGTTGCTTGATATTTATTTGAATTAATTTAGCAGTTTTTCTATATAAATAAAGAGAAGTGCCTCTGTGTGTGTGTGTGTGTGTGTGTGTGTGCGTGTCTGTGTATCTACGCTCTGGTGCTCACACTACTGAACGCAGAGTTACAAAACTTGGTAGATAAATACCTGTAACCCTGTGGGTGTGCACCTCATCAAGATTTTTTTTTTTTTTTTTCGAATTTGAATACTTTTTTTATTAATATTCTTTTTTTTTTTTTTTTCAATTTTAAATATTTGCTTTTATGTTTCATTTTTCATGAATTTATTCTTCCACTGTAATCGTCTGCGTATCTTAGCAACTGCTATTACGCAATTTATTTTTTTATTTAATACTTTCATTTGAAGGCGAAATCTTTTTAATTTGTTATACATATGTTTATGCATAATTTTTATAGAATAATAACGTAAGATTGCATTTAAATGCGTTATTTAAATGAGCTGCAAGTTGGTACGTATGTTATAGGCACTGTAGCACGAACCCTGTTGGTTTTGGTGAATCTATTTCTTATAGTTTTTTTACAAGGTGCACAAAAGAAAATTCTTTATCATCATGGCTTATGGGCTCTTTTTTTTTTACAGGGACACAACGAAAAATTCTTTAATATTATGCTTTATGGGCTCAAATTCGTTAAAGTGCGATAGCGTCTAAACGCATCAGCTGATTGAGCGGAAAATTATAAAATTATATGTCGCACGAACTGTACAGATTTTGGAGAGTCTAGCATTTATAAATTTTTACAGAAGCACAACGAAAATTTCTTTTTCATTATGATCTATGGACTCAAATTCTTTTAAAGGCAATAGCGTTAATTTAAACAGCATACTATATAAAGAAAATTACTCAGATACCCTATAATTTTCTTTTTTGTTTATTTAATAGTTTCTCTTACTTTAATTTATTTATACAACCGTTAAATACTTAATGTTTGTAAAGTCGAGTGGAATCACTCCAGAATTTTTATTTTGTAAATATACAATTACCAGAAAGAATGTAGAAAAAAGTCAGCAAAATTATAGAAATATCTAAAAAAAAAAAAAAAGTTATTTCACAATTTATGTCAATTGCTCAAGCTGAAGATAGTATATAAAAAGTTGTACTATTTTACAAAAATGATCATAGAGCCCAGGGTTGCCAGATTTGGCCTTTATTTTTTATTCGTAACGTGTAGCTAATCACAACGAGGATTGATAGTCTATTACGTATATCAAATGTCACTTCTCAAAATTATTGGTGATTTTTGAATTAAAAATAAAAATAAATTCCACATCTAGCAACGCTGAGAGCTAAACCATAACTATTGACAAGTACCTGTTTCTGATTACTGGAGTTTCACTGTTTTTCGTATTAAATGACTCTAACTTTATCAGGGTTCGTACTCTCCACCCTTTTCTCAGGACATCCTCAAGAATAAAAAATTTTGAATTTTATTGCTACCACTATTTTTATGCAATAATATCTATCCTGTATAATCATGGCACATTGGTACAAATACATCCAGTATTATTTCTGCATAAAATTAGTGGTGGCAAAGAAGGGGGAAATTTCTTTTCTTTAAAAGTGTTCTGAAAAAAGGGCGGAGAGTACGACCCCTGCTTTATAAAACTAATTTCAAGTTTACTCGTTGTCTTCGGGATAATTACCTCGTCTAAACAATAAGCTCCGCCTTTTGGTGTACTTCTAAAACGTTATATTGTTTAATAAAATGATTTTTTACGTAGTCGTGAATATATTACTAAAATTTTATCCTTTGCAATCGATACCGTAAATACCACTTATGTATACACTGTCAGCACATAAAGCGTTAAGCACATATACGTAAAAATGTTTTTTAAAGTGAAATATTTCTTTACCTAAAAATGGGCTCTTTTTTCTTTAAAAACGAACTTTTGCGCAGAGTTCCCAACTTTTATACTTTATTCATGAGCATTTTTAGTCCCGCCTTCTTTTCGCACCAGAAATTTTATAGATTATTACTCTTTAACGTGTGGCAACAATTAAATAAGAAGAAAATCATTTTTCAAAATTTCCGGTATGAAAAAGGGGCGGGGCTAAAAATGCTCGTAAATAAATTATAAATTTGGGAACTCTGCTTTTGGAAACCCGCAAGCAATATGTTAATCATTCTTAAAATTACTACCTTCAGGGGCGGTGGTATACATTTTTAGGATACTGTCATGGAAGAGAAATTTCCGCTGCTTTGCTAGCACTATTTTCATATAATAATATTTGTCTTATTTAAATTCGACACATTACCATAAAGATTTCTGTATCAAAATAGGGATAGGAAATTTCTAATCCCTGAAAGTGTCCTGAAAAAAGGGCGGAGATTTCAAACAATGTTGTTCTCAAATTCTGATGACTGTTGTTTCAGATGAGCCTAATTACCGGAATTTCTGGTAGATACCCTGCAGGTTATATAATCCAGTTTTGCACCAGAAATTTCAATTGATAAATAAATTTATATTTTTACGAGCTCTACCTTCGAAAAAGTATAGATTTCTCTATTATATAAAATTTCTGGTACAGAAATGACACATCTTACCTGCGGGTTATCTACCAGAAATTACGGTACATTGCCCCTGAAAGAGTTAAAAAAAAAAAAAAAAAAAAAAAGGTACTGAACAATCAATCATACATAACATTTACAAATACAACCCCCCACGCACAAAAATTAATAAATAAATAAAATAGAAATTATTAACATATTAAAACTGCTAAATATAAAGCAAACAATATATTGTTAAAACTTATTAGGTTTATAACATTCATAAAACAACTTATTAAATTTGAATAGAATAAGTGTGAAAGTAGAAAACGAAAGCTTCCTAAATTTCTTTGCATTTGCTAGTTTCTGGAATGCACAATGACAGTTTAAAGAATAAATAGAAATGATGTCAAAACCTTTATTTTGACATTTTTGACGATAAAATAACATGACTTTCCTTTTATTCTAAACCTGTTTCACACAACTTAATTAATACAGCAGGATATTAGACTGTATTTTCTGTCGTTGTTTAAATTCATTTCAGGTGAAAACATAAAGGCTTACGAGCATTTTCCATAGCATGCATTATTAAATATGTAATAAGGATGACTTTTTTAATTACGCATATTAATTTCTCCTTCCGTTACTGTATTGCACAAAACTTTTGAATTGCGGAATTCATTTCATAATCAAAAAGGTATTTTCTAATTACTATGCTCAGGCAAAGAAATAATGCTATTTAATTTAAAATTAATCTAAAATGAAGATAAAGATAGTTAAGATTCATAAGATTCATAAAGATAATTATATAATGCAGAGTATATTTTGATGTCTCGCGTTTGAAATAATTTGATAAAATAGGTTATTATTATGTTCTACATTGAAGTTACTCCAAAGTGGAACTCGCTTACCTTTTATATACGAATGATACTTTAAAGTACAACATAGATTAAAAAATGTATAAAATCGAATTTATGCAAAGAATGTCAAAAATACTTATAAGCATCGAAAATATGTATCTCCTTTTAACCGCATTACATGGCACTGAACGCTACATCAAGTCGTTTTTGTTCAAGGAAAGAATTTTATAGCATGCTGTCACTGTTTCTGACTTCCATTTTTCGCTATCTTCACTTCGTTTATAATTATCTTATACAGTGCAAGATTCTTTTACCAGTTTTAAGAAAAACGTGTGAGAAAAATTAAATGCATTTTGACTTTTTACTTCCATTACCCCTACTACCGTAGGTAATGGAAGTAATGTATTCGGTCTGAAAATTCGATATCGGGTTTTCACCTGATTTACACGTTTTAAGGTCCCCTGAGTCCAAAAAAGTGGTTTTTGGCAATTGGTCAGTGTGTATGTGTGTGTGTGTGTGTGTGTGTGTGTATGTATGTATGTATGTATGTATGTGGAGAATCTTCTGGCTATTATAGCTCAGAAACTAATAAAGATAGAGCTACGAAACTTTAGAATTGAAATACGTCTGGTGTACAGATGAAATTCCCAAATTTTGGTGAAAATTGAAAACCCGGAAGTGGGACATCGGAAACCGGAAGTGGGACCGTAAGTCCGTATCTCAAAAACGGCTCTAACGATTTTCTTCAAACTTGCTATATAAACACTCTATTAGATGTCCTTTCGAATGATATAGTTGGTTGGTTCAGGAAAATTGATAGGCGTCCCTTATAAATAGCTCAATTTCAGGCCTCGCAAAAGCGTTCCTTTAAAAACGGTTGTACGGATTTTTTTCAAACTCGCCATTTTAACTCACTTTTAAATATGCTTTTGTATGTAATTATTGTTTTCCTGTCAATAATTGAGTTTAACCGGAAGTGGGACATCGGAAACCGGAAGTGGGACCGTAAGTCCGTATCTCAAAAACGGCTATAACGATTTTCTTCAAACTTGCTATATAAACACTCTATCAGATGTCCTTTCGAATTATATAGTTGGTTAGTTCAGGAAAATTGATAGGCGTCCTGTATAAATAGCTCAATTTCAGGTCTCCCAAGGGCGTTCCTTTAAAAACAGCTGTACGGATATTTTCAAACTCGCCGTATTAACTCATTTTTAAATATCCTTTTGTATGTAATTATTGTTTTCCGGTCAATAATTGATTTTTTGTAAAAGTTGGTATCTCAAAAACGGCTCTAACGATTTTCTCTTTAGTTCACTTTTATGTTTTCTGATCGCATTATCTCTCAAAATGCATATAATATGTGTAATAGTGGGTAATGGAAGTCGTGTGGTTGTTTCACACCAGATTTTTATTATTATTATTATTATTATTATTATCTTTTTTAATATTCTGATCTTTTCTCGACCTCTATATACCAATGCCACGTAAAAGTACCATTTCATTAAATCTTCATTAACTATTATAAGGTGATATGCATATTTCTTCTTTAAAAATTCACCCTAAATAACTAAACAAATATATTTGAAATGCATTTTTTGCTTATTTCTTTATGTGGATAATAAAGATTATGATTTATTTAGCCCTACACCTTGTTATAAATGTTATATTTATTTCGATTTCATATTTTTAATAGTGTTTTTAATAAATGATATTTTTTACATTCTTCTAAGTAAGAAGAAAGTATTGGATCTATGAAAAATTTCAACCTCCGGTTTTTGATGAATTTCCATATTTTGAGATGCCCTAAATATGATTTCAACCTTTTTAAAAGTAAAAGCGGAATTTAGAAGAATAAGTCTGTTTGTTTGTATGTTGTCAAAATTTTCTGGACGCTGTATCCCCTTCCTTAGCCAATAAACAGAGTACAATAAAACTTAACATTTGGTTTGACCGTGACAGAAATTGATGTTGATTAGATTTTGGGTTATATCACCCAACAGGTGGCGCTTATCGTCTGCAATTTCCATCTTTTGTTGTTAATCTATATAACTGCTTCTTACGGTATAACTGCATAAAACTTCATGTGCATTATGGCCATAATAAAAAACGTGTGTTGCGTGATTTTTGGTACATATCAGCCGGCAGATGGCGCTGTTGTACTGTAATTTAACGGGCAATATCTCAGATTCTATTATCTATAATTTTTCGAAACTATTTGTTTGATATGGGTATTAAGGAAAACTATGCAGTTTTAATTGGGGTATATGTCGAATAACAGATGGTGTTGTTGTTCAATATTTCTCGTTTATAGAAATGCTATAACTTAATTTCTATAGCATAACAATGCAATAAACTTGGTATGTGAGATAGATATTATTATTTTTTTTTTTTTTTTAAATGCTGATTCTATTTGAATGCGTATCGCAAGACAAGTGGCGCAGATGTTATTTACTTTCTATTAATTAAAATTTCACAAAACTTCATATGTAAAATATTTATTAGAAAAAGATTAAATTTTCTGCGTTTATTAAAGGCAAGTTTCTCTGTCATATAGAACGATACAGGAGAAAGTTTAATGATGGCCACAGAATACCAGTTTACAAAACATTCGAATAATGTTTCCTGTAAATGTTTTTACGATGCAGGTTTATTTTCTTCATCAGGGAAAATATTGTAAATACAAACTTTTTTTTCCCTTTTCTTTCCTTTGCCATCAGGTTAAAATAAACGCGTTAAAACTGATTACAAAAGTTAAAATTTCCGCAATGTGTTATCTTTCCTTAAAAAAAAAAAAAAAAAAAGGCATATATATATATATATATTGAAAAATATATAAAATAATAATAATAATTAAATATATATATATATATATATATATATATATATATATATATATAGTGGCTATACATTATTTCGCATTTATTTTTATCTATATACATAAAACCATTTGTCCTGAGTGTTGTTTTGCTGTGTCATGTATTTTGAGGCCGATTGACTACACTAACTAGGGTCCTAGGTTTATGGGTCGAATGCCCTCCGTGGGGAAGGGAGGGGGGGTCTATAAGTGGTCCCAGCCCGTATTTATGCGAGTTTTAGAGAAAACCACGGAGAACGTCAAACGGCTAGGTCAATGAGCGTGACCTGGGATCGAAACCGTTTGTTTTCAGTGAGTGACGGATTCACTAGTCCAAACCCCTTCACCTAAAAGCATGAAACCTGGTGAAAACTTCTGTGGCATACACTAAGGAACAATTCTACAAAAATTCGTCCGGGGGGGGGGCGGTTACGAAAACTTAAGTGAGGAATCTCACACATTTAATAATTAATCACTCTCGCCATTTATTGAAAAGTTGAAAACACACAGAAAATCAGTAGTAGAACAATTTCAGTTTTTATTAGCACTGATTATATTTTATTTACCTAGAATTAATTCTAATAAAAATAGTTAGTTTATTAATAAAAATATAATACCGTAATTTCTGGTAGATACCCCGAAGGTAAGATGTGTCATTTCTCCACCAGAAATTTTATTTAATAGAGAAATCTATACTTTTTCGAAGGAAGAGCTCGTACAAATATAAATTTATTTATCAATTGAAATTTCTGGTGCAAAATTGGATTATATAAACTGCAGGGTATCTACCAGAAATTACGGTATTTACTTAAAACAAATATGAATGACCTACGCATCTCACTAAATAAATTTAAATTTGATAAAAAAGTTTGCTAAAATATGATGCTGTAAGCTTTACAAATATCTAGAGATAGATAGATATAAGGGTTTTATTCCCCGGACGATTGAACACTGGACGATATTTTGAACGCCCCAGCCCGGCCATCCCCGCTCTTCGATGTCTTTTTCTAATCAATTTTGTCCTTTTATGACTTCCGGTGTGAACCTGTTTTTTTTTTTTTTTTTTTTTTTTTTTTTTTAACACACTTGACATAGTGAGTTTTTTTGGTTTTTCTTCCCATGCTATTTCTATGGGGTTTTTAGCTTTTTTTTCCCCTCTTTTTCTACATTCTAAAGTAGCGGTGGTCTTTTTAGGACCGGACTTTTTCATGGATAAGAATTTTCTGACTTTTATGCTACCACTATTTTTATACAATAATTTCTATTCTATTTATTCATGACACATTACTATAAAAGGAAGAATAAAATTTTTGCTTGAAAATAATGGTAGCTAAAAAGACAGAAAGTTCTAATCTCTCGAAAAAGGGCTGGAAATACAACCCCTACAGGGTCTGACTATCGCACGGGCATCCGGGGCTCGTGCCCTGGGCACAAAATTTTACTAATGTTTAAAATATATAATTTAAATCTTCATCTTATTTTTTCCCTAATTCAACTGTGTTTCACTTACACGAATAAAAAAAATAAATAAATAAATATAAAAATGATCTGTCGTGCTTAACGACAGATTTTTTTTTTTTTTTTTGACTGGGGATTTTTTTTTTTTTTTTTTTTTTTTTTTTTTTTGTGTGTGTGTGTGTGTGTGTCTTTAGAGACCAAAACAGAAACAGATTATTTTTTTGACTAAATAACTTTTCTCGGTCTGCGTTTTCTCCTGCTAAGAATTGTAGTATGTTAATAATCGCTTTTTTTTTTTTTTCTGAGGAGGGAGGTGGAATAAGTCGGACTCTTTTAAGGGGGTACGAAAATTTTAAAATGCCCTGGGCACAAAAATTGGTTGGTCGGACCCTGGTAAAGGTTCAATGGAATGCAGGATTTCATTTGCTACACTAAATTCTTTTCACATTTAAACACTCTCTCAGAACGCTATGCGTATAAGAGCACTATTATATGAATGCCGTTTTGTGATTAGAGTTTAGTGCGGCATTTTTTTGGTAACTTGAAACTTATTTTTAATACTTTCGTGACCGCTGACGTAGATTCACGTCATTTGAAAATCTCTAACTCCCCCAGTGGGCGTTTCTTTCTCAATTCATATGTTATTTATTTCTAAATAATCTGGTAAGTAACTCACACGACTTTCTCTTACCTTGAAATTTAATACTATAAATACAGGTTGGAGATTGAGAGGTAAGATAACGAGTACTGTTATGTAAACCTATGTTAAACAATTCAAATTAGGCTTCGGAAGACTTTTATATGATAATTAGTTCTGTGTGTGTGGGGGGGGGGGGGCTACCGACCCCCTCAACCCCCCGTTTCATTAATGAACCTACATTTATATATAATTTAATTCTTTTATTAAAATTAAAAGTTTACTTAAAACTATTCAGACAATTTTCACACGCAACATTCATTGAAACTTATCAATCATTATCAAACTTTTCCAGCAACAAACTTATATTAACTTCAAAATACAACATTTAGATCTCCTTAAATTATTCGTTTTTAAGTTTTTCTAAGAGTAGTATAACACTAAATATCCAAAAAAAGTTCAATTTGTTCTGAATATTACATTATTATTTTATTTATTTATTTATTTATTTATTTCTTTTTTCTTTTTTTTTGTTAAAAATGAAAAATATCGATAACTTTATCTTATACTATTAAGTGAGCAATATTTGTATGTATATTTCACTGTTCTCGAAAACGGTAACGCGGACAGTCACGAGATTTAACACAAAGGTGCCCCCCGAAGGATCATTGTGCACAACGAAGTCAGAATTTCGAATTTCTGTTTAGATTTCTTTTAATTAATAAAAATATGAAAATAATAAGCTAATAATAGCAAAAAATTAGCCATTTAAATTTAATCCATAATTTAATTGTTGCCAAAAAAAAAAAAAAAAAAAAAAAATACGAGGGTTTTTTTTTTTTTTTTTTTTTTTTTTTTTTCCGACAGGAAAATAAATACATTTATCTAAACATGAACAATACTACACACTACTGATCGCAGAGCTTCCAAATTTGGCATATAGGTACCTGGGACCCTGCAGGTGTGCACCTCATCGAGATTTTTTCGAATTTCGAATTTGAATTTTTTAAATTAATGTTTTTTCGATTTTAAACATTGGCTTTTATGTTTCATTTTTCATGAATTTATTCTTCGATTGCAATCGTCTGCGTATCTTAGCAACGGCTATCCGCGATTGTAATGAAATGCTCGCCCTCTGGTGGGCTACGGTGAAATTACAATAAACATGGTTTAATTCGAATTCCATATAGCCGCCATTGCTAGCCGATGTTTAGTTTCACATATATTTATTGAATAAAAATGAATAAATACGGTAAAAAAGATAACACATACTTTTGTGTGCCACAGTGTAAATCCAAAGCATCAAGAAATCCAGAATTGAGCTTCCATTTATTTCCAAATGTAGAATTTAAAATTGCAGTTGCTTCGGCTAATGGAAGTAAAGAATTAATCAGATGATTTGAAATTAATATTTGTTCAACTTCAGTTAAAAATCTACTTCCGATCGAACTTTGAATAAACTGAAGTATTTTTTCCAAAAACAATCAATTTTCCATAATGTAATGGCGGAGAAATTATAGTACGAATATTAAGTAGAATAACAAGAACACTATTGGAACACACGTGGCTAATGTTTACTAACAACTGCAGTGTTCACAAAGCGCCGTCTATCGAACATTACAAACGCGGATATTATGCAATTTATTTTTTATTTAATACATTTATTTGAGGGCGAGTCTTTTTTCTCTTTTTAATTTATTATATTTATTGAAAATAAAATGGTAATGCAGTAGAAAAAATTAAATATATTAAATTTAAAATTTAAAAACGTATTTATAACAGTTATGTTTATGCATAATTTTTGTAGTATAACAACAATTATTTTTCATTTGTTAATTTAATTTCTTTAAAAGATTTTTTTATTTTTCTAATTTATAGTATTTGTCAGGAAATAATGGTAGTATATAGTAGAAAGGATTAAACTGATTGGAATTTATTTGTTTTTTATGTATTTAATTCCTTCTAAAAGAAAATCTACTTTTTATTTTATTTCATTACATTGGTCGGAATCAAATTGTAATACAGTGTAAAGAGCATGAGCAATAAAATACTTGGTTCAAAAACTAAAATATTTAATAGACGCTGAGATACAGTTATCTTTAAAATCGTAGTTGTTAAATAATGGCACACCCACGTCAATAAATACCCATATTGAAATACATAGGAAAGAGATTTCTGCAGGCAGTGGGAACCTGCTCCCGATACAGTGCGGGCAGAGAAAGAGCTGCCGTAGTCAGCGAGTACCCGATGCGAGGTCTAGAGCGATTCCAATGTAATCATTTTAGTTTTTATTTATAATGTGATGTGAAATATAAATAATGATCCAATTCTTTTGAAGATTCATTTAAATACAGTGGCCAGCGAAGCGGGCGTAGCCTGCTAGTTTTAAATTATAGCAGATCGATGATTCAACCATTCGTTTTAAAGGTATTGGCGAGCTCTTTTAAAAGATACTCACAGGAAATTTACTCCCCTCGAAGGGGAACCCCCCCCCCTCCCTCCCACGGGGGGAGGCGAGGCCCCGACATACAATTTTTTTTTTTCCCAGTTGACTATCTCTATTACAAAAAATATATATTCGTTTCATTTGGTTTAGTGCAGTCTATAAATGTTAAACTTTACTTACCTGCAATTTCCCCGTAGACGTAATGTATTTGAATACTTTTGAGTGTCACTGTACACGAACCATTTGCTTCATCTCAACGAAAAGGTTACTGTAGCATCCCTATATGATACACATCTAGAATACCGAGTTTGGAATTTCTGCTACTATTTGTTCTTGAGATATGCTGATAGCAGACACACAAACCATTCGCTAAAAACATTATTTTCGTATTCAGGGGATCTCAAAACATGTAAATATTACAAAAACTCACTTTCGAAAATCTGACCCTAAAACAATACTTTCTCTACCGTAAGGGTATAAGAGAAAGTAAAAATGCACCCAATATTCATATTTGTTCTATCAATATACTATGAATAGAAATGCTTTGAATAGAAAGAGTACAATTATAATGTATATCCATTTGTAATATAAATGTGAATATACAAAATTTCGTTCTGAAATATTGTAACTGAGGAGAATAACGCCTACAGGCGGTCCTTCCTGTGAAAAAGACAAAAAAGCATGCGGTCGCGAAAGTGTTAAACTTATGTATAAAATTTTTACAGCTTTCACTTCCGTTTGGTTTGTCCCGATCCAAAGTTGCCAATTTTTCCAACGAATTATAGAGCCTTCTTTGTTTCCGCTACTTTTCAATATCACATTTCTTCAGGGGCAATTTTTTTTAATCGAAGTTACATGTTGACGGAAAATGCTCGATAGAATATATGGTGTGAAAAAAAGGCAGAACAAGCATAACCGAAAATCTGCTCTTATTGTATCGTTAATTACTTTCGAGATTTTTAATTTTAAAATAGGCCCTTTTTTATTTAGATTAATTCATTGACCTATTATGCTTAATTATTACATTGAATTCAGTAAAGCAAAATTATTATTTCAATAAAAAAGGAAAATTTTATTATTCTAAACTTAAAAGGTATCCGCGTTTGTAATGATCGATAGATGGCACTTTTAAAACATTTGTTGTTAGTAAATATAATAGCCACGTGTATTTATTATTGTTCTATTTGTGTTACTACTTAATATTCGTGCTATAATTCCTCCGCCATTACATCATGGAAAACCGTTTAATGTTGAATGTTCCTGGTAAGCGGGTAATACAATACCTGCAAACATTACGTTGCAGTTTTGTTGTACTGTAATAGGTAAGTAGTTTGTTATTTTCTTAATACATCGTCGCTCCGTTTTTTTTTAATGCAATAAAAATAATTACTAAAGAGAATATGTATGAAATAAAACATAATAATAGGATGCAATGAAAATTATTGGGTTTTACTATTTAACCCTTTGAAACGCAAGACAATTAGGATCATTTAAATTATACTGCCACAGGAATTCATGAACTAGATTAAACTAAAAGAAATTTTTAATTAAAAGGTTAAAAATCCCGGCCTTTTCTGCTATGTTATAAACGAAAATTTTTTCTGAAAAATTTCCGGGATGAGCTTTTGCAGCTGAATCTTAAATTTTGCGTCCTCGCGCGTTAAGGGGTTAATAATTCCATTGTATTTTAACTTCATCTGTATGTTATCTTACAACAAAGGTACATTATAAAAAAAAAAAAAAAAAAAAAGGGACAACAAAAGAGTTGGTCCATAACTGGATTTGGCGATTTTTCTTTCGTACCCTTTTGAACGATAACGATGCCTTTCTGGATTCTTTGCAATTCAATACGCTTTTGTTTACGCTTGGAATCCATCACAACCGTTTGCAAAAATGGCATTTCGCTATAATCACCAAAGAAAAGTCGCCAAATGCACTTGTGGACCAACACTATAATTGTTCCATGATATCCATGAAATGTGATCGTTTTAGAGGAGGAAACGATCAGCTTTATCTGAAAGATTTTATAATATTAAAGCAAAATTAAACTTTATATTACTTATTAAATCCTAAGGTGTGAAATGTTTTGAACAAACAGTCATTCTCGGTGATACTTATTTCCCAATTCGTAAAAGTCTAACCCATTCAGATTTTCCACTAACTAAAGCTTCATTTCCATTAGCCGAAGCAACAGATATTTTATATTTGTCATTTGGAAATAAATGAAAGCTTAATTCTGGGTTTCTGGATCCTTTGGAATTACATTGTGGTGCACAACAGTATGTGTAGTCTTTTTTACCGGATTTATTGATTTTTATTCAATAAATAAGTGAAACTAAACATTGAATATACAGAACGCAATGGCGTTTTGACGAAAGCTATCCGCGTATTGTAATTTCCCCTTAGGCCACCAGAGGGCGAGCATTTCATTACAATCGCGGATATGTAATAAGTCTTTATCATACTTATAAAAGATAATGAATTTTTGGGTAAATTAAAGTAAAAATTTGATAAAGATAATGTAATTTATTAAAAAATTCTCAAGGAAAATTTCATAGTTATGCAGATAAGTGATAAAAATTATTCGTAAAACGATTTCTTTTCTTTTCTATTCATTTCTTTCTTTCTTTCTTTCTTTCTTTTTTTTCTTTTTTTTCCTTTTTTTTTTTTTTACATTTTTGTTTTAGAAAATCTTCTTTTTTTTTTTTTTTGGACACTATGAGCAGAGCAACGATTTCATTTATTTGTTTATCTTTATTATTAAGAGAATTTATGTTCCCCTAATTATCATAGTAAGAAATCATTAGTAATAATATAATCTATCGTTATTCTTGCGTATGATATTTGCATAAAATAATAATTTACTATTATTATTATTATTATTAAATGGGAAACAGAAGCTGTAATGTATTACCTTTATCGAATTAAGAATTTAGGAAAAAATTAAATCATCGAAGTTCAAAAATGAAAGCAGCTGCTTCAGGAAGACTCGACATTTTCATACCTAGTAATATTTATAAATTATTCTGGAGTAGTGTTAGCCTCACTCTTTTTTCACACCAGAATGATTTTTGAGAAATTTTTTACAATGAATAATTACGACGAAACAAGTAAAAAAGTGCTTTTAAAATATACTGGTGTACAAAAAGAGAAGGGCTAGCAATACGCCGGAATAAATTGTAAATGTTTCCAGGTATATACTTTCTAAATCGCGATAAGAGCAATCTTAAATTAAATAAAATCGAAATGCCTTTAAACATATAAATTAGTTTATTTCTTAATGATATTAAATGGTTCAACTTAATTCAAATGACCTCATTTATATATATTTGTTTAACATTGCAGGAGAATGTTAAACAAATTTCAACGAATTGTAGGAAACATATTATAAACAACGAGCAAATATTTTTAATATTTGAGATTGCGATGCATGTCGGAATTTCAAAACAACGAAATGAAGAAATGGATGAAGTAATATTCATTCTAATACTTGTAAAACATTGTTTCAAAATTAATTTATTCCAGTGTTTCTTAACCTTTGCATATTTGTTCCAGTATTGCCAGGCTTGAGGACTGTTTTATTTAATAGCCATCAATAATTTTGAGAAGTGATATTTGCTATAGACATACTTGCCAACATACTAATTAATATTCCGTAGTATTGTTAACCCATCCTTCTTTTTCACACCAGTATATTTTTGTAGAATTTTCTTTCTTATTTGATCGCAATTACATTTTCAGAATATTACTCTAAATTTTTACTGGTGTGAAAAAAAAAACGCGACTAGCGACACTACGGAATATTAATGAGCATGTTGGCAAGTATGTATACATTACATCATAGATGATTAATGTTATGAGGGAACCATCCCAATAGTGTATCAACAATTATATCTCGATTGAATATATCTCAAAGCTGAAATGGGCAACTGATTATTCCATCAAAGAACACATTTGATGGAATAATCAGTGACTGTGCTTTTTCTATTTCTGCTTGTTTTGGACTTTATCAGAGCTGCCAATATTTTAATTTATTCCGGAGTACTTTTAGCCCCGCCTTTAATTCGAACCACTTTATAGAAAAATTTACTCCAATATATAACTTCGATAAAGTAAGACAAAATTACTTTTAAAAAATAAGTGGTACGAAATAAAGGCGGGGCTAAAAGTACTCCGGAAAAAATTAAAATACTGACAGCTATGTTTTATTCATTATTTCAGTAAGGCGTGGTGTTATCGATTCAGGCGTGGTTGTACCGATTATTAGAGAACTTTCAGAATTTATAACTCGAAAACAGTGTTGCCAGATGTAGGAATTTCTGCCTACAGCAGGGATTTTCAGCTCTAATTTTGGCGTAGGGGGAATTTTTTTTTTTTTTTTTTTTTTTTTAAATTCTGTTTTATAGGGATTTTTCTATTATCTAATGAAAGATATAAAGTTCTCTTTTAAAACGCAAAACGTTCTAAACTTATCTGTAAAAAAGTTGCTTACAATACCTTGTTTCTGATACATTATTTTATTAGAGATTGATGCGATGTGAAACATCTCATAGCTCAGAGTTGCGAACATCTATAATTTATTCCAGTATATTATTAGTACCAACCTCTTTTCGTACTTCTACTACTTTTTTATAAGAGTAGTTTTCTTCCTATTTAATCTTAGTTACATACTGGGGAAAATTATTCAAGAAAATAAGTAAGGGAGAAAAAATTGCATTATTATGATTGTTCCGGCATAAATTATAATAGTTGGAAAATTTGCATATTTTTAATATGTCCTCCCTTCTATTATTACTACTATTATTATTCCGAAATGGTAAATTTATTATATAATTTTAATAAAAAAAATATAAGATTTATTTAATATTTGGATATAATTAACATCAAAGTTTTAAAATAAATTGGACAATAAGTCGTGTACATTTTAAAATTAAATTTCCTCTAAATTGCAATTGTTTTCATCAGCAATTGTCAAGTTATTTGTATACACCCACCTCTCAAATAAAATACATTGTGCAGTTCAAAATCTTAATCGTAAATATATTATACTGATCTAAAAGTGTATTTTATTTTGTTTTACGTCAGAAGGCGTTATCTTTAGTTTTCCTTTCTGTAAATTAATCTTTTTATTTCTCTTTGATGTGCTCACACCACCCATTTCATGTAGCCACACCCCCTAAGGAGTCAGACTACCTATCAAGTCGATATTTGCTGGTTTAACATTGATTATTTATTAAGAAATTAAATTTATTAGGCAAGTTTGATGTGAAAACATGCCAAAAGAGATTAGTTGTTTGATTTAATAATTTAATAGAATACAGAGCTAACAGTATTAAATATAAATAAATTATAGAAACAAAGTCCGTTTTATTTTCGGTGTTTTCAAGAATATATATTTGTATACATAAATTAGGTACTTGTTTTTATTTGTTCGTTTGTTTCAACAAACAACTTATGTATATATTAATAAGACCCGATCATTTTTTTTTTTTAATGCTAGAAAATATTAAAATAATAATAATAATATGATTTTATATAATTTCTATTAATTGTTTTCAATCGTAGGGTATTTTATAGGGTAAAAATATTTTAATGTGGGAATTTTTTCTTCCTTTAGTAGGGGGAATTTAAATTTTCATCTGGCAATACTGCTCGAAACCGAGCTGAAGAGGGTAATTACTTTATACTTCAAAAAACATATTTACATATGCTCTTTCGATTAATGCTTGTATGTTTCCCCCCCCTTGTAATTACAGTGTCGGATGGTGTCCTAGTTAGATATGAGTAGGCAACCGTTGCAATTAAAATTTAGTGGTGCATATTCAATAAAAGAAAAAAGTTCCCAAATCTGGCTGAATTGATTTGCCCCCAACAGAGCTCGAAGTCTCCGCCTTTTTTTTTCAGGATACTTTAAATATTTAAATTTTCCACCTTTATTGCTACCACAATATTTATAATCTCTTCAAAGCACATTACTTTAAAAAATCGTAAATACTTCTGTATTAAATCAGTGGTAGCAAAAAAGAAAATTTTTCCTCTCTAAAAGTGTCCTAAAAAAAAGAAAAACAAAAAAAAAGTTCAGGCATCGAGCTTTCCCCCCCTCCTCCCCTCCCTACTCTTATTAAATATTTTGTGCAG
This sequence comes from Salticus scenicus, assembly GCA_963930645.1. Lineage (NCBI taxonomy): Eukaryota > Metazoa > Arthropoda > Arachnida > Araneae > Salticidae > Salticus > Salticus scenicus. The sequence goes on from OZ005659.1 coordinate 49,640,222, forward strand.
GATTGCATACCGTTCTGTTTGTAAATGCATTACATAAGTGTAAATGTATTTATACATTAATAACAGAATATCTTTTGCCTTACTTTTCAAAAAAAATTTTAATTATGCTTGCTCTATTAATTTAGTATGATCACACCACCCAGTAGGAAGGAGTGTCCTGAAGAAAAAGCTTATAATTTCTGGCATTTCCTCCCCCCCCCCCCACCACCACCTCCACCCCTCCCAATTTACTTTCAGAGTTAAAAATTTGCTGACTTTATTGCTTCCACAATTTCTATAACATAATCTGTATCCTGTTTTATCAAGACACATTACTTTAAAAATACAGTATACTTGCCAATCTAACCCGGAAGATTGTTAATCCCGCCCCTTTCCTCACACAAGCCTTTTCCTAAAATACTTATTTCTTATTTAATCATAAATACAGCAACCGCCGCTCAATAAAATCACTGGTTAATAAAATCAGACGCTTAATCTGATCAAATCTCAAGGACCGGAATCAAATCAATACAAACTACTTTTAAAGCCGCCGCTTAATAAAATCATCGCCAGTTAATAAACTCAAAAATATCCCCAGCAGCCAAAAATATCATTTATGTACACTAAAAAATTTTTTTATTTACATTGTGATTTTTTTTTTTTTTTTTTTTTTTTGAATAGAAAAAGAAAGTAAAGCACAACAAACCCGTTATCGCTCATTGTTCAAGATTTTATACTTGCAGCACAGTTACAAATTAAACACGCCCCGCAACTTATCTCCGTAACAATTTCAAGGAACATATTTTTCAAAGCGCAGTAATAAAATACAAATCTGATTTTTTTTTTTTTTTGTCTAATTAGTAAAAGGCAATTTTTAGTTCTTATTTTGAAATTACTATAATTCATGAGGTTTAAACGGAAAGATTTTAAAATTATAAGAACAGCGTGAACTTTTGGTAAAAGAATGATGATTTTGCTCTAACGAAAGTGCACGGGAACTTACAATGCGTTCAATTTACTTATATCGAAGAAACAATTTTTTAATTATCTACCAAAAATTAATTATTATTGTTTACTAATTATATTTTTCGTTACCTTTTGATGTTTCTTTCTAAATTCAGGAAAGTAATACCTTTTCCTTAAAGGCAGGAACGTTCGCCGAATATAAAAATCAGCCGCTTAATAAAATCACTTTGGCTCAGAACGAATGTGATTTTAATAAGCGGCAGGAACTGTATATTTAAAGAGAATTACAGTAAAAATTAAGTGGCGTGCAAAAAGGGCGAGAATTAACAATCTTCTGGGTTAAGTTGACAAGTATGGTAATTAAATATTTAAATATAAAAAGAGTGGTACCAAAAAAAAAAAAAGCGAAAAATTCTCATCTCTGAAAGTATTGAGAAAAAAAATCTGCGGAGACTTCGACCTCTGCTTGGAGGCCAACATGTTTACATTTAAATAATTAAAGATTTGCTTATTTAAATAATTAAAGAATTTTTATCTCATAACTGAATGAGACATTATTAAGGAATGTGTTATTTATAGATGCGAGATTTTATAATCTTATAAAGATATGTTTTATGCTTATAAATATTTTTCTTAGAGTAAATTAATTTCTGTTTCCACCGGTCACAGTTCGCAGGTAAAAGTGTAGTTTAAAATGTTTATGATAATACTTGTCTTACTTATTAATTCGCAAATGTTCAAGAGTAAGGTGCTGTTCTAGAAACAGTGCCTCATTTCTCTTCAATTTTATAGTTAGTATTCAAAGCGACACGGACTTCCAAATATTATGTTGTAGTTGTGTTTATGATTTAACTCTTACACTCTAACCTGGATTTACGAACAATATTAATTTAAAAGAACAGCGTTTTCTGCTACATTTAGTGATGTTAGATTGGGGATTTTGTCCCCGTTATCGAGAGTCTTTGGTCTAGGCATTTGCGACAGCGGAGCTACTTTCAATTTGCGCATGCGCCATGCTTTGAAAAAATCCCGTAGAAAATATTATTTCAGTGGCGCCATCTACTGCATAAGTTTGTGACTTTTTTTTTTTTTTTTTTTTTTTTTTCAGAAATTATTTAAAGAAATACTGCGCCTTTCACTACAGATTATAAAGATAGTTATAATTCATAAGAAATCAATTTTTTTTTTTTTTTTCTTTATTATTAAGTTATTTAACTGAAAAAAAATTTTTGCTAATTTTTTTTGTTTAATAATTTAAGAAATAATGTACTTTCTTAATTACTTTTTAAATTCTTAAAAAGAAAAAAAAAAATCAGCTTATAATTGGTTCTTTTATAACTGCAATTTAAAACAATTTACATAGTAATAAATGATGATTCACATGTGATTTTAAATAAATATATTCGTTTAATCATTTAACTTTTAAATAAAATAAACTTCAGTTCATTTTGAAAGAAAAATTAGATTCATTCAGGCATACTTTCATTTTATATTAATATATTCCTAAATAAAATTATTTTATGTCGGAATAAAATTTAATTTTGTAAAATAATTTATTCGGATTAAATAAATTATTAAAAATAATTATACAATCATTTAATTCGGGAATAAAGTTCAGAAATAAACTATATTTGTTATTACTTTTACATTCTAATACATTTTCAATATTATTATTATTATTATTTTTTTTTTTCTTTTTTTGTAAATTTGTCTGAACTGAAATAATAATAATAATAATAATTGTTCTTATATATATTTCACAAATGAAACTTAAATTAATTTTTAGATTTTGCATGTAATTTTATATAAATATCTTCGTTTATTTATTCTTACTTTAATTCATTAAATTTCAATTCATTTTGAAAGAAAAATTAGAAGCATTTTCAGCTTTTATTTTATATTAATATATTTCTAAATAAAATTATTTTATTCAGGAATATAGCTGAGAAATAACTTATATTTATTAATGCTTTTTTAAATAAATAAATAAATTCTGTATAATATTATTTTACTCATTTTTGACTGAAAAAGTAAATTAAAATAAATAAATAAGTATTTTGTTTAATTAATTATATATTTTCCATAACTAAAATTTAAATCAATTTTCAAAGTAATTGTTGGTGATAATCATAAAATTTTACATATATACATTCATTTATTAACGATTATTATTATTATTATTATTATTATTATTATTTTGATAAATTAAATTTCAATTTCTTTTTAAAGAATAATTAGATGCAGACAAAGTTTAGTTTATATTAATATATTCTCCCATCCCCCCCCCCTCTTTTTTTTTTTTTTTTTTTTTTTTTTGAGCTATGCACCGAAGAAATAATGTACTTTCTTAATTACTTTTTAAATTCTTAAAAAGAAAAAAAAATCAGCTTATAATTGGTTTTAAAATTAAAATCATGTAAAAGGAAATTTCATTAACCCAAACTATTAATATTTGCAGTGTATGTAGGGGGGGGGGGGGGGGGGGGAGAGCGAAATATTCTTGTTTTACTGGTAGAAATACATAATGGACGCTTAATTTTTTAAAAATCATAAATTGCCCAATAGCAAAATAATAAAATTGATGTATTTTTTAATGATTTTATTGTTATTTATACAGCAATTGATTATAGACTGCCATTCATTAAGAACAAAATAATAATAATTAGGGATGGACCGGATATGGATTTTACCGGATACGGCTATCCGGCATTCCGGATATTATTTTACTTTGCCGGATCCGGATATCCGGCAGTCCCCATTCCCAATATACACATGAAATTTTCAATTTTTTTAAGGGCACACAATAATTAAACTAGTATGTTGTGGCCATCGCAAGAGTTCTTTCTTCTACATTTTCCTATATTAATTCATTAAGTGCAAATAATTTATTATAACTATTCTTCATTAAAATTATCTAATTGGATTAATCAAATGATATTCATCTTAGAGAAAACTAACGCAAAATATCCAAAGATAGACAGTTTTATTATCTATAAATAGCATCTCAAAAAATGCGTTTTTATAATGGTTATCTCGCATATGAGGTTTTATACAGTTAAATGTCATAGAAGTTGACATACAACCTTCCCATTATCGAGGAAAATAGTAGCATAGCAGCGCCACCTGCAAAAATATCTGACAGACATTCATTTATGTCAAGGTGCATCTACATATAAATTTATATGCAATTCTGTGCAGTAGTTCCTGAGATATAGCCTTCCCTTAAACTGTTGAAATCGCTGTATAGCAATGTCACCTGTTGACCGATAAGCATTCGAATTGAATCAGCATAATGTCTCATAATGGCCTTCTCACATATCAAGATTTGCTTGATTATACGCAATAGCACCTGAGATATAGCCTCCTTTAAAATTGCGGAATCACTATATAGCAGCACCACCTGTTGAGCGGTTCACATCAAAAGTTGATAGGCACTAATTTAGATCAAGGTGCATCAAAATATAAATTTATATAGAATTCTCAACAGTAGTTCCGGGGATATTCGCTACAAAAGTTTTGTCACACACACACAGACAGACAGAAGGGACATTATCTAAAAATGATCAAATCGTGTTCTAGACCTCTCAAAACGAGCAAATCCGTCGAAAACCAGAAGTCAAAAATTTTTACGAATCCAATATTTTCTTCTACTGAATATAGAAGAAAGTAAAACAGTTTTTTTTTTTTTTTTTTTTTTTTTTTTAAGGGCATTTGTTTTTCATACGATTGGATTCCATTGACATACATAGCTAGTATGTTGTGGCCACCACAAGGCTTTCTTTTACATATTCCTATACAAATTCACTAAGTGCAAAAAAATTATTAAAACTGCTATTTTTTATAATTACCTAACATGATGAATGTAAATGATTTTTATCTTGCAGAAAACTAACACTAAATATCCAAAGAAAGACAATTGTATTGTCTATAAATAACATCTTAAAAATTTAGTTTTCATAATAGTTATCTAGCATATCAAGTTTCGTACAGTTATATGCCATAGAAATTTGAGATATCGCCTTCCAGTTATCGAGAAAATTTGCAGTATAGCTGCGCCACCTGCTGGCGGAAAAAGAATTTAAATTGAATCAGCATAATGGCTTTCTCACCTATCAAATGTTGTTTGATTATACACAATAGAACCTGATATACAGCCTTCCCTTAAACTGTGGAAATCACTGTGTAGCAGCGCCACCTGTTGAGTGATTGACACCAAGAGTTGATAGGCACTAATTCATGTTAAGGTGCATCAAAATATAAACTTATATAGAATTCTCAGCAGTAGTTCCGGGGATATTTGCCACAAAATTTTTGTCACACACACACAGACAGACGGGACATTTTCTAAAAATAGTCAAATCGTGTTCTAGACCTTTCAAAATGTGTAAATCCATCGAAAACCAAAAGTAAAAAATTTTACGAATCCAATAATATAGAATCCAATAATTTATTAAATATAGAAGAAAATTAAAATATAAATACCATTAGTAAAAACATAGACAATTTTCTATATAAATAAAGCAAAGAGTATGTCGGCGGAAAACATCCGGGCCACTGCTAATTTTGGTTGGTCTGGATTTAACCCTTTGCGGCGCAAGACAATTCGGATAATTTAAATTATACTGCCACCGGAATTCATGAACTAAATTAAACTAAAAGAAATTTTAAATTTTAAGGTTAAAAAACTGGCCTTTTCTGATATGTTATACACGTAAATTTTTTCTAAAAAATTTCCGGGATGAATTTTTGCAGCTGTTTCTTAAATTTTGCGTCCTCGTAGCGAGGACAGCGCGCGTTAAGGGGTTAACTACACTACTGTACTTTGAAGATGAAAGTCGGCAATTTTTCTATGTAAAAACTGAGGATTTTTTATTTTTATTTTTTTAAGATACTGATGTTATACTTTTTTAAAAGAGCTTTAAAAGCTGTTCATTTTTTTGTAAGGACACTAATTACATAACGTTTTTAGATTTAAAGATATTATGTTGTAAAGTTTCACAAAGCGATACCATTCGATTGCTTTTATTCTAAAACAAAAATCTAATATTAAACAAAAAATAGTCTAATATTAAAGAATAATTAATAACTTTTTAAAAATTATGTGTTTAGAAGTTCTAAGAGCTTCAGTTTTTAAATTACAGTGTACTTATTTCCCATACATAATCCAGTAAATTGGTAAACAATTGTTAATTCATTCTTGAGAATCATTCCCATAAGACCATTGTTGCAAAACGAGTTCAAAACGGAAGAAATATTTAATTTAATTTAATTTGTAATATGTTATTTTGACTTTTTGACCTTAAAAGGAATTTTTTATTATGTTACAAAGCCCAAGATATGATGTAAAAAATAAATAATGATTAAATTCTTTTAAAAATTCATTTAAATTTAGTGACCAGCGAAGCGGGCGTAGCCTGCTAGTGATTTAAAAAAAAAGAAAAAAAAAATGTGAGTATTTCAGCTGTGGGGATTAAAGAGATATAAATAAATAGACAATGCTTTATAAATCTCTCTTATTATTAAACCAACCAATCTTGTATAATATATATATCTATATATGTATGTATTATCATGTATCTATTGCTAAAATTTATATAATTTTTAAATTCTTCACTTTATATATATACAGTGGTGGACATAATTATTAGACACCTATCTAATTTGACAAATAGTCAAAGAAAAGATTCAGAGCTTAAAAATGTTTTATCAAATACGTCAAAAACATAAATTTATTCTGTTATCACACGTAATTGTTTTACAGAAATGATATTTTTAAAGAGTTTAATAAAAAAAAAAATTAAAAATATCATGGACAAAATTATAAGACACCCTAACATTTTAATTAAAACACCTGCTTTTTTTTCGAAAATAATGTGCAATATGCAAATTTTCTGCACGCTGTTATGACTTCAGCAGTTAACTAAATCAGACGATAACCAACTCCACGTGTTTACAAACATGCCACGAGGTACAGAATTAAAGGAAAGTGAAATTCGCGAAATTTGGAGCTTAAATGGAACTGGTGCTACAACTAATAATATTTCAAAAGTTATTAAACGCTCTAGATGTCCAATTAGAAATGTTTTGAAAAGAGGAATTAATGGATCGGTGATTGAATGATCTGGACGTACTCCTTGCTTGTCCTCGAGAGACAGATGTGCTTTCGCTCGCTACACAGAATAAGATGACAACTACAGGCATTAAAAATGCTTTGAAACTGAATTGTTCAAGGAGAACCATTCGCAGGGTGTTGTATAATGCTTCCTATGTGAAATATAAAAAATTGAAGAAAAAAACCACTGCTTCTAAGCCGGCACAAAATGGAGCGTCTAAACTTCGCTAAACAAACTATGGCCTGAACCTCCAAATGGTACTCTGTGTTATTTTCTGATGAAAAAAAGTTTAACCTGGATGGTCCTGACGGGTTTTAATATTATTGGCAGGATTTATGGAAATCTCCTCATGTACTAATGAGCCGCCAAATGGGTGGAGGCTCAGTAATGGTTTGGGCTGGTTTTTCGGCTCAAGGGAAAACGGATATTGTTATTGTGCATTCAAGAATGAATTCCGAAAAGTATAAGAATTTTTTTAAAGACCAACTAGCCATATACGGTGAACTTCTTTGTGGCGAAAACTACACTTTCCAGCACGATAACGCGCCGATTCATGCATCACACGAAACAAAAAAGTCGCTCTCAGAGCAAAGTATCAATGTTCTCCTGTGGCCTTCTTGCTCCCCAGACTTAAATCCCATCGAAAACTTGTGGGGTATCTTAGCTTGGGCGGTTTACCGAAATGGGAGGCAGTTTATATGTGTCGAAGACCTAAATAATGCTATAAAATGTACTTGGGAAGAACTGTCTTGCGATATTTTGTTAGAATTGATAGAGTCGATGCCGAATCGCATCTTTCATGTTATAAAAAACAATGGCGGCTCCACCAAATATTGAATAACAATGTTAGAGGATTTTCTTTTAGACCATTAGTGTCTGCTAATTATGTTGACCACTGTATTTGGAAAAACGGTTGGTGTCTTATAATTTTGTCCATTATGTTTTTAAGTTTTTTCATTAAATTGTATGAAAATATCATTATAAAAATAATTATATATGATAACAGAATAAATTTATGTTTTTGACGTATTTAATAAAACATTTTTAATCTCTGAATATTTTCTTTCACTATTTGTCAAATTAGACAAGTGTCTTATAAATATGTCCACCACTGCATGTAGTTTAATATTTTTAATTTGTACATATATGTATACATACATATGCACACACAAATATACTATCAGACATGGATCTAATTGTGGATAAAAATTTAGGGTTAAGGGTATTTTGAGATGGGAAATCAATATGACAAGTGGCCATTATCAAGAAAATTAATTTTCACCTATGAAAAATATTACAATGATTACATTTCTTGGGAGAGCCCTAAAAATTTTTACAAAAATCAAGGAGAAATGATATTTTGAAAAAATGACCAATATTACTGATTATGGAAAATTGTCTTTAATTTTTACTTTCCGAACACGATAGTGAGGAAAGTATTGTAATCATGTCGAAAATCCAAGTTTGAGATTTTGGTGTTTCTACACGTTTAGGTATCCTGAATTTCTCCTTACTATTTTTACAACTATGTATGTGTGTATGTATGTGATTGAACACGATAGTGTCTATACGCTTCGTTCAAATGAGCTGAAATTTGGCACATGTGTTATAGGTCTCCATAGCACGAAACCTATTGATTTTCGTGAATCTAGCACTTACAGTTTTTTTTACAGGAACACAAAAGAAAAATTCTTTATCATTACGGTCTATAGGACCACATTTTGTAAAGTGCGATATGGTGTCTAAACGCCTTATTCGTTCGAGATGAAAATTTATAAGCATGTTTTTAGTTATCATCACACCAGCTGTATAAATTTTGGTGAATCTTGCGTTTGCAGTTTCTTTACAGGGAAACAAAGAATAATTCTTTATGATTATAGTCTATATAGGCCTTTTTTTTTTTTTTTTTTTTTTTTTTTTTTTTATTGCGATAACGTTTAAACGCTTTTTTTATTTACGTTGAAAATAGACACACATACTACAATGCCATTGTTGCACGAAGTACATAAACTTTGGTGAATCTAACACGTACATTTTTTTCACAGGGACACAACGAAAAATTCTTTATCATTATGGACTATGGTCTGAAATTATTCGAAGTGCGATAGCGTCTAAATGCCTTATCAGAAGGAGCTGAAAATTTATATGGGTGTTAAAGGTCAAAGTTGCTCGAATTATGTAGCTATTAGTAAATCTAGTACTTACAGTTTTTTTTTTTTTTTTTTTTAACAACAAAATAAGGCTTAACTTATTAGTGTCTAAATGCCGTATCCGATTAAGTTGGTAATTTTTATACGTACAGTATAGGTCACCATCGCATGAAGCATAAAGATTTTGGTGAATCTAGCACATATAGGCTTTTACAGGGACACAAAGAAAAATGCTTAATCATTATGCGCTATGGTGTCAAATTATTTAAACTGTGACAGCGTCTAAACTACTTATTTAAATGAACTGAAAATTCATAAACTTGTTACAGGTTGTAGTTGCAGACACCATATAGATTTTGGTGAATCTAATTCTTATAGTTTTCTTACAGGGACAAATACATACTTTATAATTGTGGCTTATCTGTTAAAATTATTTAAAATGCAATAGTGTCTATATGCCTCATTTGATTGATCTGAAAATTTATATGCATAGGTAACCAACGTACGAACTTTATAGATTTTGGTGAGTTTAGAACTTATGGATTTTTACAGGAACACAACGAAAGTTTATCATTATGATCTATGGGCTTAAATTACTTAAAGCTCAATTGTGTTCAACTATACTACATACTATATGAAGACAAATACTCATACAACCTATAATAATTTTCTATTTTGCGTATTTAATAATTTCTCTTACATTTATTCATTTATACAACTGTTAATTACTTAAATGTTCGGAAAGTCGACTGCAGTGACTCTAGATTTTCTTTAAGAAACTAGAAATGAATTATTTACATGAGAAAATATACTAAAAATTTGTTGTCTCATAAATGCAATTTAAAAATAAAAATTTACAAGCTGAATCTCGGTCTTCCATCTTTTGACAAATAAAGTGCGTGTATTTAGATTGTAAGCACATTTAATTTTTGAAAAAAAAAAAAAAAAAATGTTTATTTAGTGATTTTACTTTTAACTGAAACTACACAAAACAGATAAGAGGAATAATTATAAATATGAGGAATTTTATGAGTTTATTTGTTTAGTGACGTGATTTAAGAAGCTATTTTTTTTTAAGTTTCCCTCCTAAACGGTGTGTGTGTGTGGGGGGGGGGGGTAGCCCAGTCGGTAGAGTGCCGGCCTTGTAATTGGAAGATTGAGGATTCGGTACTCGAGCCGGCCAAAGACCGTCGTGTACACTAATGGTGGCTGGTGCACGTAAAATCTGTCGTGGCCGCAATGTCCTCCATGTTCCCATCAAAATTATACCTCTGGGGGTCACCGAAGCGGGAGAGCCATCCCTTCCATGGGGATCAAAATTGTGATGGCATGTATCCGGACCACCTCTAGGGAGTGTGTCCCAGACCGTCGCCAATTGCCCATCTGCGCAGCACTAGTGCGACGTAAAACCCAACCATCCAACCATCCTAAACGATGGGGCAAAAGTTGTTTCTTAGATTTCCCGCCACATCTCAATGAAAGAAAAGAAGGGGAAAAAAAGGTATTCAAAAGCCGGATATCCGGCATATTAACCGGATATCCGGTGGTTTTGATCCGGATATCCTATGATATTTCGGATATTGAAAAATGAGCCGGATATTTTCTGGATATCCGCTCCATCCCTAATAATAATTATAATAATTTAGTCATTTTACCAATAATATGTTTATCTTCCATTTTTTAAATAAATAGATTCACTATAGTTTTACAGATACTTATATTTGCATCAGAAATCCTTATGTGCAAATGTTTCTCCTCTGATTATGATACTTCAAATATTAAATTTTAATATACATGAGCAGACCTTTCGTATTTAATATATATAAATTTCTTGTAATGCAATATAGAGTAATTCTTTTATTTCCATTTTGTCTTCATAGAAAAAAAAAAAAAAATAGCGTACCAGAATTACATCACTCAATTCAATAAAAATAAAAAAGAGAGAGAGAATGGTAATTAATAAAAATTTAGAAAGAAACTACGAATTACAAAAGAAAAAATATAGAATCAATAATGAGAAAGCGATGACATTTGTTTTTATAGTAACTGTATATTAAGTTAAAAGATGGCGTCAAAATTTTTCTCTCCCAATAATACTTAGAAATTACCGCAAACGTCTTGTGCTTCTGGGCTGGGCACCGAGCTCCAATTTTAACAACAGGAGAGCTGACTTCCTATTCCCTAACATCGTACGAATACAGTACCGATAGTTTTGGTTCGCATCCGGGGTAGGGTTGCCCGGTCATATTTTTCAAACGAGGCCAAACTTTCTCTAAAATAGAGTCAAATACTAACGAAATAATGCCAAAAAATAGACAACTGTAAGGATTTGTCCTTACGCATAAGGAATTTTAGCATTTTTTTGAACATGTAGGGACAGAATAGGGACTTTTTGGTGACGAAACGGATATCTAGTACTGTAATAAGAAATACATTTAGATTCCATTTATATAATATGATTAATATTACATATTATATTATAAGACATCATTCTGCTACAAAATATCTTCTATCATTGTAGGTATTAACTCGATAATATAATTTTTCTTTACAAGATCAAAGATTTGAAAATGTTGTTTTACAGTTTATAAATTATTTAATTAATATATAATTTAATACAGATAATAAAAGATACAATAATTGTCCGCGCGAGAATATTCCAAATGAGGTGGATTATCCATCATGGCCATTGGAATAATAAATTAGCGAAGCAGTTTTTGAAGTTGAAAATAATTCAATGACATCGCACTTATAAAATTTTTATATTTTCGACTAGGGAACATCGATGCATTATGTATACTTAAACAAAATCAAAAATTTACCATTATTTATGCTCAAGCTACATATCCAATTAACCTAAGGAAATTCTCTTTAAATTGAGGACCAAATGCGTTAAGAAATGTGAGAAATTTAAGATTGAAGTAGCTTATACAAGCCAAAAAATAGTGAATTTTCTAGATTTTAAAAATTAATTATCTGAAACATTAAACAGATATAAATGATAGTAAAAAAAAAAAAAAAATTAGTCATATTTATCAGCAACGAAAATAAATTCTACAATTCTTGTAGAAATCTAAAGTGGCCAAGTTGAAGGATTAGTTGACTTGGCATGGAATGATCAGAAGATCATTTCATTTCAAATTAAAGAAAAAATAAATAATAAGAAGAAAAAGACTATGTTAATGTTTTAAAAATATATATAAAGTTTATATATATATATATATATATATATATATATATATATAATAACGATTGTGAAATTTATAGAGCGATAAGAAATAAATCATGAGAAATTATTTATTAAATGATTATTTTATTTTTTACATTTTTTTTAATCTAGTTTTTATTTTATTTATTTATTTATTTTTTCTGACCCAGTGTGAAAGAACATCATTTATTTATTTATCATTATTACTAAGAGGATTTATGTTCGTCTAATTATCATAGCAAAAAGCTAAATCATTAGTCATAGAGTAATCTATCGGTGTTCTTGAGTATTATAATTATATAAAATAATAATTTATTAAACATTAGTTTTCTAAATGGGAAATAGATGCTGTATTACGTCTTTAGAAATAAGAATTTAGCAAAAAATTAAGTCACCCAAGTTAAAAAATGAAAGCGGTTGCTTTATGAAGACTCGACAATTTAAATCACTATAAAAGCAACTTTTAATTAAAGGAATCAAAATGCCTTTAAACATATAATTCATTTTACTTATTGATGATACTAAATGCTTCAACTTAATTTAAATGACCTCATTTATATATACATTGGAGGCCAATGTTAAACAAGCTATAATGAATTGTGGGAATCTTATTTAGAAACAAAGAGCAAACAATTTTAATATTTGAATTAAAAGTTGGAATTTAAAAATATGGAAAAGAAAAAATAAAACAATAATTCTAATATTTCAAAATATTTCTATAATATTTCTTATTTATTCTAATATTTCTAAACCATTGTTTAAAAATTAATTTAAACCAGTACACCTTGGGGTAATCCCCTCAACACTCCCCGTATGTATTTTGCATGCAATCCTGTTTATAAATGGGTTATAAAAGTATATATGTACATACTATATTAACCTCAGAAAATTTTTTGCCTTACATTTCAAAATTTTTAAAGGATGCTCGCTCCGCCCATTTAGTATGATCACACCTCCTAGAAGCGAGATGCGTCCTACAGGCTCACATGTTTAAAATTCATGATCTAAATAATTAAAAAAAAAAAATCTCTTAATTGACTGAGACAGTATCAAATCATAGCATTAAATAATCTGTTATTCAAAGATGCGAGATTTTATAATGCTTTAAAAAATTCAAACTTAAATGAAAATATGTTTCTTTTTAATTTGATATAATATTATTCGTCGAAAAAGAATCTTTAAATATGCTATATATATGTATACATATTTAAGATTACTGCAAAAAATTATAACCCATTAAAATACATCAGTGATTTGTGAAAGAATTTAATCATTAATGTTTTTAATTAATTTATTTTTAATAATAGGCGTGGCGAAATTGAAATACCTAACATGATGTGTTGCCAGATTTTGCGACTTTTTTATTCAATAGTCAGCAATAATTTTGATAAGTGATATTTGATATAGAAACTAGGACCCATAGGCAGACTTGACCAATGAGGGTTTCGCCTATGAAAATGAAACTTTAGAAAAATGTCAGTCATTATACTGATTGACTAATCATACAACAGCATTTTGCAGGGAACAACCATTGCAGAATCATCAGTGATTTTCTAGCAATTTAGTGTTGATTGATACTGCAACTTTTAAGTAAATTTTGGAGACCTTGGACTTTGTTAAATTTGAATTTCCTGTTTTGAGGCAAGTCAATTTTAAAAGTATAGTTGTTTCAGTCACTGTCTTAGCTACATATCGGTATATAGTAGCTTAATATAACGATATAACTGTAATGCAAATTGCTAAAAAATTAGGATTAACAAAGCAACGCAACTTAAGGAGACATGACCCAAGCAAACTAGGGAGACTTGACCCAATGATTAACACTTTCGCGACCGCATACGACCGCGACCGTCTTGTTGACAGTAAGGCCCGCCTTTGGGCGTTATTTTCCCAAGTTACAAAATTTTCTGTATTCACATTTATATCACAAATGGATATACATTACAATTATATTCTTTCTAACCAAAGTAGTTGTATCCACAGTACCATAGTATATTGATTGTATAAACTCGAATATTGACTATATTCTTAAGAAATAAATATCATACAAATTGCGAAAGAAACGCCCACTGGCGGATTTACAGATTTAATAAATGTGGTTATTTAATGCTCTTTGTTTGATTTAAAGGATTTTTATCCTATGAATAATTAAAATATTGTGACTTACACCTAATCATTTTTTTTTTTTTTTTTTTTTTTTTTTTTTGAGAAATAAGTGAAACATTGTGAATATTTAGGCATAATAAATTATTTTTATTTAAGAAATAGCTAAAATATTTTTAATCGTTGCGAGCCCAATGAATTGTTACTTAATAAAAAACTGAAAAGAAGGAGGATAAGAATATGTTAGCTACTGTCACGCTAAACAGAAGAGAAATAGAAGAAAGAAAGAGGCAGAAAGAAGAAGAAGAAAAAAAAAAAAAAAAAATGTTGACAAAAGAAAGGCAAGAAAGGCTCTTAATGTAAAATGTACAAAATATGAAAAAAACAAAAGAAAACAATATTTTTTTTTGTATTTACTAAAATCTTCTACAAAATAAAACTAGAAAACGTTTAAATCACAAAACCCATATTTTCCCTTTCAATACCAATGAGTTTTCTCACTTTCATGAGGGGGGGGGGGGGCATGTCTCCTTAAATAGGGAGTCAAGTCTCCCTATGCTTAGGGACTCTTGACCCATGTGCTGACTTAAAAAATTTATTTATTTATTTTTATTTTTATTTTTATTTTTTTAACCATTTCTAGTGCGAACTATGCCATCATTTTTAGCCACAGTATGTACAAAATAACATACTATTTGCTCATATTTTTTATTCAACTCCAACTGTTTTACAAAAAATATGAAAAATTAAAAACCAAAAACTGGGTCAAGTCTCCCTAGTTTCCCCTACTTAATAGATCATTGTCTATTATATATCAAATATCACATTCCAGAATTATTGATAACTATTGAGTAAAAGATTCGTAAAATCTGGCAACATTGAACAGGATGCGTATAATTAAAATTGGACCACACTCATTCTCTACGTCTTACCATTTGTCCGTTTTCTGTAGCCAAATCTTACGCAATTTATATATATATATATATGTAGGACGCGTTTTTCCACCATTCAATGAAGGGCGCTGCACCAGATGTCCGTCTGTGAACGAGATGTCGAGCAGAAGTTTTGGGAATATCCAGCTCACTCGTTCGTCATGTTGTTAGCGCTAAGATCACCGAGTACGAGGGTAGAGCCATGAGTGGTTCATATCTTTGTTCTACAGTTTGATATGACACGTCTAGGCGCTTAATCTAGTTTTTATTAATGTATTAAGCTACTGACATGCGATTAAGCTATGGAATAAACATTATGCTACTATTCAATGTCTGCTTTTATCTATCATCCTTATGAGTACTTTCTGTTCGCATACCCTTCAACATATTAATTAATATTCCGTAGTATTGTTAGCCCCGCCTTCTTTTTCACACCAGTATATTTCTAGAGTAATTTTCTTCTTATTTAATCGCAATTGCATTTGGAGAATATTACTCTAAAAATTTATTGGTGGGAGAAAAAGGGCGGGACTAACAATACTACTGAATATTATTGAGGATGTTGGACGGTATTTGTTCGTTTATGTGTCGTCTGTTCTTCAATAAATGTGATGTCATAGAATTATGTTCTATTTATTGAATCTATCCCAAGACACCTCCAGTCTACTACATATATGAATTTAAAGTATATATATATGGAAATACATAATTGTCAACATTTCAGTTTATTTCAGAGCATGTTTAGCACCGCCTTTATTTCGCACCACTTCATTTTTATAACATTTTTCTCCATTACATAACTACGATAAAATAAGAAAATTTACTTAAAAAAAAAAAAAAAAAAAAAAAAGCGATATGGAATAAAGATGGGGTTTAAATTAAAAATTACTCCGGAATAAATTAAAATGCTGGCAACTCTGGTAATATATAGATTTTAAGGGCAAAAACTGCCCTTAGTTATTTTTTTTTTCCCCTCTCATTTTGAGTTCAAAATAAAACATTAAAATCTTGATAATAAAAAGACTTACAAAATCATAATACGTAATTGGCATTTGTTTATATTTATAGAGGATTTCATCAAAAAAAAATTATTTTCTTTTTCCACTGGTCACAGTATATAGGTAAAAGTGTAATTAAAAAAGCAGAGGGAATCACTTAATGCAGTCTTTCTTAAATAGTCATCTAATATTCAAGAATAAGCTACTGTTGTAAAAACAGTATTTGATTTGTCACGAGCTGTTTAAGATTATATTTTACGTCATTTATTGTCGTCTTTTATTATATTTCAAATGCTCCTTTTATTATGATTATGTTTCAAAGTCTGCCCAGCACACGGCTGCTAGGTGCAGAAAATTTATCCTACCGTAGGGTAATTTAGCCTTGTCTCAGGGTTGGTATAGAGGAAATTTTGTTTTGTAAGGAATTTTAAAGATATAGTAAAATTTTAATAATATAAATATAAGTAACATATTTTAAGAAGTAAAATTGTAACCAATCGAAAAGTAAAATTAATTATAGATTGACATTAGATTTATGGGAATGCTTGGTAGAGAGAGATTTACATTTAATAAAGAAGCACGATAATGTAGAAAATCAAAGAAAATATCAGAAAATTGCCTATTGAAATTTTTATTAAAATTTTTGAATTACTTTTTAATTCTACAGAAAATTTTTCTAATTACTAACCAATTATAATTTACATTATTAGAAACTGAAAGTTGATTAGTTCAATTTACAATCATAAAAATGTCAAGATATTGTTCATCTTTTTCTTCCATGATTCAATCTGTAGATTTTAATATTGCAAAGAGTTTAAACCAAAATAAACATTTACATAATTAAATAACTTTATTAAGTCAGTATAAAGCACAGACGAATTTTTATAATCTTGTTGATTCACACCCAGTAGTATTGTAATAAGAAATAAATTTAGATTCCATTAAAAGCCTAAGAATAACATATTTTATGATATATAATATTTTTACAGTGTCATTGTGGAAATCATGCGTTTTAAAATGGGAATAATCAATATCAAGCGACAAGTTAAAATGAGTATGAGGGCATTAATTTTAGACCTATGCTCATTAAGTCTAAAAGGTTGAGGGTTACAAGTATTACTAATATACTCCATGTGACATTTATTACCTTTCAAAGAGTACATATGTAAAGAACTTACAGAATTGCCAAATTGGAGGATTTCTCAATTTATGATTTAACAGCGAAAGAACACGTTATATACCTAAAAGAAATACAGGTTTGAAAATGCATACCACGATTGGGACAAGAAAATAGGTAACTGTTTACCAATCCATGAAGACCCACCAGCGTCCGAGCGGTTCTGCGCTCAGAGCTGGTACACGTGAGATACCGGGTTCGATCCCAGGTCGCGCACGTCGGCCTAGCCGTTCGGAGTTTTCCGTGGCTTTCTCTGAAACCACGTAATTACGGTCTAGGACCCCCTTAAAAAGACCTCTCGCGAAGGGCATTGCCCATCAGGCCTTGGACCGACAGCAGTCCTTATTCCCAAATTCAAATCCATCCAATCCATGAAAATCCCTATAAATTTCCAAGTACCTATCATTAGACTTAGTATTGCAAAAGTTTAAATAGTCAGTGTCTAAAATTTTGCTAAATACCACCATATTTATTTTGTAAATGTAAAAATGTAATTACACATAAGTTAATATAAACACTTTCGCGATTGCAGGCTTTTGTCTTTTTGACAGTAAAGCCCGCCTGTGAGCGTTTTTCTCTCGAATTACAATATTTCAGTACAAAATTTTCTGTATCAACATTTATATTACAAATGGATATACATTACACTTATAATTTTTCTAGTGAAAGTGTTTGTATCCATAGTGTATAGACTGTACAAATATGAATATTGGGTATATTCTTAAGAAATAAATAACAGACAAATTGCAAAAGAAACGCCCATTGGCGGAGATACAGATTTTCAATTAACATGAATCTACAATAACGGTCACGAAAGTGTTACTGAAAAAAAAGTGTAAAATATCCAAATAAAAAATAATATATTAATGGCATAGTAATGTCATAGTAATAATAAAATTACATAAAACTTTAACAGTATGTGCAATGATCATAAAATGTATAATTAAAATTGAAAATAATAATAATAATAATAATAATAATAATAAAATAAATTTATTAAATACTAGAATTAATAATTTAATTAATTAATTAATTAAAATAAATTAATCTAAAGTATAAAGTCTAGAGTATGATATATATCTACATTCTACAATTGTCCCGAAAATAAAATTAACCATATGCAAACTAATATTTAATTGCAAAAATAATAAAAAGACATAAGATATGAAAATACTGATACACAATCCAACAAATAAACCCTTAGACAATAAAGTAAACCTATATGACAATTAATAGACATATAACATTAAAATCCCGTGAGAAATATACTATAAATAAAGTAAAAGAAGAGGAAATTCAGGCAAATGAGAAAATTAATTTTAATCCACCCCAAAAAAAATATATATATATTGATAGATAGCTATAGATATAAACAGACTTAGATATAAAGAGAGGTAGGATGATTCCTTATTGTACCGGCAAATTAAGGACGCTAATGTCGCTAATACAAGGTCCGTACGGCACGCCCTTTTTCAAAAACTCTTCCCCATATAATTTTACACAATATTATATTTCTTTTTTAACTTTGAGGTCTTTGAGGCTTTTATCATAATGAAGAATTAATATATAATAAGAGTGATGCAGAAAATAAAAAAAAAATTCAAGGAATGTAGTAACAATGTATTAGAACAGCTTATATCAAAGCTCAAAATCTCTGCCTTTTTTTTTCAGAACATCGTCATGGAAAAGAAATTTTCGCCGTTTTCTACTACTATTTATATATAATAATATTTGTCTTATTTAAAATCGACAAATAACTAGAGAAATTTCTGTATTAAAATAGTAATAGGAAGAAAAGCAAAAATTTCTAATACTTGAAAGTGTCCCGATGTTATATGGAGCATAAGATTGTGTATGAAACTGATTTATATGAAACGGTTTTGAAGCTACTGGAAATGGAATGAAAAAGTAGAAATCTTAAAACATTTCTCATTTTTGAAATTTCTAAACATGCTACAAAAAACCATGCATTTAGCAGAAAAATCCTACAGAACGTCATCATTTGTGATAAAATATCTAGACTTAGTGAGGAATTTTCTGAAACAGTGAAAAAAAAAATGCAAAACAAATATCTGCCCGAATATTTAACCGGCAATTCCACAAAAATCATTCTAGCTACAATAGGTAAAATACACCATTCATTTTCATGTTTTCAAAAGCCGAGACTCCTTCCAACACGTTTTAAAATTTTCCTTAACAACTCCCATTAGATCTTACCTTTGATTATAAACTAAACCAGGACCCGAAATTTCAACTCAGATTACACTCGCCAAAAAAATAGTTTTACTCGCCACAAAATAGGGTTGCCTTTTTTTTTTTTTTTTTTTTTTTTTTACGCATATAGTTTTTTTTTTTTTTTTTTTTTTTTTTTTCTAATTATTTATAATGTGAAATGAAAATAAATGAAAGGCTTTTACAAATATGTCTAAAATTATATATATTAAAAGTGTGTCGTATATTATCATATTTCATAATCATCTATAATTAAAAATCATTATAATTTATTGCATTTGAGATTTGAAAAAGATTAAAGTATCTAATGCTATAAATGCAAAGAGTCATTAAAGAAAAAAAGAAAAAAAAAAAAAAAATTCTCTGTCAAACAATATCCTGTGAAAATCTTTTTATTTTGAAAGATTAAGCTTCCTTATTTATCTATTTATTTATTTAACTTTTTATATTAGAAATGCCTTTTTCGTCCATTTTATTTTTGTAATCAGATGGAATGTCGATGTGTATAACTTGTTCATTGTTGTCATTTGAAATAGCCATTTCGGAATAGCTTTTTCGATAAAATCGTTGCTTACAAATCATTACAAGCGCAAATCATTAGCGTTTCAGTAAAAAAAAACTGGAAAATAGGATCTGTTTTTCGATAATTATTCAACAAAATAAACATAGGCAGTATCTTTAAAGGGGCTCGGGCTCATTTTCATGTGACAATTTCGCATATCTCTCCTCTCGGATAATGAGCGACGGGCAAAGAGGCTCTCTGATGGTCTAGTATCACTCTGCTTGGAGAAACAACAGTGGGAGAAACAAAACTGCCGAAGAGAACAAAACTTTTATGCATGCACTAAGCATTTTTCCTTTCCCAAGCTGGGGCGATCTCGGACAGCGCACACACAGACTAGGCTCTCCGAGTATATAAAAAGGAGAGGTTAAATATGAGGTTATAAGATGGTAGGATTTTGCCATATTTAAATCTATAAAAAGAATGTTTTCTGTCATCGTATCATGTAAGAATTCTAGTAAGAATCTATAACTAGACCAAATTTTTACTCGCCACTGTAAAAATTCCACTCGCCAATGGCGAGCTGGCGAGCGGAAATTTCGCGCCCTGAACTAAACATTAATTCACGGTTTATTTATTAGACAATAATTTATGCTTATCTGTATCAAAATAGTATTATATGCATTTATTTTTATTTTATTTATTAAAAATAAATAAATAAATAATTTAGAAATTATTGTAATAAACGCAGGAGGTAATAAACGCAGGAGGATTTATCTTTCAAAATTTCTAAAACACCCATATGAAATGCGTTTCTTTTAGAAAGCACTGGGAAAAAAGAAACAAGCCTAAAACATTAACAGATGAACATGTATTCAGTGCATTGAATTAGTATATATGTTCATAAGGATAGGCTAAGCCCCTTTTTTCTATTTCCATTGTTTTGCAAAATTAATAAATTTTATTCGGAAGTTTTTGCATATTTTGAAAGATAAACTTCACCTTTGTTTAAGAGGATTCCAACATCAATGGCTCTGCCTTTTTTTTAAGGACACTTTCACCACTATTAATTTAAAATAAATTTCTTCTTAAAGATTTTGATTTCAAATGTTGAGCGGTGGAAACACCTGTGAGAAAATCACACATCTTCCTGTGCATGAAAAAGAAGACTGAACTTGGTGGGATGTCCTGAAAATCAATTTTAATGCCAGTGTTGCCAGATCTCATGAATTCTTTATTCAAATAATCATCAATATTTTTTAATTGTAACTTTTGCCTAATCTCTTCGAAGATTAATAGAAAAAAAAAATCGAGATCTTATACTATTCTTACTTATTTTTATGTAAAATGACCTCCTGAATCCGAATATGACTCCCATTCTGCCCAGTCACCCACCGTTTTCTAGATACACCCCCTCCTCCAATTTCTTTCCTTGTTCGATAATTTTATGACAATGAATTTGATTTGAAGAATGAAAAATAATTAATTTAACACCTAAAATCAATATATATATATAAAGTTTAAAAAACAACATTCATAACATGTTCCAAAAATTTAAGATATGTAATGTATAATTTCAGTGCTAAATCCCCCAAAATTTTTCACTTGCCGCAAATGTCCATGTTTTACAATTTTCCAACTCTGTAGCCCCTCAGAAGATATTTTACGGTTAAAATAATCCTCCCCCCACCTAAAAATCAAATTTATATCCATAAAATCACCGAAAAATGATAAAAATAGGGAGCCATTCCTAAAAAACGGTGTGTGATAGGGCAAAAGGGTTGTTATATTTGAATTCAGGACAAATTTTAATAGTAAGAAAGTTTAAGGATAGTATTACAAGTCGTAGTAAGATTTGTGATAGTAAGAATATTTTTGGATTTTTAGAGCAAATTTTATAATTTTCATTTTTAATTTTTTTATAGCAATCGCAAAACAGTTAGCACCTACCATTGAGCGTGTCTGGGACAGAACTGTCTTGAAAAAGGCACCACAGGGTATAATCTAAAAGAGAAGTCAGTGACAGAGGTGGTGATAAAAGTGGGAAGAACAGGTTAAACTTGAAAAAAGTTAAAGGTGGGAGTTAAGACGGAGTCCAGTTTTGGGTTTGTGACTATTAACAGGGTCGTCGTGGTCAAATGCAGCAAGCCTGTTGAAAGTAGGATTATCAAGAGCTTCAAGGACAAAATGGAATTGTACATTTAAATGTTGAATCAAATCATTTAATCTAAGAGTGACATGAAATTTTCGAACATACCAAGGCATATCAAGTATTTTCCGAATGGTTGCTTTTTGTGCGCTAATGAATAACTTGATATGGGATTTGGTTACACGTAACCACATCATACAAGCACATGTGAGATTAGGTCTTAGGTATAGATGCCAACTTAGCACCTTTTGGCTACCGGAAAATTTTAATATATTTTTTATTTTACTTTAGGAGTGAAAACCGTTCACTAATTAAATAAATATTTCAATTACATTTTCCTTGTAGTCAAAAAGTGCTAAATTGGCAACGATGGCCTTAGGTAGGAAGTGTAGAAGAGCATTTTGTTTTTAAAATTTAAATTTTTACTCCGTAATGAGAGTGGCATAAGTTTATTTTTATTGACTCGAAATTTGTTATGCATCGAAATGATATGATTTTTGAACGTAAGACTTTGATCAAGGATAACAAGATATTTACATTTTTCAGACTATGTTAGAGAGTTGACGCCAAAGAAAATTTTATGCGTGTCTCAGGTATCATGTGGCGTGGGAGGGCTTTTACGGGAAAATTGGATAGCTTCTGTTTTATTAAGTGCAATTCTCCATTTGGAGAACCATTTTGTTAAAATTTTAAGGTGACGGATAATAGCCAAAATTATGTAGCATCTATTAATATTATATGCAAAAACACAAGCATTGTCCGCAAAAATAGACAACTTGGTGCTGGGGTAGCGGGGCATATCATTAATATATAAGTTAAATAACTTAAGACTGATTTTGGAACCTTGAGGAACGCCGAACTCGGTTGAGAGCTTTCTCTGTTCGATTTTTAATGTGACATTTAGACTGACGATTTTTTTGCGCGTCCGATGAAATTCATGAAAATTATGAGTAACAATATTTTTTTTTTTTTTCGAGATTTATTTCAAATATTAAGAGAGTAAATTTGAGTGTATTTTCAAGTAATAGTGAGTAAATACAAGTATACATTCAGGGTATTATTTATGTTTGTACTGCAGTTTTAAAACGCTTCATTTTTTTCAAAAATAAGTGAATAAATAAAATAAAATAAAATAAATAAGGTCATTGTGCCTAAATGCGATAACCCATAAATGCGACAAAGTTCTTCTGCTGAAAATCTAAATGCTTAAAACACAAACTTATAAATCATAATGGAACACACACATTTTAAGAACGGTTCGCGAAACTTTTCATTAAATTTTAAAGGTTTTTTCTAGTAGAATTTCCTTTTACAGTAAACATTGTCCATTATGGCTTTCCGACGTCTTTTCCTAATTGCGATAAAATATTTTCAAATAGTAACTGTAATTTTATCCTTTCATCTTTCAAGATCAAATAACCACTGTTACGTCATGTGCTTGAATACCTTGCATACCTACCAGAAGAAAATAAAAAAAAATACTACATTTTTTTAAAAAGAGGGGTTTAAAATTTTTATCGCATTTAAGGGTCTGTTTACACCATTTTCCTAAATGCGACAAATTTTATCCCTTAAATGCGGCGAATTTTACAGTTGATATATTAAGGGAAGTTTAAGCATTTTTTCCTTTTTAACACTTTCCAACAAGGTTTAAAAGTGACTTAGACTTGTCTGTCCCTCTGTCCGTCTGTCTGTCTGTCTGTCTGTCCGCGCTCTAATTCCTGTAGGGACACCCGCAAGTTTTCCAAAGCACTATATTCTATCTATGAGAGGTATTGCTGTAAACCATATTTAATACCTTAACTGTATACAAATCTTAGTGAAATTGAATCAAGTTATTCAAGTTCACTATCGGATGTTTCATATATAAAATGGAATAAATACCACCACTAGTTTGTACACAGGGACACTCGAAAGTACTCCAAAGCATTGCGTTCTATGAGAGGTATTTCTATAAACCAAATTTTAATAACTTCACTTTCCACAAAGTTTAATGAAATTGAAATATGTTATTCATATGCACAAAAGAATGCTATGCATAGAATATAGCATGATTAGTATTAGATTTACAGGGCCACACAAAAATATTCAGTTACATTAAGAGCTGTTCATAAAAATTTGCTATAATTTCAATTTCGTTTACATTAAGCGTTTTTAACATTGTCTAACAATTTTCATCTGTGAATATAATTTCAATTTAAGTATCTGTCTGTTCGTCTGTCCGCGCTCTAGCTCCAGTAAATATTTATGTAATTTCTTGAAACTGATATATGTTATTTAAGTTCACTATCGGATGTTCCCTATTGAAAAAGGAGTTAATATCTCTACTGGTTTGTGTACAGAGGCACCCAAACCTTTTACAAAGCATTGTGTTCTATGATAGATATTTCTATAAACCATATTTTAATACCTTTACTGTACACAAACCTTAATGAAATTGAGAAATGTCATTCAAGTTCACTATCGGATGTTTTATATATTAAATGGAGTAAATACCACCACTGGTTTGGGCACAGAGACACTTCAAAGCATACCAAAGTATTGCGTTATATGAGAAGTATTTCTATAAACCAAATTTTGATAACGTTGCTTTCCACAAAGCTTAATGAAACTGAAATGTGTTATTCATATGCACAAAAGACTGCTTTCTATAGAATATAGTATGTTTAGTATTAATTTTACAGAGCAACAAAAAAATATTCAGATACATAAAGAGCTATTAAGAAAAGTTTGCTGGAATTGCACTTTCATTTACATTAAGCGTTTTTAACATTTTCTAACAATTTTTAAGTGTGAATATAATTTCAATTTGTGTATCTGTGTATCTGTTTGTCTGCCCATCTCTCTAACTTTCGGCGCTCTAACTCCGGTAAATATTTATGGAATATCTTGAAACTAATATATGTTTTTTAAGTTCACTATCGGATGTCCCCTATTAAAAATGGAGTGAATACCTCTACTGGTTTGTGTACAGGGGCATCGGAAAGTACTGCAAACTATTTTTTTTTCTATGAGAGGCATTTCTATAAACCATATTTTAATACCGTTACTTTACACAAATCATAATGAAATTGAAATATGTTATTCAAGTTTGCTATCGGATGTTTCCTATGTGAAATGGAGAAAATATTACCACTGTTTTGTGTACAGGGAGACTTACAAGTATTGCGTTGTATGAGAGGTATTTCTGCAAACCAAATTTTAATAACTTTACTTTGCACATATCTTAATGAAATTGAAAAATGTTATTCATATGCAAAAAGGAATGCTTATTATAAATACAGTATGATTAGTGTTAATCTTACAGGGCCACATAAAAATATTAAGTTAGATTATGAGCTATTAATAAAAATTTGCTGTAATTGCATTTTCTTTTACAATAAGCATTTTTAACACTTTCTAACAATTTTTAAGCGCGAATATGATTTTAATTTGGTTATCTTTCTGTCCGATTGTCTGTCTTTCTATCTGGCTCTCGTCCCAAGAGTTCTTAAATATTTTCAGAATTTTGAAAAATTGATATATGTTATTAAAGTTCACTATGGAATGTTTCCTATTTAAAATGCCATTAATATGTCCTACACAACGTGTTTGTATACAGGGAACTTCCAATGCTTTGCGTTTTAGGACAGACATTTTTATAAATCACATCTAAATAACTTTCTACTGTAAAAATTATGAATAAATTGAAATGTATTTTAATATTCTAAAATAACGTTTTGTATAGAATATGATATGATCAACTTTCAGATTTACAGGACTACACTAAAATATTCAAATACATTAAAGGATCAATTATAATCTGATGGCTGGATTTTCTTTTGCATTAATCCTTTTAACGTTCTTCAACGATGTCTGAGAGCGGTTTTAAATTGAATTAGTCAATCTGTATATTTTTCTGTGCTTCTCTTCTTTGTTTGATAATGCAGGCAAAGAATATTGAAAGTTATACGATACAACAAGCACGTACAATTGGAGAGTATTAATAACCAGTGCGTACTGCATGATTTTTCGTTCTTTTTTTAACACTTTCCAGCAAGGTTGAAAAGTGTCAATGACTTCGGTTTGTCTGTCTGTCCGCAGTCGAACTCCTGTAAATTTTCATGGAATTTCTTGAAGCTGATATATCGTATTCAAGTTCACTATCGGATGTTCCCTATTGAAAATGGAGGGAATTCCTCTTCTGATTTGTCTACAGGGACACCCAAAATTTTCCAAAGCACTGTATTCCATGATAGATATTTCTATAAACCGTATTTTGATACGTTTACTTTAAACAAATTGTAATGAAATTTAAATATATCATTTAAGTCCCCTGCCGGATATTCCCCATGTAAATTGAAGTAAATACCATCACTGGTTTGTATACAGGGGCATCCGAAAGTATTTAAAAGCATTGCGTTCTATGGAAGGTATTTCTAAGCACCAAATTTTAATGATTTTACTTTGTACAAGTCGTAAATATATGTATATATATATATATATATATATATATATATTATTCATATGCACAAAATAAATCCTTCCATAAAATACAATATTATTAGCATTATATTTACAGGGTCACACAAAAATATTCAGATACATTAAGAGGTATTGTTGGAAAATTGCTCGAATTACATTATCGTTTACAATAAGCATTTTTATCACTTTCTAAATGTTTTTAACACTTTCCAATAAAGTTAAAAAGTGTTAATGACTTAGGTTTGTCTGTCTGTCCGTGTTCTATCTCCCGTAAATATTCATGGAATCAGAGTTACACATACACTACTCAGAAAAGAAGAGATAAACACGGAGTTACACACTCTGTTATAATAAGGCAAAGTTACACACACAATTACACACAAACTGTTAATAAAAATGCAGAGTTACACACACAATTACACACAAACTGTTAATAAAAATACAGAGTTACACACACACTGTTAGCAAAAAATTAGCGGTACACACAGCGTTACACACAGCGTTACACACATTGTCAAAAAAAAAAAAAAAAAAAGAGATTTACATACGGAGTTACACACACTGTTAGTAAAAAGGCGGAATTATACACAGCAAAAAATCAGTGATACACGCAAAGTTACACACATTGTTCAAAAAAAAAAAAAAAAGAAATGAACATTGAATTACACACACTGCTCATAAAAAGGCAGGATTATACACAGAGTTACATGCACTGTTAATAAAAAGGCGCTATTAATAAAGAGTTACACACAGAGTTACACACACAGAGTTAATAAGAAGGCAGAGTTGCACACACACATTTAATTACGTACAGGGTTACGCACACTGTTAGTTACACATAAGTAAAATTACACACGTTTTTTGCTAAAAATCAGCGATACACACAGTGTTACACACACAATGTTAAAAAAAAACTGTTAATAAAAAATAAAATTACACATGGATTTACACACACTTTTAATGAGAAAGAAGAGCTACACACACACTGTTAATTGCATACAGGGTTGCACACACAGTGACAGTTTCACATAGCGTTACGTACACTGTTAGAAAAGTTCAGCAATACACACAGAATTACACACACACTGTTAAAAAAAAAGAAGAGTTACACACTGTTAACAAACAGCAGATTTAGACACAAAGTTTCACACACTGTTAATATAAAGGAAGAGTTACACACACTGTTAAAGGCAGAGTTGCACATAGAGTTACACAACATTTTATCTTGAAATAGTTATGCGGTATTAAGTATTTTATAAACTATAAAAAAAGAACGAAAAATCATGCATTACGCAATGATTATTAACACTTTCCAACTGCACGTAATTGTTGTATCTTATAACTTTGAAAGTTCTGTACCTACGTTATCACACAACAAACAAACAGTAGTTCTGAAAGGCATACAGACAGACTAATTGAATTCCTAATCATTCTTAAACACTGTTTGAAAGTGTTAAAAATGCTTAACACAAAAGAAACCGTCGCACTTCGATTGTAATTCCAGCCCTTAATCTATCTGAAAATTTCAGTGTAGCCCTGTAAATTTGAAGGTTAACAAAATCATATTTTATAAAAAACATTATTTTAGCAAATTAACAATAAATGCCAATTTCTTTATGATTTTACAGTTGAAAGTACAGTATGAAAGTTCTTTAAATATAAATTATAAAAATGTATGCCCTAAAATGCAACGCATTGGCATTTTTTGTGCGTTCTTGTACATAAACATGTTGTACAGTACCTATTAAAGCCCTTTTTATTTGGGAACATTCAATAGTGAATATGAACAACATATACATTTTTTTAAAAATTCAGAAAATATTTCCGGACGCTAAGTGCGGTACACGGACAGATAGACAAATGGAGATTCGGGCACATAGATACAGAAACTGAAAACACGTTAAGACTTAAACAAGAAAGAAAAATCATGCAGTACTCATTGATTAGTAACACCTTCTAACTGTACGTAATTGTTGTATCCAATAACTTTTAATATTCTTTGCCTACATTGTCAGGTTGAGACGTCAGAACGTCACCACAGTTGTTTTAATTAAGCTGGATCCAGCAAAGTAGAAAGTGGGGACGGTTAAAATCGCTTCGACGCCAGTGACTCGGCGAAAGTTGAGGTCGAGTTAGCTTTGTGTCGGCAGGGTGCTGCAATGAAAGACTTAGATTTTAAATGTTAGATAAATTAGAAGTGATTTTAAAAGGACGGATTGAAATGAAGAGAGAGGAGGATGTAGGAAGAAGTATAAAATGGCGATGGTTTTAATAGATGGGAGTGGATGTTGGAGGATATTATAGTGGATGTCGGAGCATATTATAGTGTGGATATTGGAGTATTATAGTGGATTGTTGAAAGTCTTATTTTGGAGAATATTGAGTAGTAGAAATTTAGAGGAGTGAGGAATAAGTCATGATGAGTGTTAGTACGAGTATTTGCTAGCACTCGTGAAAGTGAATTTCGATCTGTAGGGAATCCTCTAATCGAAAGTAAAGTCGCAGCATTGGAGTTACGAGTGCAACCGTCGCTACACCTTCAATTGCTTGCTGAGGTGAGATATTTAAGATAATCTAATTTAATTGTTGATATATATATTTTGATTGAGTAATACACTGACTGAGCTAGTTTAATTGCCAGGCCACCCTCCCCATTAATCTGCTCAAATAAACTTTAGTTATTGTTAATTCAAGTCTTGTGTTCTCTTACTTATCCATTTAGTGATCTAATTAAGTTAAGATGGAGTTTGCGTCAACGCAAACTTTACAACGTTATCACACAACAGACAGAAGGACTGAAAAATATACAGATAGACTAATTGATTTTAAAATTACTCTTAGGCATTTTGTAAAGAGTTAAAAAGGCTTAACGAAAATAAAATGCAGCCATTAAATTATAATTACAGCTTTTGATCTCTCTGAATATTTTAGCGTAGCCCTTTAAATCAGAAAGTTAATCATACCATATTCTATACAAAACATTATTTTAGAATATTAACAATACATTTCAATATTTTTATGATTTTTGCAGTAGAAAGACTTAACTTTCAAAAAATTCTGTCCTAAAGAGTAATGCATTGGCATTTTTGTTGTTGTTGTTGTCCCTGTAAACAAACTAGTTGTACAGGACCTATTAATGTCGTTTTGAATGGGGAACATTCTATAGGGATAATGTTTATAAAAATAACACTCATAAAACACAATGCTTTCGAATGCTTTTGGGTGTCCCTGTACACAAACCAGAAGAGATATTCACTCAATTTTCAATATGGAACATCCGATAGTGAACATCAATAAAATATATCAGTTTCGAGAAATTCCATAAATATTTACAGGAGTTAGAGCGCGGGCAGACAGACGGACAGACAGATGGACAGATACACAAACTGAAATCATATTCACACTTAAAAATGTTAGAAAGTGTTAAAAACGCTTAATGTAAACGAAAGTGCAATTCTAGAATTGTTTTATCAGTAGCTCTTAATATAAATGGATATTTTTGTGTCACCCTGTAAACCTAATGCTAATCATGCTGTATTCTATGCAAAGCATTTTTTTCTGCATATAAATAACATATTTCAATTTCCTAAAACTTCGTGGAAAGTAAAGTTATTAAAATTTGAATTATAGAAATATCTCTCATAGAACGCAATGCTTTGGAATACTTTTAACTGTCCCTGTACATAAATAGGTGGTGGTATTTCCGCCATTTTATACAGGAAACATCCAGTAGTGAACTTGAATAACATATTTCAATTTAATTGAGATATGTCTACAGTAAAACCAATAGAAATACCTCTTATAGAACACAATGCTTTGAAATGCTTCCGGGTGTCCGTGTACACAAACCAGTATAGGTATAAACTCCATTTTAAATAGGGAACATCCGATAGTGAACTTGAAAAACATATATCACTTTGAAGAAATTCCATAAATATTTATGAGATTTAGAGCTCGGACAGACAGACAGGCAGACAAACAGGCGGACAGGCAGATACACAAAACTGAAATCATATTCACCCTGAAAAAATGTTAGAATGTGTTAAAAACGCTTAACGTAAACGAAAGTACAATTCTAGCCATTTTTTTTTTAAATAGCTCTTAATGTAACTGGATATTTTTGTGCCACCCTGTAAATCTAATGCTAATCATGCTATATTCTGTGCAAAGCATTCTTTTGTGCATACAAATACCATATTTAAATTTCCAAAAACTTCGTGGAAAGTAAAGTTATTAAAATTTGATTTATAGAAATATCTCTAATAGAACGCAATGCTTTGGAATACCTTTGAGTGTCCCTCTATATAAATCGGTGGTGGTATTTCCTACATTTTATACAGGAAACATCCAATAGGGAATTTGAATAAAATATTTCAATTTCATTAAAATATGTCTACAGTAAAGGTATGAAAATATGGTTTATAGAAATACCTCTCATAGAACACAATGCTTTCGAATGCTTTTGGGTGTCCTGTGCACAAACCAGTAGAGGTATAAACTCCATTTTCAATAGGGAATGCCCGATAGTGATCTTGAATAACATATTTCAATTTCATTGAAATATGTCTACAATAAAGGTATGAAAATATGGTTTATAGAAATACCTCTCATAGAACACAATGCTTTGAAATACTTTCGGGTGTCCCTGTACACAAACCAGTAGAGGTATCATATTCACCCTTAAAAAATATTAGAATGTGTTAAAAACGCTTAGCGTAAACGAAAGTACAACTCTAGCCATTTTTTTTTAATAGCTGTTAATGTAACTGGATATTTTTGTGCCACCCTGTAAATCTAATGCTAATCATGCTATATTCTGTGCAAAGCATTCTTTTGTGCATATAAATACCATATTTAAATTTCCAAAAACTTCGTGGAAAGTAAAGTTATTAAAATTTGATTTATAGAAATATCTCTCATAGAACGCGATGCTTTGGAATACTTTCGAGTGTCCCTGTACGTAAACCGATGGTGATATTTCCTCCATTTTATACAGAAAACATCCTATAGTAAATTTTAATAACATATTGCAATTTCATTAAGCTATGTCTACAGTAAAGGTAAGAAAATATGGTTTGTAAAAACACCTCTCATAGAACACAATGCTTTGAAATACCTTCGGGTGTTCCTGTACACAAACTAGTAGAGGTATGAACTCCATTTTCAATAGGAAACGTCCAATAGTAATCTTGAATAACATATATCAGTTTCAAGAAATTCCATAAATATTTACGGGAGTTAGAGCGCGGACAGGCAGACGGACGGACAGACAGACAGACGGACAGACGGACAGACAGACAGACAGACAGACAAACCGAAGTCATAAACACTTTTCAACCTTGTTGGAATGTGTTAATAACAGTTTTCAACCTTCTTTGGAAAGTGTTAATAACATTAAAGTAACTCCCGTGCATTAAATGCATTATCGCATTTAGGGAGTTTGAACATCGCATTTAGGATATAGTACCTTAAATGCGACAAAAATTTCCTAAATGCGACGCTGGTATATATTTTCATAAATTACTGATATTTGTTTAATTTCTTGAAAAAAAATGACTCAAAACACTAGTTTAGAACTATGAGTATAATATTCAACCATTTTTTCTTTCTTTTCATAATTATTTCTTTACTAAAATGTCATAAGTTTCCTAAATGCGATAAACTTACCAAAAATCACGTCGCATTTAGGCACAATGACCTTACATGTGAAAATGAAACTAACATACTAATTATTATTATTATTATTATGAGCATTATCACTATTTTTATCTGAATTTTTGTTTAAACCCATGCAATAATCTTCATATAATTGACATCTTTTTCATTTAAAATTAAATATATATATATTAGGGGGACCGGAAAATAATGTCGTTTTGAATTAAAATACTGACATCGAAAATTTATCCTGGATAAAATTTAAGATATTCTTAGGTAACTTATAAGATGGCTATTTGTAAAGTACCATGTAAACACTGTTAAACAAAAATTTCCGGTTTCATTTTATTAATTCAAAACGACATTATTTTCCGGTCCCCCCTAATATATATATATATATATATGCATATTAGTTTCACGTCAACATCTGACAAATTGAAAGTACAGTTGTATTGTCTGAGCGGAATATCTTGAAACATTCTTTTTCTAATTCCCTATATAAATATAAGGCCATCAATTATGTAGAATATGTCTAGTGGGTCACGTTTATTTTAATGTCATTGCACTATAATAGCATTTCTATCTCCTGTAGCTAATTAGAGAAATGTACTGACATACTTACACGCACTTTTACAATTTACAGAATTAATACGAGATTTATTTTAGGAAAGCAAGATTCTAAAAACGTGGAATGACAGAGAATTACAGTGAATGCCCTGATGAGTCATATAAAGAAGGCGTTGACTGCGGTTGTTCCGATGATTAAATGGTGCTCATCCTCAAACAAAATTCTGCTTTTTAATTATTTATTTGTGTGCAGCGCTTTGAAGTACTAAGATATGATTATATTACTTTATATTATTTATACAGAGTTGCCAATCCTCTAGATTTTTTAACAATAGTATTTTTTTTAGATGAAAAATAGTTTTCATTTATAATGAAATTTTGTTATTAAATAAGGTCAATATAATCACAAATACTTGTTATTTTATTGAATTTGTTGTTCGTCCTCTAAGGGCCGTCGTGACAAAATCTTTGCTGAAAAATAAATGGAAGAACATGTTTTCCTTGTTCCCAAAATTTAAGAGCAACACATTGAATATTTTTTTAAGATATTCGACAAATTGTAAAAAAAAGCAAAAATGTTTCCATTATTTTGTCCAGCACCTGCACATTACGTGTATGGGTGAAATTTCTGCAGCTGCAGTTTAACCCTTTATAGAGCCATTTTTTTTTCTGGGAATGTTATGTTAAAATATTTTTGGGATTGAAATTGATTTATAAAAAGAAATTCATTTAGCTTATTACCTAAAATTAATTTGATTTTTAAGATTTTTTTTTTCTGTGGTAAGTATGTTTCCCACCTCCCACTGGGAGCTATTCAAAGGTAAGACATCATATATTTTGCTTTTATTTTTATTTCGCATCACATTATATATTTTTTGTAAAGTTGGCATATGGTCACGAACTTTAGTCAATCGTACGTTATCTGGAACAGTTTTCTTGCTGCTCAGGAAACTTTCTGGCTGTCCTCTGCGTTTACGATTTGAAAATCCAGAAATCAGTTGTCGTGCTAGCCGAAGTAGAAAATTTAATTGGTCTCTAGGTTCCGAATCTCTTCTACTTATTTTCCAGAGAATGAAGGCATTTACAATTGTCAGACCAATTAGGAAGTATAGGATAAGACATTTAAAAATTAATAAAGTTGGTGCGAAGTATACTTCGCACGGCCTTATAAAGGGTTAACAATGTTAGACACAAATTGACATGCACACTTTAACTGCAAAAAATCAGGTTTCAGATAGAATATGAAGTGAAAGCATGTTATATAGAATGTGTGTTCCTCAACTGTTGAGAGAAACAAGAGAATTTCATCGTATTTGTATTTTGTTTCAAAGTTGCTCATAGTGCATTTCAAGCTGGATCGTGCATTTATTTATTTATTTATTATAACTAGTATCGCCCAGTGGTCGAAACTCGACAATTTTTTTTTTGCAAAGCGAGGCAAAGCAAAGTTATTGCCTTGTCCTATACGGAATGCAATTGCAACACAGCTGCGGCAATTGTTTGCCAATATTCACTCTAACTGAATCAGCAGAGTTTTACTTAATATAACTATTTCTCTCTGTAGATGTTAGCCTTTCCTGAAATGAGAGAAAATCGCAACGTGAAAACGCCCCTTGTTGCGTGTGATACAGCCCAGAAGCTAATAGGTACCATGTCAGACCAAGGTCCAACCAAGTATCAAATTCTATTAAATTAATTCGATTGGTTCATAAAGTACAGTGTTTGAACAAAAAAAAAAAAAAAAAAAAAAAAAAAAAGATATTTTTCAAAAATGGTCGAATTGAGTTCGGGAAATTTCAAAACGTGTAACTTTATCGAAAACCGAAAATCTAAAACATTTCTGAATCTTATATTTTCTACTTATATATGCAGAGGAAAGACTAATAAATCCACTTTTTAAAAAATAAAAATAAGTAGTCAATTTCACTAATTTCACTTAATTAAAATGCAAGGAAATCTCAAAACGTGTAAATTCATCGAAAACCGGAAATCAAAAGTTTTTATGTATCTTCTACTTGCTTCTTCTACCCACAAAAGCTAGCAATAAAGACACTTTTTAAAAAAATAAATAGCCAATTTCAGTTAATTGAAACGTAAAGAAAGCTCAAAACATGTAAATTCAGCAAAAAACGGAAATCGGAATTTTTTCTGTATCGTCTACTTATACATGCAGCAGTTAGTAACAAATCCATTTTCCTTTTATTTAGTATATTAGTTCAATATTTATTGTTTAAATATCACCCTTTGAAATGAAATGTTTATGTTTACATTCGAAACTGGAAGTTTGCCATTTTTTTTTCTGGAGTTTTGTGATTTTAAATTAAAATTTTATCAATTTTACAGAAAAAATAACTCAATCAAACACATGTAGACAGTAACTTATATATAACTATCCGCGTTTGTAATGATCGATAGATGGCGCTCTCTGAACACTGCAGTTGTTAGTAAATATAACAGGCACGTGTAATTATTATTCTTTCTCCGCCATTTCATCATGGAAAGTCGATTGCATAATATGAGGATATGCAGTGGTGTGATAATTTCACCTTAGCCCACCAGAGGGCGAGCATTTCATTACAATCGCGGATACCCAAATATCGGAATTAAAATCGGCAGATAATTTCTGTTATTTTTTAATAATTTTTTACAAAAAACTCAATGGACAATGGACCATATTCCTCCTTTGGGTTCGAGACTATAAAAAATAAGCTGTTTTCGGAAAACAATTCTCAACTCTACCATAGCAAATCATTGTGGCCTACAAATTTTTATCTTGCAATCTTATTTATAAGAGTTACAGATTATATGAAATTGAAGTAAGAGTGATATAGTGATAAGTTTGTTTTGTTTTTAATCCAGTTTTAGTAATATACTTTAATATTAATCAACATATGTATTATTAAAAGTTGCCATGTGAACTGTGGTGATGTTAACAAATTTAAATGGATGTTCCATTTAATAAATTCCTTTATTAATGTGATTGAAATTCTAATTATTTAAGCTTTGTTGTCTATATGTGTGTGTATAAAATGTTCCTATTAATCTTTTATTCATTATATATATATATATGTATGTATACATAAAATGTTCTGCAATTTTACGATATGGAATAGTCTTAACTTTATCATTCGATTCAGTTGTTTACATTTCTCTTTTGTTCTTTTGAACAAATATCTGATTATTAAGTTTCACTGGAGAAATATTTAGGAAAATGTTATGCGTAACAATAAAATGGCATCGTGAATCTAATTTGTTTACAAAATATCGGCCACGTGTTCGGCGATTTTACACACTGTGACGTCACAGGAATATTGTCCATTAACATAGAAAATCTTTTACATGGCTCCATGGACAGAGAGTGACGTCATCACTTCGCTTGCGTATAGTGATACTACATTATACAAATTACTGTGTCTATGGTTTTATTTGAGCTTTATGAAATTGCCAGATTTAACAACTTTCTACTTTTAGGTAATTTTTAATGTGAAGGAATACGTGTATAAAAGGGAAAAATGGGGGAAAATGCATAAAAAATAAATGTATTTTTAAATACCTTCTTGACATCGTAAGAAAATAATATTTGTATTCGCACCTTCCGGCTAACCATACCTTTCCAATGATACCATTTTCAACCCTCTACTCCCATAATTAATATGTTAAAAAGGGACAACAAATTTTATGCTTGCCTATTAATATATAGATTATTATTATTATTATTATTATTTTTTTTTTTTTTTTTTTTTTGTGCTATATTTAATTACACATTTTCGTTGGTTTATAGTTTGTAGATTTCTTTTATCAATTGGAATTCTTTTCATGGAAACTTGAAATAGTCCGAATTTCGCAGTAGATTTTAGTTTAGAATAAAATATTTTTATTAGTAAGTCATCATTGAGGCTGCACATGATTCTGATTCCCCCTTTCTTCTTTTTGGGATTTTCGTTGCTTCATACTACGATAAGGATATCTTGTTATAAAATGAAGTTTTTTTAATTCGGTTTTTTGAATTGAACTATTTGAAAGTGTCGCCCATGTTCAAAGAGTAATATTCATGAATAAAAACTCGAAAACCTTTATTTTTGAATGAGATTGCCTTATAAAGTAAAACAACAAAATTTCTGAAGGATAGCATGGGGGGGGGGGATGGTGAATCTAACTGATGTGCATTTAGTGACTGATGCAGTCAGTGACACCTGCTGTTAGTGACTGATGTGCAGCCTTAACATTTTTTTCGAATATCATGGAGCATAGTAAAACCAGTGGCTAAAGTCCAGCATATTTTTATGCTGTAATTAAGTATAACATAAAGAAGGTGAGTACCACACCAGGATTTTGGTTTTTGGTAGCATTCGAATATTATATATTTCTTTAAGCAGTTTTAAGATTAGGTTTTGCTACTGTTACATTGATTAGATAAAATGATCTAATTATTCTCGGGAAACGAAAATAAATACGACGCTTTGTATAAAATATTAAGGCAAGTTTTCTAAAATACGCAAAAATTTACAACTTAATAAAATGAAGGCTCATTAGAGAAGTGGTCGCCAACTGGTGGTCCGCTGGAAAATTTTCACATTATTTTCATCTTTAAATATTTCAGAAATTATACTGATGTTAATATTAACTTTAGGACTTTCTATGTCTCTCTTCCTCCCAACATTTTCTAGATGAGAGAGAAAATAAATAGAATAATATTATCACAAAAGATTGAATTCTAATTTAAAGGCATTGTTATCGCTTTGCATTTCTTATCTGCATTCCATACTTAGCTATGGAATTATTCGAAATCCTCAAAAGGTTTAAAATGAAGGTTAAAAAAAAAAAAAAAAAATCCTCATTGGATTTTAAGTATCAGACAATATAATACAAATATTATTATATCTGGTATAAACAACTTTATATATCGAAATAACAATTTATCAGTTAGCTTGAGCTTTCATAATATGGGAAAAATGGTGATGTTCACCTTCTTTCTCTATAATAGTTTTACTAATATATTATATTTTCATGAATGACTGACACTATCGATTTCGGACATTTTATCGAATATATTCAGCAGTTCTTGTCAAATTACCATAAAACTTTAGGAGTATATATATATATATATATATATATAAATCAAACTATATAACAAAATGCAACCAACATTGTTGCTTTCTTTATTCTATTCTGTTTCTTAAAACAATTTTTATAGATGACACACGCACCTCATAAACTTACATCTACTTTTTAAGATAGCATGCGATCATGTTTTATATAAAAATTAAATCTTAAAATTCATTTTTAAACTTATTTTTATTTCATTTTGCACGCGCACTTTTTATTTCCTAATTCAAAATTATTTTAAAAAACCTTTTTCGATACCGTTTGTTTCGATACTGGTTATTATTAGGACTGAGGATTATTAGTCTCAATCTGGGATTTTTGCGGTGTCATTTTTCGGTAGTTGGACATTTATCGAAAATATAATTGAATAATTTGAAAGCAAAGTTATAATTTGAAAAAAAAAAAAAAATATTGTCCTTCGTCCTAAACTAAATCCTGATTTTGCCAGAATTTCATCAAAATCATTTTTTTTTTTTTTAATTCCTTTTCTTTTTCTCTCTCTCTCTCCCCCCCCCCCCCCCCCAAAAAAAAAAAAAAAAAAAAAAAAGATTTTGATGAAATTCTGACAAAGGCAGAATTTAGTTTAAGACGGAGGACTATTAGTTTTTTTTTTTTTTTTTTTTTTTTTCAAATTATAACATCGCTTTCAAATTATTCAATTATATTTTCGATAAATTTTATATTTCGATAAATGTCCAACTATCGAGCCGCAAAAATTCCAGATTGAGACTAATAGTCCTCAGTCCTTAAAAAAAAACATGTTTTACCTGATATATTTAAAAAAAAGTTCTTTCCCAAAGAAAAAAAAAAGTCTGGGATTAAGCTGGAAAAAGAAATGCTTGAAATGATTTCTCTCTAAAGCATAGGATAATGAGGCCTCTTTTGATATCTGTATTGTTTAGCCCTTATATTCATGGAGATATAAAGGTTTCTTTAAAAAATTGCCCCTTTTTTATTATAACATGCAGGGTTTTACACCCAATGCAA
This sequence comes from Salticus scenicus, assembly GCA_963930645.1. Lineage (NCBI taxonomy): Eukaryota > Metazoa > Arthropoda > Arachnida > Araneae > Salticidae > Salticus > Salticus scenicus. Next base: position 49,679,510 of record OZ005659.1, read on the forward strand.
AAGCTATTTTTAGATAACTTGACATTCGCTACAATCAGAGTAAAAAAAAAAAAAAAAAAAAAAAAAATTAAATATCTAATGAAATATGAGCATTTTTACTAATAATTTTTAATCGCGCATGAGAAAGCATTAACGTAACTTAATTTGCATAATTCATTAGCCAGATGTAGTGAACGGAGTATACGTATATTAAAACTCAAAGCGAATATTGCAAAAATTTTAAAAATTATCGTCGATGGAATGAAATAAATTTCAGTTCCGATCAAAGAAAAAAGAAAATAAAGGGGACTTTATCAGTATTTATTCACAATCAGCAAAAATAATTTTACTTTTGATTGAGTCAAAATAAAAAGTTGGTAGCACTCCTCACAGTTTTGCTTATTTTTGAAAACTGAAATTCAATTCATTTTACCGATGAGAGTTCTTTGAATTTTGACATATTGTTTACTTTGCATATTGATGTAAGGAGTTCAATACCTTCGGCTAAAGAATTATGCAAATGAAAATTTATGAACACCTGCACATTCGCAACTAAAATCATTTAGCAAAAATGCTCGCATTTCCTTAGATTTAATTAATATTTTTGTTTTCTGTTTGAAGTATGTATGTCAAGTCAAACGCAGTATATGTCAAGTTTTGTAAAAATATACATAAAGGAATAGAAATAATTAAAAGAAGCCTCATAATCATATTCTACAGTCAGAAGGCAGCATTACAGCCGGATGATTTCGAACATTCTGTATTTATTTAATTTTTAACTGGTCCATATTTTGCCATTGGGGTAAAATCTTCACTCAAATATAAAAGGTATAACTTCTTCTTTACACTCCCAAAGGTACTAGGCGAATCGTCAAATATTTTTTGATATATTTGACAAAATATCAGGTATAGAAAAAATTTGTTAATTTATTGAAATGTAGCATGTTAGCAGTCCGCGCAAATTCAGATTATGAATTTGGTAGTCGATGAAGTCGAAAAGGCTGGCGACCGCTGCATTGGAGCATGAAATGACATAACACGTTTATTTTAAAGTCATTTAACACGTATACCGAGAAGCAGACACGCTGCAAAAATCTTCATTTCCAGGTTCAAGAAACCTTAAAACATACAATTAAAGCAAAAACGCGGTTTCGAAAATTCGACCCTAAAATTCTACTTTCGTTATTCTTTTTTACCGTATAATGTGTAAAAGAATGTAAAAATACATAAAAACTGCAATTATTTAGTTTTTTTTTTTTTTTTTTTTTTTTTTTTAAGAAAAGAAAAAAGAAGAAAAAAAAAAAAAAACTTGAAATTGATCCAGTATCTTAAATTTTTCTTTTAATAATAATTCCATCCTGCCATACTAAAAATATTTTTATGAAATGGGTTTTTTGAAATTTTCTGGAATAATAAAATATTTCAAAAATATATTGAAATAATGCATAGATTGTACCCATGAGAATTTTTCTATCAAAGCTAATATATATATATATATATATATATGAAACTTAATTTGAAAAACTTACTTGAAAAAAACTTTTTATCAATAGACATTTTCGAAAGATTTTTTAATACATTTTCGAACGATTACCAACTTTTCCTTTTTCATCTTTTCAATTGTAACAGAAAGGAAATCATCAATTCCATTGATTGTATTTCTACAAGCTATGGATGAAATTGTCTAAAATTTGCACTTTCTTTTTGACTTTTTGACAATTCTGTTAAGTTTTCTAAACTTTATAATATATTTCTTAATCTTTTTTTTTTTTTTTTTTTTTTTTATTAAAACTATATGATTTTTTTTTTAATCTCATCTTAGATATTGACATTCTTGAAAATTTTTAAAACAAGATGTTTGCTTCAAGAAAAAATATTTGTTATATAGTGTTATAAATTTAGTTAAATTTATAAAACTAGATAATAAATATTTTAAAGCAAACAGTGTAACTTTTTTAAGCAAAGTTTTTCGTAACGAAATCTGCACACACACACACACACACACACACACACACACACACACATATGTGATAAAAGACAATTTAATTAGCAATACTTTTTTAGTAAAACGTAGCATAGCTGGAACTATGGCCTTAGACATTGACACTTTTTTGAAAACTGATCCAATAACATAAATTATTCCTTTAGTATCAATTTCGTAATATTAGCTTATTATTATTATTATTATTATTTTTTTTTAATTTATTTATTTATATATATTTTCGAATAATAGAGTCCTTTTTTTTTAATAGAAAAAAAAATGTTTTATTTAAAAATATAAGTAAATAAATAAACGAAATTACTTCCTTGCCGATCCAATATCTGTATAAACATAATCAAAGTGCTGCTCTACGGAGAGTTTTCTATATCTAATTTCTTTTTACTAATTTGAATTTCTTTTATATTATCTTTTTATTGAATTTTTATGATCGTTAATTTTTTTCTAATATAGAATGATCAGGGATGGAACACGCGCGCAGAATTCATACCACTATCAATGTAAGAAAATTTTCTACTTCTTAAATCGACGATATTATAGGTAGAGAAATTTCTTAAACGGATTCCGGTATGAATTCTGCGCCCGTGTTCCATCCCTGAATGATAGATTTTACAAGAAACACGTAATATATAAAAGACTGTAAAATATTTAAATAATAATGAGATAATATTTAGATAATAATTTAGATAATATTTAGATTATTCGTAAAGTTAGCTTTACTTGGACATCTTGATTCGATATTTCGCAGCTATAACTGAGAGGATGGTGTAACAAGAAGAGCGAGAATTCAAAAACTTAACAAATTTATTCTAACTTGAATAAGAAGGAGGCATGACGACCCTGAGATACTAGACTTTGAAGTATAATACTTGGCATAAAAAATATCTGAAACGTGCATGTGCAGTAAAGTACTTGATGACAAGTGAATATTAATTATACAAATAATATACCTCATTGTTTGAAGTAACTTGCTTCCAGAAAAGTGCTCATTAATTTATAGCACAGAAGAAAGATCTTATTAAATTCTCTGGAGCTAAATTTCTCTGAAACTGAGCTCTGAAAACAAAACTGAACTCGCTGGAACTGAATTCCCTTATTTTAAATAATTACATGATAAAAAGAACTTTTCATATACCACGTTTATAAGTTTTCTGTTGAATCATATAAACTTGACAATTCTATGTATCAATAAAAAAATTTAAAAATTTTTTTTGATGAATTATCCCATCAACTTGAAATAAAATGGTCAAATTTATAATAAAGAGACCAGTTATAAGAAATTTTCAAACGTTTATTAATTGAATAAAAGTATTAAAAGAATACATTGTCATCGTGTTCTGAGCTAATCTAAAAGTTTCAATTGTCTAGCTAGTCATAAATTAGTTATAAATCGATTGCAAAATTTTTACTGGACAAACAACAAACAAACAATAATACGAATTAATAAAAACATGGTAAAATATCGATGCTTAAATAGGCCATTACAGGTATGTCAATTTAAATTTCGGCTATAACAAACTTTCTTTAAAAATATCTTCAATTCAACCCTACACCAAAATTCACCAAAATAAAACAAGACTTCGCTACTTCCACAGTAATTACCATAGACAGTTTATCCATTTCCAACTAATGTCTTATTTTAACCGATAAAACCATTCGAAGTAACAAAATCATTCTCAAAATTCCTCAACTCTTAACATTCCTGCGAAATAGCGTTACGAGAGCCCGCAAATTCTTTCTCCGTTTTATTATTCTCCACGAATGTTTAATTTTCTATAATGACAATTACATGTTAAGTGAGACAATTTACTGATTGTTAGACGAGATTTTCATTGAAATAATTTAGCTTATTGTTTACCTTAAAGCAGTAGTTTCGAAAAGGTGTACCCCGGCGCACTGGTGCGCGCAAAAAATTTCGTATGCATCTTGTGGTATTCAAGAGAAATATTTGTACAAATATACAAATTAATATAATTATTCTATTATAGTACCATGTCATTACAGATATATACATTAAAGAGTTATCGTTTATTAATACAATACACTTTTTACCAACACATCATTATTATATTAATTAGTCGTGATTCTTCTTGCAAAAAGCACGCACCTGTTCTTATTGTGTATACAGGATGTTCACAGACCACATTTTCCCCTGATTCTTCCACCAGTATTTTTTTTTTCGGAACTTTTAATAGTATGTTTGGACTATTAATTACGTAGAAATATATAAATATTCTGGTGGAAAACTCAGGATAGAAAGGCCGGTCTGTAACCACCCTAGTATAATTTGAAAGTTCTGCAAATAAATTTTATATGCATAACATTTTCTTCAAACAAATACAACAAGATAAAATGCATAGATTTCTCAAAAAAAAAAAAAAAAAAAAAAAAAAAGTGCGTTATACGGAACAATTCTTTTCTAAAAGTGAGAGTAAAAAAGCAAAATCACAGTCTACTGGGAAATATAATGAAAGTTGCAAGTAAGTGTAAAAAGGGAATATAGAAAATGGTGAAAAGAAAATGTAAAAAGAAAGTTTTCTAGTATATGCGTATTGAAGAGGGGATAAAAGTTTGCATTTCAGATATATTTAACTCAAATAATATTAAATATTTCTTTTAAATTTGAATATATAATGCGTCTACAATTATTTGTAAGATTTTAAATACGTCCCAACTTCAAAAAGTTAAAGAACCACTACCAAAAGTAAAAAAAAAAAAAAAAAAAAAAACTCTAATATTTGTTTTGTTGAGATGTTAAAATATAATGTTATGCAGAATGATACATCAGGTTTTAAACAACTTCTTTATTGGTAAGTATGCGATGTACGATATTGGGTGATACATGAAAAGATGGATACATTAACCAAATTTTAAAAGCCCGCCTCGTGGCTTGATGTGTACTAGATGGTGGACCTTTCTTAACAGAGAACTGTCACATCATTAGATAAGGCTATAGTATCCTACTTTAGCAACTTTTATCTACCGAGAAAATTTTAATATATATATTTTTTTTATTTTACTTAATAAGTGTAAAACGTTATAGTTTTAGACCTGATAACTGTGCTAGTTTATCCGTAATGGTATTAAGCCCCGCTTTTTTTTTTCACACCAGAATAGTTGCAGAGCAATAGTCTTCTTATTTAATCATGAGAACATACTGCTGGATATTATTCTACAACTATTCTGGTGTGAAAAAAAGGCGGGGCATAATACCATTACGATAAAAAGCATAGTTAGCTGGTCTAGTAACATACTTGCCAACATCCTAATTAATATTCCGTAGTGTTGTTAATCCCGCTCTTTTTTCTACACCAATAAATTTTTAGAGTAATACTTTCCAAATGCAATTTCGATTAAATAAGAAGAAAAACACTCTAAAAAGATACTGGTGTGAAAAAGAAGGCGGGGCTAACAATACTACGGAATATTAATTAGTATGTTGGCAAGTATGTAGTAATATTCTGTAAAAATAAATAGTTTGCTGATTAAATAAAATAAATATTTCTATTAAATTTTACCAGTTAGTCAAAAATTTGGCAACTATGGATAGGGCGCGCTGGTTTGTGTGATGCTCCTTTGTTGCCATATGCTCTAGATTGTCAGATCTCACGCTATGTCTCTTACGATAGAGAGACAGATAGACAGACAACCATTTTCTAAACGTAGTCAAATCGTATTCTGGACTTAAAAAAAAAAAAAAAAAAAAAAAAAAAAAAAAAAGGTGGAACATTTTTAAGAAACTAATATATATATTTTTTCTATTTGATATAGAATAAAGTAAATATGTTTAGATCTTTGCTAATGTGTTCATAATTTTTTTAAGGATTCGGGAAAAAATTTTCTTGTTTTGAAGCAATATACATAAGATCCTATTTGTTATTTAGAAACAATATAAGTAGAAGGATTTTGATAACAACGCTTTCAATTACCATTAAATGCATAGAAGCATAAAATATTAATTAATTTAATAACAGTCGAGATTTTTCATTTCAATAAAAATAATATCTCCTATTTTGTATTAAATCTTCAAATTTCAAAAAACTGAATCACTTTTATTGTTAAAAAATATCTTATATCAAATTATATGTATTAAAACTTTTATTATAAGTTTCGTATGTAAAAAAATACTTTCAAATAAACGAAAAATATTTAAAGTAAAATAAATAAATAAATAAAATAAAATACGCTATAAAATGAATTTTTAATTTGTTGCTTCTACAGTATCGTAAAAGAACACAGCAACGGAGTAAAGAAAAAAAAAATGATGAGATAATTTTCTTTCCCACAATAACGCATTTTATAGAGATTCTTTTACCACATGGGATTTGCTTAGCTGTTGTAAAACACTATTATAAGTAACATCAATCATTTTAGTGAGTAAGACATTTCAATTATGCTGAGGGAACTAACAATCTTTTTACATAGTTCTTTTAGGGGTACTGGGAAATCTATTTCCCAATTTTTTATTTATTTAAAACCATAAGGAAACAGAAAGAATGGAGAGAAAAATTCTGATAAAATCTCTAAAGAATATTTTGTTCGATTTAAAGATAATATAAAAGATTTATTATATTAAAATGAAATAGGTTTTTACTAGAATAAATGGGCTTTTAAGGTAATTGTACACATGTCTGGTAAAAATGTAATAAATTGATTTCTAAACAGAAAAAGATAAAATCCACGTGTTAGAAACATTAATAAAATGTAAAAAATAATACTGCAATACGCATAAGTCTTAAGAATTATATATATATATATATATATATATATATATGTATATATATATCAGAAAATTTTCCACCAGAAAATCCTATATCATCATGCAAAAGAATTAGTATCATCTTTTAATGTTGATACCAGTGTTTCCATATTAATCTTTTAACTTAATACTTAAATATATTAATCTATATATTAATTTTTAATACAATATAATAATATATTGAAATAGGAAAAAAAATATTTTTTATTATTTATAGAAAAGCTTCTCAGAATGGCGACAAAGTGACAATTGTCGCCATATGATTAACAAATGTCTCCAAAATCACGTCTGTGGGTGAAATATTTGTCGCTTAATGTTTTTTAAACCTGAATTTTCTATTTCTCTTAACATTTTCTAAATAAATGAAAATAATTATATTTTGATGTTTGTAATGTGTCAGTGAATTAACCTTTTAGAAAACAAAATTCGTATATATAAATTGTATTTATGTGGTGACGTAAAAAACTTCGTTGCTATATGCAACGATTCAAGATTTACTTCAGTTCAATGTTGTGAATTAATTAATATTCACTCTGTATAAAAAATTCCGATGCCATTTAAGCAAGTAAATCTATCAATGATATATTTATTATTGAAATTTAGGCAGCCCTTAAACTTAAGCACTTTTGTGGTAGCTAATATTTTAAGAAATTTGTGGCTAAGTTTCATTATTTTCAGCAGTGCCAGTTTGGTAGTAGCAATATTAAAATGGTAGTAGATTGAACGTAGCAGTAAATTTCGTAAAATATTGGTTGCAGTTAAATTAGTGTAAATCAGGGGTGGCCAACCCGCGACCTGCGGGCCGCATGCGGCCCACCGCGTAGTTTCTTGCGGCCCACGAGTAGACTAATAATATTTAAAGATTAACAACTTTGGTTAACGGATCAAAAATTAATAAATGCGTTCTGACTTTTCGAAATGAAAATACTTTTCAAAGATTATGTAGCTAAAGAACTGTGGTAATGAAATATTATTAGATCCATTAGTCATTTCTTTGACAATTCTACTATATTTCGAAAAATAATGATTGGAATGAACTGTAAATTTAGAAACCCATACTTTTAATGATGTCCATTCTATTCGGGCAAAAATTAATGTAGGTCGTATAATTTTTTGAAATAGGAATATTAATAGTTTTTATAATAATAATAATAATAATAATAAATCAAAAATATTCATGGAATATATTTAGCTTGCTTCATTCTAATGTAAATAAATAAATAAATAAGTAAAAATAAATAATGAAATTTTAATATATTAATTTTTTGAGACGACATGAAATGTTTATTACATTCATTTAACATTTGCATCTCCATATTTTAGCGAATTATAATTCTGTGAAAAATTGGAGAAACATATAAACTGTACTATTTTTTGGGCTGATTTGATCAAAATAATCCAAAAAGCTCGTCGAAATTGGGGTTTGCCTTAGAAAAAAATGAAGTTGATGCCAGTTTTAATATGTAAACACCCCTTAAGCAAAATCTAGTATTCTATACTAGGCCTTTTTACTAATCGATAGACACCAGCCGCATGTCTCTACTTTAATTTACGGCAAAATTAGTCTGGAAAGTAGGGGGGGTGGCTTTTTTTATGACTGTACACACGGTCCGGCCCGAATGAATAAAATAAATGTTCAATGCGGCCCACTAATTAATTTGGTATGGACAAGCCTGGTGTAAATCACATATTATTATACACAGTGTTTTTATATCTGGTGGACTTTTTATTCATTATTCACCAATAATTTTTAGATGTGATATTTGATATACATAATATACCATCAGTCTTCGAAGTCAATAGGAAAACGTTACAATTGCAATTTATTGGTGATTATTGAATAAAACATCCACCAGATCTGGCAACACTGAATATACAGATAGACCACTCAAGTTTACTCAGTAGAAACAAAATTTTGACTACAGTAACCCTGTTGGCAACGACTGTAAGTTTCTCGAGCTGTCTAACTTACAAAATCGCTTGTTTTACTTTTATAGCATCTATGTTTTTATTTGGGAATTTTGTTATTGTTTACGAACTTGATTGTCAAAAGCAAGTCAAAATTTCAAGAAGCAGGTACTAAATATTAAGCAAATAAATCTTGAAAGTATGCATGAACCGAATATATTTTTTATTTTAAAGCATTTTGTATTATTTAAACCTTCAATGTTATATATTTAATTATTTTATACTGATATTTCAGAATTACAGTTTCTAATTTTAATTTGTACTTGAATATGAGTGTGTTTGGCAAACTAAATTTTTAAACATTATAAAAATGTACGATTTTGTGAACTAAAAAATAATAGAAAGGGAAGAAAAAGAAAACTTCACATACTGACCTTCAACTGACTACCCGTAAAATAGAAAAACAATTTTCGATTTAAGATGCTATTCATGCAGGCCTGACACATGTGATAGTTCTTAGTTTCCCTCTGTTGACACTAATGGTGCTGCTATAGCTAGAGTTCGTCTCTTTTAGCTTCATTATCCCATACTTGCCAAGCATCTCATTATGAACCGTACAATTTTTAGTACCCGCCTTATTTTTCACATCAATAATTTTTTAGAGCAATTTTAATCTTATTTAATCGTAACAACACTTGGAGAGAATTACTCTAAATATATAGTGGTATGAGAAAAAGGGCGTTTTTTCAGGAGGCGTTAACAATTGTACAGTTATTAATGAGATGGTTGGCAAGTATGTTATTCTATCTGTATGATAATCTATGGTCTAAATTGGCGTCATGTTTTTGATGAAATATTGAAACTTATTTTGAGAGTGTGGTAAAAAATTACTAAAAAAAATTTAAGTTAGCAATATTACTTAAAGAAAAAATACTACGATTTCCATGAGCAAGGTAATAAAATTAAACTATAGAAAGTAATAATATTTCTAGCACAAACATTTGGGGGAAATAGGATAATAATAAAAATAACTTTCAAATTTTATTTTAATTTAAACAATTACGTATGATTTCAAGTTTATAAAAAAAAATCAAACTACCTATATTTCCCTTACCAAAACATCTCTTAAAAGCAATTCGTATGATTTACATGTTCGATTTTTCCCAATAAACTTCCCATAAAAAGCTCAAATGAGAAAATTGATACACAAAATACTCAAAGTGCGAAAAGACTGAATGTGCCATAAAATCAATTTTCAATCTACCTCGTAAACTACGATAAAATAATGCAGAAAAATGAAAAAAAATCGAGGAAAGATAATTTTCTTACAACAATAACCCTTTTTATAGTGTTGCTTACGTCACGTAGCATTTGCCTAGCTGTTGTAAAACGTCATTATGAAAAACATCAATCATATTGACGAGTAAGGTATTTCAATTATTCTGAAGAAACTAACAACTTTTCTTTCCCTTACATTGGGAAGAGTGAAAATAATTTTTCAATATCTTATTTACGGAGAAAAATAGAGGAAAAAAATAGGGTATAATAAATTTACAAATTCCTGGAATATCTTTTTGTTGTTGTTGTTGTTGTTGTTATTTCTGTTATTTAACTATTATAGATAAAGAAATTGTAGTATTCGGTTAAAATTTTCGATATCGCGTTTTTACCTAATTTACACAATTTAAAATATCTGAAGTTTAGAAAAGTGGTTTTCACAAACTGGTCAGTGAGTGTATGTGTGTTGGGAATCTGCTGACTATCATAATCGCAGAACGAAAAAAGAAAAAAAAAAAAAAAAAGAAAGAAAAGGAGAAGAAGAATGAAAGTTTTTAATTAAGGGGACTGTCTACTTATCGTCTCAGAAAGCTGAAGCCAATGTTATTCCATGGGAAATTTTGCCCAATTATAATTCATTAACTAATACATATTTTTAAATTCCGTTTTCATTTTCAGAAAATTCACGACTATTAAACAATTTATCGCTTTCTAAAAACTGATTTTTTTTTTTTTTAAAGATTTCATTTTTAAGCTCAAAAATGAAAAAATTCACATTGTAAAATTTCGCATTTTAATACCTCAAAATAAAATATTAAAAATTTAAAAAAAAATAATTTTTAGAAAGTGATAAAATGTTTAATAGTTGTAAAGTTTCCGAATGTGAAAACGGAATTTAAAAATATATATTGGTTAATAAGTTATAATGGGGCGAAATTCTCCATAGAATAACGTTGGCTCTGGCTTCTGGAGACGATAAGTGGAGAGGCCTCTTATGACCCGAAAACTATGCAGATGAGTTTGCCAACTTTTGGTGAAAATTCAGAAACCGGAATCGTATATTCATATCTCAAAAATGACTTTATAGATTTTCTTGAAAGTTGTTATATAAACCTCTTTTTAAATGTTCTTCCATATGTATTATTTAATTATTTCAGGAAAATCGATAGCGTCCTGAATATGTACGTCAATTTTAATTGTCACAAGTGACATTTTTTCTAAACTAGTACTTTAAGAAATATTAGTTTATAAATAATCTAATTTTTCTTATTATGTTCTACGGATTTTCTTCAAATTCACTGTATTAACTCCCTTTTTGATGTGTCCTTCTATATGCAATAGTAGATTTCCGGTGAAAAGAAAAATTCACAAAATTTTGGCGAAAACCGGTTTGATCGAAATTCGGTATCTGAAGAAACAGCTCTTACGATATTCTTGAAAGTTGCTGATTTTCACATGCATTATTTGGTTACTATAGGAAAAATTAATAGGCATCTTGATTATTTGGATCAGTTTTAGATCTCGAAAATTGACGTGTAAAAAAAAAAAAAAAAAAAAAAAAAAGTTCTACCGATTTATGTTAAACTTGCTATATAAATGCTTTTTTATATATTTGCAATGTCAATACGATTGTCAAGTTTTTTAATTGGTTGAATGAATTTCATATCTTCTGATGCAGACATGGAACACGGGCGCAGAACTCATAACGGTATTTGTTTAAGTATTTTCTCTACCTACAATATCGTTGATTTAAAAAGTAGAAAATTTTGTTACATTGATAGTGATATGAGGTCTGCGCCCGTTTTCCATCCCTGTCTGATGACACTGCCGCCATACAGAGATTATAATATGTACAGAAGTGGGTAATAAATTCGTATGGTTGCTGGACGTGAGAGCTTTTTATTTATTGAATTTGTAAGACAGTGATGGACAATTTTTTTTTTTTAGGACCAGGTTAAAAAACAAAAGAAAAAGTTTAGCCGGCATATATATAGTTTATTGTGAAATAGTATACAAATATTACAATGCAGATATTAATGTTATGAAATAAAATGAAACTATATTTTTATAATTTTAAGATATTTAAGCTCGAACTGCTATGTAGCACTTCTGAGGTGTGATGCTATGTGCTCATATATCATCAATTTTTAGTAGAATTCTTTATAAGTCTCATGATAGTTATTTGATTTTCCTAGTTCAGTGATAGTGAACTCGGTCCCAATCGCCCACTAGTGGGCGTTCCAGCTTTTACGGCGGGCGGTAGATTGTTTTTATCCGTTAAAGAAAACTTTTTCCTTTAAAAAAAAAAAAAAAAAAAAAAAAAAAAAAATTGACTTTTTAAAAAGCATGAATTGAAAAAATGCTTTATTATTATGTACTTTAACTTACTATAACTCTGTTTTATAACTTTTTAAAGTAAAATTACTTCCTTATTGTATAAATCCCTATTTTTGTGCAATCAGTGGGCGATTAGAAAATTTTACTACTTTTTTTTTTTTTTTTTTTTAAATGACGCAGCACTTGCGATTTAAGCATTGGCCGGGGGGTCGCCGAATTAATGACTATTTGTGAAGGGGCATCCAATGGGCTGTCATCACTACCCCTTACAGGGACAACACATACATACCTTCTCCAGGATTCGAACCCAGGCCCAACCGTGTTGAGGTCAGGGACGCTAACCACTACAACGTCTGGGCGGCAAATTTTACTACTAAGATACGTACAAAAGTGGGCGATAGGTGTATAATGGTTTACTACCCTGCTTTAGTTAACACTTTCGCGACACGCTATTTATTACTACACTTTTTTAACACTATTTATTGCCAACAATTTATTATCAATCATTTATAAATTTTTCCACCAATCAACAAATTATTTATAATTTTACTAGATTTTATTTATAAAATAGATCTGTTTTCTGTTTTATTAATCAATGGTTCGTAATGCTACTAAAAATTATATATAAACATATAAGATAGTTTGTTATATTTAGACAAGGTCATTTTTCAATGGAAAACTATTTTCCTGGTTTTTAGAAAAACTTGTTTCAATTTTAAATTAGTAATAATCTGCATAATTTAAGAAAATAAAGTACGCTATATTCAAATAACCGCAAAAGTTTATTGAAAGGGGTTTCAGTAATTAAATTATCGATAGAATTTACAAACGAGAAAAGAAATTAAGTTTATGATAAATGGGGACTAGACTTACTTTATCAATGATAGTTTATGCTATAATAAATTTGAAATTAACTCTCGGGCCTTTACTCATGCATACCAATTAGCATTTATCAGTTTTTATGCATGATAAATTTCTTTATTTGATTGATTGTTTGTTATTTTTGTTCACTGTTTTTGCACATATTATTTTATGAGAGTTACTTTTGAAACTGGATAATCAAATGTAATTAATTACCTTTTATATGGTTGTGTGTGATAGCTGTTTAAGATATATTAGGTCATTTAATGTCACTTTTCAATATTGTTTAATAACAAAAAATTATTTTTAAAGAATTATTACTTCGATTACTCAACTACCGTAGGTAATGGAAGTATTGTATTCGATCCAAAAATTCGCCATCGAGTTTTCACCTAATTTGCACGTTTTAAAGTTCTCCTGAGTCCAAAATAGTAGTTTTTGGCAATTGGTTAGCGTGTCTGTATGTATGTATGTATGTGGGGAATCTTCTAGCTATCATATCTTCGGAACTAATAAAGATAGAACTGCGAAACTTCAGAATTGAGACAGCTCTGATGTACAGATAAATTTTCCAAATTTTGGTAAAAATTGAAAAACCGACAATGGGACCGGAATTCCATATCTCAAAAACGGCTCGAACAATTTTCTTCAAAGTTGCTATATAAACATTCTATTAGATATCTTTTAGAATTATATAGTTAATTAGTTCAAGAAAATTGATAAGCGTCCTGTATAAATAGCTCAACTTTAGGTCTCGCAAGCGCATTCCTTTAAAAAGGGCTGTACGGATTTTTTTTCAAACTCGTTATATTAATTCCCTTTTAAATATGCTTTTGTACGTAATTATTTTTTTCCGGTCAATAATTCGGTATGCTAAGTTTTGGTAAAAGTTGGTACCTCAAAAAGAATGACTCTGAAGATTTTCTTGAAAATTGTGACACAAATCAATTTTAGATATCCTTTCTCATGTATTTCGTGGTTATTACAGGAAAATTAACAATTATTCTGTTTAGGTAGGTCAGTTTTAGATTTCGGAAATTGGTGTTTCAAAAAATAATTCCACCATTTTTTTTAATTTCTTATTTTTTAACTCGCTATGTAAACTCTGTTTTATATGTCTTTACGCGTGTACTAAGTTTCTTTTACCGGAAAATGTTTAGGTATCTACTTCGTTTGGTCATTTTTTTGCCTTCTGATCACATTATATCCAAAAACTGTATATAATACGCATACTTGCCAACATCCTAATTAATATTCCGTAGTGTTGTTAATCCCGCTCTTTTTTCCACACCAATAAATTTTTAGAGTAATACTTTCCAAATGCAATTTCGATTAAATACGAAGAAAAACACTCTAAAAAGATACTGGTGTGAAAAAGAAGGCGGGGCTAACAATACTACGGAATATTAATTAGTATGTTGGCAAGTATGTATACGTGTAATAGTGGGTAATGGAATTCCTGTGGTTTTTTCACACAAGTAGTTCTTTGACTAGTCTTTTTATGCAATTTTGTAAACTCGGAATTCGTGCGCACGCACACACACACGTGTATATATAATAGTATGTTTAAATAATTTAACGTTAAAATTCTATTTTGCATTTAATTTACAATTCTTTCAAAATCTAAAGAATATGTTTTAATTCAGTTTATCAGAAGATGTGTATCAATGTAAATGTGGGAATTGTTTTGTATTTAACGTTCGCTTGTATTGTATAATTTATACTTAAAATCCATATCAAATGAACAAAAAAAAAAAAAAAAAAAAAAAAAAAGGCTTACAACATTGGACAACACTGTGCCTCGTTTTCTGTATTCAGATATATCAAAATGTGTAAGTAAATTAAAATCCTGGGTATGAAAATTAAACTAAGTGAAAATTTTTATGTAAAAATCGTAAATTCAAATTTTATTAGAAAATTTTCTGCGAATAGATTTTTAATGGTTGTTGTTTGTTTTAGTATTCTGGTACATATTAAGACAAAATTCTGGTTTACTTAGTTAGAATTATTAAGTAAATTTTAACATAATTGATCTTATTAAAAAGTATTTTGTGTAGAAGAAAGTGTTAATAAAAATATAAAAACTATATTTCAAAATAAATAAAATAAAATAAAAATAATGCACGTAGTGTACCTTATCCGTGTTTTTGAGAATTTCTTTAAGCTATTATTAATCACGTTCTCATATGTACCTATTGATTTATTATATTTTAAGAAAATCATTTTTTTATTAAACCAAAACTATCTTCATGATTTCGAGAACTTCTTTCAGTTTCAAATACTGAAAAAAAAAAAAAAAAAAAAAACATAAAAAAAAAGTAAAATGTATTTAAATAACTATAAAAAGTCAATTCAAAGGGTTTTTAGTTTAAACTATCGTTCGAATTTACAAACGGGAAAAGAAATTAATTTTATAATAAATGGGGACCAGGCATACTTTATCTATGATAGTTTACGCCACAATAAATTTGAAATTAATTCTTGTGCCCTTACTCATGCGTACCAAGTACATTTATCAGTTTTTATACATGATAAAGTTCTTCATTAGATTGATTGTTTGCTATTTGTGCTCATTATTTTTGCGCATATTATTTTACGAGAGTTGATTTCGAAACTGAACAAGCAAAATTAATTGCCTTTTATTTCCTTTGATATGACCTTTCTAGATTAGTTTTTATAACAATGAAATACTTGAAAAGAATTTTTTACTTCCATTACCCTACTACCGTAGGTAATGGAAGTATTGTCTTCGGTCAAAAAAAATTATATCGAGTTTTCAACTGATTTACATGTTTTAAGGTCTCCTGAGTCAAAAAAAGTGATTTTTGGCAACTGGTCATTGTGTGTATGTGAGTGTGTGTGTGTGAATGTGAGAAATCTTCTGACTATCACGTCTCTTTAACTAATAAAGCTAGAATGACGAAACTTCAGAATTGAGTTAGGTCTGGTGTACAGATGCATTGTTTAACTTTTGATGAAAATTGGAAAACCGGAAGTGAGATATGTGGAACCGTAAGTCCATATCTCAAATACGGCATTAATGATTTTTTTTTTTTCAAAGTTAATACATAAACACCTACTAGATGCCCTTTCATATGTTGTTGTTGGTTAGTTCATGGAATTTGATAGGCATCCTGCGTAAGTAGGTGAATTTAAGGTCTCGCAAGTGCTTTCCTTTAAACAAAGCTGCATTTTTTTTTTTTTTTTTAACTCGCCAAATAAAATCTCTTTTAGATATCCTTTCGTATGAAATTGTTGTTTTCCTGCCAACAATTGCGTTTGTTAAGTTTTGGTGAAAGTCGGTAAATCATAAACGGATCTACAAATTTTCTTGAAAATTGCTACATAAGCCCTCTTTTAGATGTTCTTTCGCGTATATGACGTGGTTATTTCAGGAAAATTGACAGTCATCCTAATTAGGTAAGTCAGTTTCAGATCTCAGAAATGGGTATTTAAAAAGTGGCTCTAGCGCATTTTTTTTTTTCCCTCGCTATGTAAACTCTGTTTTATACGTCTTTACGCATGTGTCACTTTTACCTTGCAGGAAAATTGCTTGTTGTCGTATTTCTTACGTCAGTAGTATGCCTTATGACCACATTCTCTCTAAAAAGTTCGTGTAATACACATAATTTTAGGTAATGGATATCGCGTGGTTGTTACACACAAGATTTTTAAAAAGAGTTTTTAAGTTTTTAATACAAATATTTAATAATTTAAAAAAAAAAAAAACATTTTTTGTAAGCTTTGAATGTATATATATATTAAAAATTAGAGTAAAAAATTACAATTCAAAACCTAACAAAATAAAGAATAACAGATGATTAAATAAATAAGAAATAATTAATAAGAATTAATTAATAACTAATTTAAATAACCTGAGATTATTATTATTTTTTTTAAGTATTCTTTGTTTTACTTGGGGAAAAAGTAACTTGTATTTTTTTTTTTTTTTTTTTTTTTTAATGGTAAACTACATTTTTAGTACTTTTTAAATAACTGAACGGTTAAAATTTATTTTTATAATCGCTTCCAAATCTAATTATTATTTTAATTTTGTTAATTTATAGATACATATGAATATAAATATGTAAAAGGTTTTGTTTTTAGCAGAAATTTTATGATACGCTAGTTTGTAAATTATAATTTTTAAATAACATTTATAATTCCATATAAAGTGTACAAAATAATGGTTATTAAACTACAAAGAAGTGGTGGGCCTTTTAATATTTTACTATGTACAGTTGACTGTATATTTTAATAAACTACGTGGAAAAAATAATAAAATAAATGCACATTTTAAAATAAAATTTTTGCAAATAGATTTTAATTAGTTGTTTCCTTGGTTCATTATTATATAAATATTAAGGCAAATTCTATTTTATTAAGTTATATATCAAATAAGTTTAGACATAAATGCTTTTATATTAAAAAAGAAGACAAAAAAATGTTTCTTTGTATATAAAAAATGAGATTTAATATAAAAACGAAGTAAACTAACTGAAAGCAAACTTAAAAGTGTATATTTTTGTTTATCAATATTTCTGCACTTTCCGTTAGGCTGTTATTAATAAAATATATATCTTTAAAATTGTTTGTTATATTTAAAGAAAGTCATTTTTTAATAATAAATTTAGCTTCATGGATAAGAAAGAAGCTTGTTTCACTTTTTAACTAGAAATAATTTGCATAATGTATGAAATTAAAGTACGCTGTATTAAAAAAAAAAAAAAAAAAAAAAAAAAAAAAACAGAAATTAACTGAAAAGGCTAAAATATATAAATTATTGTTTGAGTTTAAAAACGGGAAATAAATTATGATAAAGGGGAAATAGGCACATATTTTATCATTGATAGCTTATGCTATAATAAATTTCTAATTAACTCTCCAGTCTGTACTCATATATACCAAGTAGCGTTTATCAGTTTTTATGCTTGATAAAGTTTTTAATTAGATTGATTGTTTGCTATTTTGGCTCAATATTTTTACGCATATTAATTTATAATAATTATTTATGATACTAAACGATCAAGTTTAATTAATTGTTTTTTATCTAATTATGTGTGTTAACAGTTTACGCTACATTAAGTCATGTTCTTTAGAAATGTTCAAATAGCAAAGAATTGTTTGAAAGAATTAATTTTAAATAGTTTTGGTTTAATTTTATGCTTTTGAACTGAATAAAGTTTTCTGAAATTTGAAATCATTCGTTAATTGTTACGTAAACTTTCTTACTTTAAGGAAAATTTTATCTTTAATTATTAAATTTTAAGAAGGTAAGACACTTTATTAGAATTTCTAAATCACTTAATGAATTAAATCTACCTATTGCCTTATTATTACTAATAACAGAATTCTGGAAAAAAAAAAAAACTGCATAGAATTTTTTTTTTATTGTTTCTTATACATCTTATCCATTGAAACCGAAAAATAATAGTAAAATAATTCCATAACGTCATTTATTTAGGAGAGCGGGGAGCTGGTTGTAACAGTTTTCAGAAAATTAAATAGATTTTGAAATGTATTTACGTTTTCCTGTTTATAATTACTGTTTTCCCTAGAATGCATATTCATCTATCATATTGTTGCGTTCTTGGGGATTCGTAAGTTCTCCGAGAAAGAAAAGCGAATCTTGCAGAGGCTGGAAGCTTATTTTACAGAATATTCCAGAACACTCTAAAAAATAAAAAAATAAATAAAAAACTCAGGTTTGACGATTCAGACATCCTCGTCCTTAATTTCATTGTTTTTGACAACCATTTCGTCAAGCGATCACGTGATTTTTGACGAAACGTGAACTCTCAAATATTTGACGAAACTGTTTACTCACAACAGCACGCGCTAGCTTTCCTTACCACCATATTGGTTTTTTTCCTGTGTTGTTTCGACATTATGTTACAATTACTTTTATTTGTTTGCTCTGTTTTATTTATAGTTTCATCAAATATAAATAGGATTTAATCGTCCAAAGCAACGAACTTGCAGGTAATTTTATAATTCTATAATTTGTATTTTATTCTGTATCACGAAACTAGGATGAAAAAAATGTTTCGTTACTCTTGACGAAATTCGTATGTTTAAACAAGTGACGACAGTAATTTTCTCAATTTGACGATATATTCGCTCGGAGTATTTTCCTGGAAACGGTTTCGTGAAAATTAAAGAAAATTTCATTAAATTTGAGTATCCATTTCTGAGAGTGAAGAATACAGTTCTGTAAACTAAATATCGGCTTCAGTTTCACCAATAAACACAGCTTCAATAACAGCTGGCAACAGTAAATTCACTGTGAAAATTGTATCAAAGCATTAACGTAAAGCAAATCTATAATTCAAAGAGGCTCAGGGAACTTTCAGTAGCAAAATGAAAGCGTTTGGCGAAACTCAACTGACGAGGAAGGTCTCCTTAAAGTGCGTAATCAGAATATTGTGAAAATTTTTACAGAGATACTATTTACATAGATAATACAAGATCAGTCAAATTTATCGGCGGAATCCCAATAGATAGTCAGTAAAAAAATAATATAGTATAGAATATTTGGCGCCAAACGAAAAAAGTGCATGCGATTTGGCGAGCAATTTTTTCCCCACTCAAATGAAGTAATTTTAAAACGTTTAAAAATTTCTTGCAAAACAAATCTTTCTGAATATTATACTAAATGTAGTTTGAAAATAATCGATGAAAGAGTTGCCTGTTTCTCATACAAGCTTGTATATGCATGTGGCCTTTTATTAAAAGTATTTCATTTTGCTTTCAAAATCTTTTTTTATTGTTTTTCCTTGCGAGTTGAAAATATAAAATTGCTGTCACATAGATGTTTAAATTATACATATCTTTTATTTTTATTTACTTATTTATTTATTTTTCTGTAGTTGACACATCTTCTGTATTTTGAAAGTTGCAAATATTTGTTTTTACTTTTAATTAACGTTTAAAGCGAATTTTACAACTTAAAATATTAAATTAATTTTATTTTTTTTATTAAAGACAATGACTTTGAAAATTAACACTTACAATATAGTTTGGATGCTGTGTAAATAATACATGGGGAAAAAATTGTACTCATAAAGGTTACAAAAGAAGAAATAAAATTAAAATGTGGAACAACCATTGTGGAAATATTAAAAAAATATGAGTGTGTAAGTTATGAAAAATTTGAAGGCATTCCTGATGATGCATATCCTTCGTCTCGCAAAATAGAGCAAAATTCTGATAAAAATGACTTCCGAATTGCCGCTTAAAGAATAAAGAGAAAATTAGATGTCTAATCAATATAGAAGTCACTCTTTGTCAGAACTGAAGTTAATACAAGACAAAGATATATTGTTCATTTTCCCTCTCACACATTTAATGTGTGCCCACATTTTGCAAATTAAGCATTATACCCATTCTTCTGCCTCAGAGAGGTTGTAGCAGGTTTCATAGTCCCCGCCTTTTGTTTTTTTTTTGTTTTTTCAGGACTCTTTCAGGGATGAGAAAATTCTGCCTGTTTTGGCACCACTTCTTTTCTTATAGAAATTTTTATTGTATTTTTAAAGTAATATGTCGGGATTAAACAGGATAGTAGAAATTATTGTATAAAAATAGTGGTAGCAATATATATATATATATATATATAAATTTCTTATTTATAAAAGTGTCCTGAAAAAAAAAAAAAAATTCAAAGGAATACAATTTTTATTAAAATCACTATCAACTGATTGGAAGAAAATCATATTTAATGAAATTTAATTTTTCCGACTGAGTGAAAATAATGCCTGGACCGGGAGTCGAGCCCCGGATCATTGACTTACAAGATCAAGGCTCTACCAATTGAGTTATCCAGGTGATTGAGTAATGCTGAGTGTATCTGAGTGAGTAATGCTGACCGGTTGTCTGCCTGGATAGCTCAATTGGTAGAGCCTTGACCTTGTAAGTCAATGATCCGGGGTTCGTCTCCCGGTCCAGGCATTATTTTCACTCAGTCGGAAAAATAAAATTTCATTAAATTTTTCAAAGGATTTTTTTTTCGAGTGATGGTGTCTAATATTTGTATTTTTCTCGAAAATTTCAGCTGTAGTCTAATCATATATAACCCTCTGAAGCTCTTTCAAACTTCTTTTTATAGTTCTTCATTAAAAAACAAGAAAGAGCAAATTCATAGAATAAAGCGCAGAATAAATAATTTGCTTGTTAACATTTAAAATAGAATGTCTAATTACATGAATGTTTCATCTTGCCCCATAGAATGATTTTGAACAGTTTGTTTATTTATTAAATAAAAAAAAAAAGAAAGGAAAAAAAATTATACAAAAAATTAAACATTCATTTTATAGCTTAATGCATAGACAAAATAAATAGTTATAAACATTTCTTTAAAATATAAATTAACATACCTTCAATAAAAATTTACGAAATATGTTTTCTTTTCACTAACTAGCTAAACTGAAGCCCATGCACAGAACCTCTTATTAACCATTTTTGCGGAACACTGATTGTGCTTACATAATAAAACGCTTCATAAGAATTATGATTATCGGAATATTTAATCAAAAATGTTATAAACTATTTCGTAAATTGCGTGTTACTTCTTACCCCTGTTACAACTAGCCCCATGCTAACCTATTTATTTATTTATTACTAAACTGATATTTTTATAATTTAATTCTGCGGAAAAATGTGAAATATGCTATCCTGTAGTTGATAATAAATACCTTAATAACTATTTATTACTTTAAAACATTTTTATTCTCTTTTGACCTTCTTTGAGCTTGTTAGACGGATGGAGACCGCAACTCACCACTATATAGCGGTTTGAAGCATTTCAGAGCCTCCCCCGTAATTTATATATATATATATATATATATATATATATAATAATAAATAAATAAATAAATAAATTACGTTATCCGTCTGGGGTTGCACCCTCAAGACAAAAGGTTGCATAGGTACAATTAAAAGGTATACATATTTGCCAACCATCTCATTATGAACCGTACAATTTTTAGTACCCGCCTTTTTTTTCACACCAATAATTTCTTAGAGTAATTTTAGTCTTATTTAATCGTAACAACATTTGGAGAGAATAACTCTAAAAATATAGTGGTGCGATAAAAGGGGTGTTTTTTCAGGGGGCGTTAACAATTGTACGGTTATTAATGAGATGGTTGGCAAGTATGGATATATAGAGGCACTGGAAATAAACACCCCCGCGAAAAAGAGTGCTGGTAAGAAACGTTAATTACTGAACAATTGAAAGGGTCGGCCAATCACCGAGAGATACCATCCATATGGCAGGAACAGAAACTCAAAGAAATTTTAAAACCCTAAACACTGGCCTAAATTTGCTACAGTTAACTTAAAATAAACTTAAATTGTACTTTTAGTAAAAAAAAAAAAAAAAAAAAAAAAAAAAAAAAAGAAGAAGAAGAAGAAGAAGAAAATTAAATTGGCTTGAGAAGGAAGACATTTGCAGATGTTAAGTAATTTGAAGACACGGATTTAAATGGTTGGGAAAAAAAAAGAGATAAATAAACAATAATATTAAATAATAATAATAACAATAAATAAAGAAAGGTGAATTTTGAATATGCATTAGAAAACTAAGACTATGTTTTTCAAGAAATTTAAGTTGACTTTTAAAATTTAATTTGTAATATTAGAGATTTACATAAGGAATTTTCTTCTTATATTAATAAATAAATAAATAAATAAATAAATAAATAATAATAATAATGCAATTGAAGTTTTAATGACAATGGTATTTTTTGTATTCGGTGTGCTTGTAGATTTTCTTAAGTAAGCTTGACAAACCTGTACTTGGAATCTGGACTAGCAAACATAAAAATTGCGCGAGAAAACAAGACCTTAAACGTTCTTTCATTGTTGAACATCCTCAGTCTATTTTTGTTCCATCAGTTTGTTTTTTACTTCATTTTATATACATTTAACTTTCATATTTATCAATTCTTATATATTTAACATTCTTCTTCTAATTTCTATTCTGACTGCTGATAAGCTTAGCATATTATAAAGAATACTTTAAATTTAGCTAATGATCTCTTTCTTTTTGGGTGTTTGAACGTGCGATGATTTACAGTTTTGTTTTAAGATTTTCCTGAACATTTTTTGACCCTTTTTAGAATATGTGTATGTGAGACCAAAATATTCTACAAACACAGGTACCAGGTCTCCATTATTTTCAACGAAGAATTCATACCGGAAAGACTTTATAAATGCTTTTAATTTGTTTAATTTTATTTATTTGTCGGAAGTATATGTGACAGATTCCCTTTTAAAAATCTTAGTGACACATCTAATTTAAAAAACAGTAATATTGGCAGCTATGTGTAAGGTTTAAAGATCAAATTTGAGTTACTTAAAATAATAATAATATGCGTGATCATGCATGACTTTTTCTACTTTTTCCCTTAATATTATAGTTTATTCATTTCTAATAAACTAAATTATTAAACAAAATGTGGTTCTCAAGTTTGTTCAATGCTCTATCATTGTCCTTATATAAAATAACTAAGCGTGAAATAAAGAATATGAAAAAATAGTAGCAACAATTTAAGTAAATTTAAAAATTCAACTTTTTTAATAAAAAAGATTAATAAAATAGTAGCATTTTAAATTTAGTTTTAAAAATTATTATTGTTCTTATTATTTTTAATTAGAAACAAAAAATAGTAGTAACATTTTAAGTAAACCTAAAAATGAAACTTTTTAAATAATAAAATAAATAATAAGAAGAAGAGTAGCATTTTAAAATAACTTCTAAAAATTCACTTTTTTAAAAGTTTTTAAAAATACATTGTTTTGGCCATTAAATTTTCTTTTATTGAAGTATTTACATTTACCTTTCGTTAAATATTAAACAATATATATATACATATATGTGTGTGTATATATATGTATATATACTTTTTTTACATTCAGATGCCGATTTCTCTTAAAAACCTTTAAGTGTAATTGAAAATACACTTAAAGGTTATATAAATTATATATTTCATAGTTTCTGTATCAAAATATACGGAATAATTTCGTCGTAATCTTACATTAATTTTTACATCGTCATCCGACCTATAAAATTATCTTTTCCACACACTCATCATCCCTCTTTCATATCTGAGTTGTCTTTCTTGACACTCTTTGCTTGTCGCAATATCGGGTAACAAGAAGTTATTAAGAGAGTTGAGTGAGACGATTATGAGAGGCATTAGAGACGCCTTTTAAACACAAATAAGTGGTTTTTCGCTGTTATGGCTTTGGTTAGGCTAGCTTTGATATCTCGAGAGTGTTTACAAATTCTCGGTTTATTAAACAATCTGTGTGGTTTCCATTAACAAACTTGTAAATGCAATGTTAGAGTTAGTGAATAGTTGTATAAATTTTGAAAGTTAAAATAGTTTTCGTATGCATAGATTTATGATAAACAATTTTGTTAGAACTCTTTATTTATCTACTGTTTATCAATCTTAAATATTTTTAAATAAGTTGATTAATTCATATAAATTGTTTCAACCAATATATTTATTCGTTTTTAAATATGTATACATATTAATCGAAACGAGTGACTCCTCTCTTTTCCAACAGATACTGCAAAAATTTAGTAACGTAATATTTAGATTGTGAAATTTATTTGATATGCAAATTTTTACTCCTTCTTTTATGTACAATTATTACAAATTCTTTTTTGTAATAATGAAAAAAAAAAAAAAGTATTTTAATAAATTAAAAATAGGAAAACGTTCACAAAACAATAAATTTTAGATGTATCAAATTACGAAAAAAGTCTGTTTTTTTTTTTTTTTTTTTTTTTTTGTTTTTTTTTTTTTTAACGAAGTTCCTTAACGCGGGTTGCAGTAGGGAGTTAACTAGCAGAAAACGTCACGTAACGAAAAACCCTTATGCTTGTTTGTGGCAATTGTATCTCTAGAACTATTGCTCAGAATTGTATATAAATTTATATGCAGATGCACCTTGGCCTAAATTAGTGTCTGTCAACTTTTGGTGTCAACCGCTCAACAGGTGGCGCTGCAATACAGTGGATTTCCGAAATTTAAGGGGACGTTATATCTCAGGTTCTATCGCGTATAATCAAACAAAACTTACTATGTAAGAAGGTCATTATGAGATACTATGCTGATTCAATTTGAATTCTTATCGTCCAACAAGTGGCGCTGCAATGTAAGCGATTTCCGCAATTTAAAGGAAGGCTATATCTCAGGGACTACTGCGCAGAATTGCATAAAAATTTATATGTAGATGTCCCTTCACATAAACTAGGCTCTATCAACTTTTGATGTCAACCGCTTAACAGGTGGCGTTGTCACACAGCGATATCTGAAATTTAAGAAAAGGTTATATCTCAGGTTCTGTGGCGTATAATCAAACAAAAGTTGATATGTGAGAAGGCCATTATGAGACATTATGCTGATTCAAGTTAGATGCTTTTAGGCCAAAAGATGGAGCTGCTATACTGGAAAATTCCTCGATAACGGGAAGGCTGTATCTCACCTTGTATAGCATAAAACTGTACTAAATTTGATATATGTGAGATTACCATTATAAAAACGCATTTTTTAAGATGTTATTTACAGACAATAAAACTGTCTTTCTTTGGATACTTCGTGTTAGATTTTTCTAAGATGAAAATCATTCGCATTCATCATGTTAGATAATTTTAATAAATAATAGTTTTAATAAATTATTTGCCTATGTACAGGAAATTATAGAAGAAAGT
Source organism: Salticus scenicus (assembly GCA_963930645.1). NCBI lineage: Eukaryota > Metazoa > Arthropoda > Arachnida > Araneae > Salticidae > Salticus > Salticus scenicus. Next base: position 49,705,355 of record OZ005659.1, read on the forward strand.
CTTGTGGCTGGCCACATCATACTAGTTTTATTTTAGTTTTATTTATTTATTATTTATATAATTTATAATTCATTTTTTTTTTATATTTAATTTTTAATAAACAAATATTTTCACTAAAATAATAAATGAAACTTTAATTTGATTCCTTACTTTACGTTATTTGCATTGAGTAAAAAAAAAAAAAGATAGAAAATAAACAATATAAAATAGTGAGTGTGTGAGAGAGAAAGAGAATGATCAATCTAGATCTCTATATCAAATCAAATTCGAAATTGGAGAAAAAGCGTAATGAACTGACGGGAGTTCCCCGACCGCATATACTTTTTTTCCCCTTAAAAAAAAAAAAAAACAGAGCAAAAGTAGGGGCGTTAAAAGTGTGTAGCCTTTGTTTCGCTGTGTCTGTCTATTTGATAGATTTTGTAAAATTAATTAAAAATGTCTGAAACTTTACATTGATATTTTAAAATTTGTGAGATTGATATCTATCAGTTTTAAAATCATGCCTGATAAAATATGCAACCTAACCTTTTAAATCATGTTAGATTATAAATATAGATGCCAACATTTTACTTTATTCCGGAGACCTTATTTCGTACTACTTATTTTTTAAAAGTAATTTTTTCTAATTTTTTCGAAGTTATATATTGGAGAAAACTTTTCTATAAATAAAGTGGGGCTAAAAATTATACGGAATAAATTAAAATGTTGGCATCTATGTCGTAAATCATGTGTTTTTTTAACTGGAACTTAAAAACTTTTTTTTTTTTTTTTTTTTTTTTTTTTGTAAATTAATTAATTTTAAAGCAATCTTGGCAAAAGTTAAAAATTGACAATGATTACCAATTATGAGTTTACAGTCCAAAAATTTCTATATTCAGTTAGAAATCAGAGATTTATAAAGATGTTTTACAGGGTCGTACTCTCCGCTCTTTTTTCAGGACACTCACAAGAATGAAAAAACTTAAATTTATTGCTACTACTGTTTTTTTTTTTTTTTTTCAATAATCTCTACCCTATATAATCGGGGCACATTACTATAAACATATCCAGAAGTATTTCTGCATAAAATTTGTGGTGGCAAAAGAGGCAGAAATTTATCATCTGAGAGTGTGTCCGGAAAAAAGGGCGGAGAGTACGACCCATGTGCTTTAAAATTATTTAAAGTGCGAATCGTTTCAGACCAATTTGTATTGATGTTTTAAAATTTGCTAGCTGTCAATCTTTCAATTTCAAATCCTGTTTATTAGATAAATCGTGCTATAATTATTTTTTTTAACAATGGGGAGGGTGTTATAAAAAACTTATTTTTTAAGATATTAACACTTATCGCTCGTATGTCCCTTCTGAGGGGACATTAAAAAATCGAGCCACGCCTTAAGGTAATCCTCTGCAAATGAAATGTTATTTTTCTAAAACGTGTAACTATAGGCTACCTTCCGGCTACCGGAAAATTTTAACAGAAAGATTTATTTTATTTAATGATGAAGTAAAATGAAACAAATTATTACAATTTTTCGGTAGCCAAAATGTAGTAAGTTGGAAACTATACGTGTAACGTTTTAAAGGAACGCCAAAAGGCGTGTCTTACGAAAATATGCCGAGCGCAAAGGGTTAATCGCAATTTTTTAACTGGTTTTGACAGAAAAAAATGGCTAGAAATAGTGAGTATGAGTTCAAAGTAAAAAAATAACCAAACTGAATTGATATTTTAGAGTAAGGTAATGTGTAATCAAATTCAAAGACAAGTATGCATCGACATTTTATAATTGGTGATTATGCGTCCTTTCAGCTGAAATTACACGTAATTATTATTATGAAAATTACATAAAATATATAATATTCAATATAATTAAGTTTGTGGATATTTACAAAGCTAGCTTTGCACTTTTTATTTTCTTCTACAGAAAACTTTTCAATCCTGAAAATGTTTTAATTTTTAATTGCTTTACAAAAGTTACAGTATGTTTCCAAATATTGTGAGCACTATATCTGACAAAAAAATGGATGTAATTCTCAATAATTTTACATTACTTGGATTTTGTTATAAATTACTACTGATTTGATCTTGTCATATATAATAACCCTGGGAAGGGTGCATTTCAAACGAAACTTTTCTTCTGTAATTTTCCTCGTGCATGAAAAAGTTATTGTTCTATAGCGTATAACTGCCCAAAACTTGATATACGAATGTTTATTTTGAAACATTTTGCTAATTTTCTCGGACTACAGGTAAAAAATTAAAGTACCTTTATTCACTTTCATAAATTTTTGCTCTTTTTTTTTTTTTTTTTTTTTTTTTTTTTTTTTTAATGACTATATTTCATTTGTAAAATCTTTATTGTAATATACAACTGTTAGTTTAGTTACTGTGTAAGTTAATCTTTAGGTGGTACTGTGCTACAGAATGTTACAGAAGAAAATTTTGTAATGTTCCCAGCATACCAGTTAATTTAAGTCTTTAAACACTTTTAAAGTTCTCAACAATTATGCTTTTAATCCTATGGAAGCCTTATTCGAAGTATCATATGCTAAAGTCACTCACAATTTTTCTGTTTTTTTCTATAAGGTACTTTATCAATTTCTATCGAAAAGCCGATTTAAATCTAAAATACCTTGTTCGTAATTTATATGTTTTAGTTCCCCATCATACTATAGGTATGAAGAACTTAGGTAATCGTGAAAATTTTCGACCTCGGGTATTTGACTTTTTTACGCGTTTTCAGATGTGAGGAATCCAAAAATGACAAAATTTGTATGGGGTGTCTTTCTGTAGGGTGTCTGTTAGTGTGTTAGTCCGTTAGTGGGTTAGTGGGTTAGTCCGTTAGTTTGTTAGTCTGTGTACACAATATCTCACGAACAAATGATCGCGGAGAGGTCAGATCAGTTTTAAAATATTACTTTCGATACTGGCAAGAACCCTATTCATTTGCAACATTCGAATTAAAAAACTTCGTAAGTTATTAGAAATTTACGATTTTCTTAACATGGGAGAATAGGACAAAAATTCACTTAAGCGTGCATTTAATGGAAACTTTTTACTGTAAAAATGTCAGACCAGTTTTAAAATATCAGTTTTGATGCCGGAATGAACATCAGTAACTATAAATATGCTACTTTGAAAATTTCGCCAGTTGTTAGAAATTTACGAATTTCTTAACATGGCAGTATAGGGCAAAATTTCACATAAACGTCAATTTTTAGAGATATTTTCATCGTAAAGATGTCAGACTACTTTTGAAATATTATTTAGGACACTGGCATGAATATTAATGACTATGAATTTTCCAATATAAAAATTTCGTAAGTTATTGGAAATTTACGAATTTCTTAACATGGAAGATAGAGCAAAATTTCACATAAACGCCAATCTTGAGGGATATTTTTATCGTAAAGATGCCAAAACACTTTCGAAATATTATTTAGGATACTGTTATGAATATCATAGACTATGATTTTTTCAATTTAAAAAATTCGTAAGCTATTTGGAATTTACGATTTACTTAACGTGTCAGAATAAGGCAAAATTGAGTATGAACTTCCATTTTGAGGATCATAAATACATTAGACAACTTCAAAATTACATTTATGATATTGGTTTGAACTTGTTTGAATACAAATATTCTAATAGGAAAATTTCGTAAATTATTCGTAATTTACGATTTTACCAACATAGCGAAATTGTAAATTTTTCATATAAATCTGAATTTTGAGGATTATTGCATTGGAAACAGTACCATGAAAACTAAACAACGGAATTTACCCTGATAAAATAAATTAATAGATTAGAATACGATAAATATATCGAAGTGAACGGTGGATACCCTATTAGGCGGGGATTTCATTCTGTCACTGTATCAAGCTTTAGTCAAATTCATTTTTTTTAACATGATTATATTATGTCTCGCACTAGAATTTTGTGAGAACATAAATATGATGGGGAACTGAGCAGAGTCCACCTATGCCAACTAGTTTTCTATTATTATAGTACAGCCATTAGAAAAGAGATTTTATTTATTTTCTCTCTCTCAGATATCTCAGACTAAAATAACATAGCTTAAATCGGATGAAACATGAAAATGACTAAGAGTTTTCATTAACGAGACACACTCCCTTATTGTTAAATAGCAAGGTGTCGGATTACTATTGTAATTGCGGAGATAGGATATTTATCTTCCACTAAAAAATATTTTTTTATGGTGTAAAAATATATTTACAGGCCCTAAAATATTTATAGCTACTTAAAAAAAAAAAAAAAAAAAAACCTTAGTGTAACCTATTTGCGCTACCAACTAAAGTATACATTAATTTCACTACCGCGTGCGGCGTACATCATTACAACGTTAATAGATGAAATAGTAAGTAATAAATTTCACAATGAAATAATAAACGATTCTAGATAAGCTCAAAGTTCCATTACCTCAAAATATAGATTATTATTTTATTCATTTATATATATATATATAAAACCATGCCTATTTTTTTCCCCTAAATAATAAAGTTTTGTACAAAACACAATTTAATTTAGTACGACGGGACGTATTTTAATCTATTTTTCCATACGTAGGCATGCAGTAACTGTCTTATTCCCTAGAATTCGTTACTATATGCATTTCTTAAAATTTCTTTAGTATGGTTTTAGCATAAGAAACCCTTGGCGGTTTTTGAATTTTTGTTATTTTGGCGATGAATTAAATGGCTATCGCAATTGTGGAAGTAAACATCTTGGCGAGAAACTCCGCGCTACTTCATAACCCAAATTTTAAATTTTACCAAGGATTTTATACTAAAATTCCATTTTCTTAGTACACCATTTTTTTTTTTTTTTTTTTTTTTTAACTTTAATGTTAAAATAAAGATTTATTTAATATCTTTTGAACCTATTATCCGATTGAACTAAAAAATACTGCGTTAGCTAAATTTTAGCTTGATTAATAAGGGTGCCAATTTTTGATAAAAATCTAAGAATCCAGATTAAATATCTGTACAGATAGAGCAATTTCTATTTATACTTCGTGATGTTTGTAAATAAATTTGTGTGCTTTATAAAACAACAAGTTAATCTAAGCATACTTTATTCTACAGGGGAAAAAATTATTCTCAATAATAATTTATATCTTTATGTTGTGAGCAGAATAAATGTATTAAAATATACTTGAGAAAATATCTTATAACTATCAATGTATATATATATATGTATCTATATATCTATATGCGTATCAAAATCATTTTGTGAATCCCTGTTCTAGTTATACTAGTTATACTATTTCCAATAGAGTACATGATATAGTGAACATAAATCGGTCTCCCTTACCCCTTTGTGTTCTGACATGACATTTATCATGGAAAATGGAGATTACCCTTTAAAATATTTAAGAGATAAAAAGGCAAAAATTATTGGATAAAAATAGTGTATACCGATAGTGTGCCATCCAAAAGCTATTTTAAGTATATCTTATCTTCAGATGTGCCGAAATTTCTTATTTACTCCAGAACATTGTTATCAGAGTCCCCAACTTTTATAATTTATTAACAAGCATTTTTAGCCCCGCACCAGAATTTTTTTTAGATTATTTCTGTTTAATATGTGACAACGGTTAAATAAGAAAATCATTTTACAAAATTTCCGGTATGAAAAAGAGGCGGAGCTAAAATTGCTCATGAATAAATTATAAAATTTGGGAGCTCTGATTGTTATTCACACGCTTCTATTTTTAGAGAGTCACTTTATTTAGAGAGTAAATTTCTCCAGTATGTAGAGCTGTTAACCTAATCCGGGAAATTGTTAGTACCGCCTCTTTTTTTACACCACTTAATTTTTAGAGTAATTCTCTTCAAATATATTTACGATGAATTAAGAAAACAAATACTCTAAAAATTAAGTAGTGTAGAAAAAGGGGCGGCACAAACAATTTGCCAGATTAGGGTAGCAGCTCAGAGTATGTAATTACAACTGAATAAGAAGAAAATTAATTCTAAAAAAGTGGTGTGAAAAAAAGGCGGATGTAAGCAAGGCTCATGAATAATTTATTAAAATGGCGACAAATCTTTTTATTATGCGTGAGACTGCCATCAAACAATTGTACGTACATTAGTGTCATATATATAAGTCTTTCAATAAGCTTTTTCTCTAATGAAAATTCTCAAAGCGATTAAAAAAAAAAAAAATCATAAAGAGGTATAATTAAAACCGCGTTTATTTTATTTATTTAATTAAAAAACATACTGGTTTTCGATGTAAGTTATGCAAACCATTTGAAAATGACTATTTTTTTTTTTTTTCCGTTTTACTGTTATTGTTTATTAAGAAAACAACATATTTATTAAAAGACTAATTCGAATCTAGTCGTAAATTTTAAGATACAGTTTTTGCTACAAAAGAGCATACATAATCTGTATTGAAAAAAAAAAAAAAAAAAAAAAAAAAAAAAAAAACAGAAGAATTATGTAATTACACTGTAACAAACGCAGTTAAATTCTCGTTAAACAAATCTGCGTGCATGACGGAAGTTCACGCACGTCTGACACTTAATGATTTTCTAAAGAAAGAAACTAAGAAAGAGAATAAAAGAAAAAAAAAGTTAATGTCTGAAACATATTTACTTTTCCTTCACATCAGATAATTTTCGAAAATGTTAAAGAAATTTAAAATAAATACGCGAAGATTAAAATTAAAGGTTATTTATAAATTTTGCTTTTTTTTTTTTTTTTTTTTTTTTCATGTATTTGAACGGTATGTTATTACTTATAAAAATTCAGTTTATCATATTTAATTATGTATTTTTATTTTTTGTAATTTTTAAAGCTTTCCGTATTACTAAATGAATCATTATAGTTAAAACATTGTCTAACATTTAAAAATCTATTTTCAGCTAAGAATAATTTATAATAAATACTCTGAAAATGAAATGTATATTAGTTATTTTGAAACTATGTGCATTAGAATTCCTTTCCTAATTTTACATATCTCAAACGGTAAAGAAGAATCGTCGTAATTAAAAAAAAAAAAAAAAAAAAAAAGTTCTTTTTTTTTAAAAATATATATATATATATTGTCTAGGGCTTTATAGAAAGACTCCGAGAGCATTCCCCCCACTCAACTCCCTTGCGGAGCTACTAATTCTTTGCTATTATGATTATGATCAATATTCATTAACAACGCATTGTCTGTTATATTTTCATATATATGGATATAGAATAATTTTATAAATTTGTATTCGATTTCTACTATAACAAAACATTATTTTTCGGTCTAGGTCTTTTTAAAAGAAAACCTACATTAAAAGTATTTGTCCAGGATTAGGTCCATCGTGAAAGATATCGGCATTAATCTAAACTCCTCCATACCTCTCCAAAAATATCCATATCTATTACAAGCATGCTACCGCCCAGACGGTGTAGTGGGTAGCGTCCCTGACTCCTACACGGTTGGGCCTGGGTTGGAATCTCGGAAAAGGCATAGATGTGTTGTCCCTGTTAGGATTAGCGATGAACGCCCATTGGGTGTCCCTTCACAAATGGCCATCGATTCGACGATCCCCCACTCCCCGGCCAATGCTTGCGGCATGTGCGCCGCGCCATTAATGTATATATATATGTATATAAGCATGTTCCTTTTCGCTAATAACGCATTGTCTATTATATTTTCATACATTAGGGCAAATAAATATTTCATAGATTTATGTTCGGTTTCTACTGAATTTATATGATTTTTTACGGTCTAAAACTTTCTTGAACCTCCTCTTCCCCACCACTGTGGAAGGCATTTCTCACTTATTAGGTTCCTCGTGAAGACAACGGCCTTAACTCAAATATATGCTTCAAAAACTCTTCGTAGCTGTTGCTGGTAACCAATGTTCGCTAGTAATTCATATAGTTTGTTATAATAGTTTCACATATTTTTTTTTTCAGACTTCCAGGGATGGAACACGGGTGCAGAACTCATACCACTATTAATGTAACAAAATTTTCTATTTGTTAAATCAGCGATATTATAGGTACAGAAATTTTTTAAACAAATACCGGTATGAGTTCTGCGTCCGTGTTCTATCCCTGGACTTCTACTGTGTACACACACACACGTATATATGTACATATTGTATGTGCGTATGTATATTATTGGAATATCATATTTATTGCTTTCATTTCTTTTAGGTAAAGCAGTACCCTACGTCGAAATGACTGCTGCACACGGCTCCATCCTAACCATCCTGGCAATAAGTTTTGAACGTTACTACGCCATATGTCAACCACTTAAAGCCGGTTACACCTGCACGCAGATGCGAGCACTGGCTATCATAGGAGTGATATGGTTAGTGGCTGCTTTGCTAACGAGTCCCGTGTTACTCACGGTGGACTACAAAATGGCTGAATTTATTGATGGATCTTTGGTGCCAGTTTGTCTGCAAATGGTAAAAGATCTATGGCAGCAAATTTACTATATGAGCATCATCGGTTTCCTATTTCTGGTTCCATTTTTGGTGCTACTGGTGGTTTACTGCTACATAGCGAAACATTTGATGCTGGGGAGAAGGGCGCTGGCATCATCCAGTGAAGAAAATCAGATGCGTGCAAGGAAACAAGTGGTTTTTATGCTAATAGCAGTGGTGCTTAGCTTTTTCATATGTCTTCTACCTTTCAGGTAAGTAAATTCCGTATTGCTTTGAAATGTACTACCGCAATTAAATATACTTAAAGGTTTTTATTTTATTTTACTTTTTATTTGTATGTAAGATTTAAAAAAGTTTATTCTACATTTGATCTTAATTCACCTGTTGTGGTTCTTAATACACTGTAAAATATTGTTAAAAAAAATTCAATTCAATTATTATTATTATTATTATTTATATTATATTAAAAACACTTTAAACACATGTAAAGTTAAATTTTATTTAAAAGATGTTAAAAAGATTTTATCCTAAGCTTTTCGCTTTAATAGTAAAGCATCATCAGGGATTTTTACTATTAAAGCGAAAAGCTTAGGTTAAAATATTTTTAACATCTTTTAAATAAAATTTAACTTTATGTGTGTTTAAAGTGTTTTTAATATAATTAAAAAATGACACGTGTTCAATTTAACTCTTTTTTAGACATAATTTAAATTATTATTATTATTATTATTTTATCTATTTATTACTGAAAATTCCATTTTTTAGTGTTTAAAAGACAAACTTCGTAAATTTAAATTATATCCATATTTTCATGGGATTTCCCTCAAAATATTACGTCAAATTTCCCCTATAACGAAAAGATAAACGTAACTTAAAGGGACTTACATGACATTTCTGCTGCCAACGAAATTCCGTAAATTAAACTGACCTTTATTTATTTATTTATTTATATTATTTTTACTCTGTAATTAAAAGAAAGAAGAAGAGTTTAATCGTCCCCCCCCCCTACTCTAGTTTATCTCCTATAAATGATATTATTGTCCATTAAAAATGTGATATCAATACTTGGCTCTTTTATATATCTTTTGTAAAAGCTTTTTAGCCATGTATTCACAAAAAATTCCATTATTCAGTTAAACTTCTTTAATATAATTCATATCTATCTACTTGTCATTCTATCCATGTTAGAATTCCCACAAATAATTTAAGTATTCCTTAAAACTGATATACGTTTACAAGGTAGACTGCTGTATGTTCCCTATTATAAACCGTACAAATAATACATTTTTTTTTTTTTTAACAATGTACACGAAGTTACTCCAGTACATTACGCTCTAGAAAACGCAAATCATAAACACCTTTCAATTTTGATGTTAATTGTTAAAATATAGAATATTTATTTATTTATTTCTAACTAAATTTTTGATCCATTTTTACCCTAATCACTCAAGCTGCATTATAATAAACAATTATTATTATTATTGAGCGCATTGAATAAAAGATCCCCCCCCCCCCCCAACACACACACACACACACAAATTTATAATAATGAGTTTAAAAGTATTTTCACTTTTTACGCTAAAAACAATTTTATTTTTGTATAATACTTTTATTTATTTATTTTATTTATTTATTTATTTCTTTACGAGGAATCCGAAAGAGGAATATATTGATATTATACATTTCGTATAATTATATATTTAATACTGTTGCTCAAAAATAAAATTCATATTTTCATACGATTTTTGACATTATGGTAATACTTGACTAAAAGGACATAAACAAAGCATAACTGCCAATCTAATATGAATATTGTGAATATCCACCCTTTTTTCACACCACTTAATTTTCGTAATAATTCTATTTAAACGTATTTAAGATGAAATAAGAAGAAAAGTATTCTAAAAAAAAAACTGGAGTGGAAAAAAAAAAAAAAAAGAAAAAAAGAGGCTGTTACTAAGCTTACATATTTGTTTTCGGGGTTGAAGATTTAGACCTTAAAGTTTTCTTAACAAAATGAAATATTTAAATTTATTTATTTATTTTCATTTTCCAAAAAATTGCTTCTAAAGATAAAAGGCGACATGTTCAAAGAGAAATAATTAAAATAAATAAATATTTTTGAATGAATATGCTTGTTCTACAAAGCAACAAAAATCTCACTGGATTACATGGGAAGGGAGAAAGGGAGAATTTCATTACCATTTCCAGGGATGGAACACGGGCGCAGAATTCATACCACTATCAATGTAAGAAAATTTTCTACCTCTTAAATCAACGATATTATAGGTAGATAAATTTCTTCAACAGATTCCGGTATGAATACTGCGCCCGTGTTCCATCCCTGCATTTCCTCTTAAGCCTGTCTTTGCATTTATTTTTTCTTCTAAATACTGCTCATCGAAGTCAGAGAGGGAATTGCAAAATGATTAGTATTCTGGCTTTTGGGTGTCAGATGGCGACAAACTAAAACTTCCTAAAAATAAATAAATGGATAATCTGAATATTGCATTTCCTTACGACTTTCTACAAAACATTTAACCAGAGATTGACTAAGGCAGGGCATACGGGGCAGTTGCCCCGGGCCCCCACATCAGAGAACCCCCACAAATCAAACAGAAAGTTTATTTTACGTTTCCTTCTTTAATGAACTTTTTTAAACAAAATATCAATACAGTGTAAAATCCGGCTTAATTGACTCGCTATATGGCGACTAAACAAAATGAGGTAGCGAATTAAAATAATTAAACAACTCGTCACTTTTGTTTTCTCTTGTGCCCATAAAAGTGATTTTTTTATGGACAAAATGTTTTTTTTTTTTTTTTTTTTGGCAATTAAAATGCAAATTAAGTAAAATATCAGTAGATTTTTCCTATTAACGGCGAATCGGTAATCCACCAAAACATTTGCAAAAACAGTGGCGAGAAAAGTAAAACGGTTTACAGGCCATTGGGGAGTAATTTTTCAATCTCCAGGTTTCTTTAACCCTTTGTATCCCACCGGGACTTTAAAGTCTTATATATAAAAAAAAAAAAAAAAAAAAAAAAAAAAAAATCCTCAATATAGCCTAAATTTACTACAGGATTTCATTGGAACTTCACAGCTCCTATAGTTTAAGCTTTCCCTACAGTTAAACTATAGTTTAAGCTAAATTTAATATGAGATGTTTCTAATGCAGCAAAAAAATATAATTAAAAAGTTTCAAATTATATTTTCCAAAAATAAGGTAATTTAGGATATAAAAGGTTAAGTAAATTAACTGTTTGAAATATTTTTTTATTTTATTTTTTAATGTTTGTAATTTGTATTTTAATTAATTACAATATGCATTTCTTAAATTTTGATATTTTTATTTATTGAAAAGTTATGATTTTTAATGGCATCAGTGATTATATTAAACATAAATAAACACCTCTCAGTGCTTTGTTAGCTATATTAATTCGTACTCTGCTATTACTCCTATTTAAAAAAAATATTTATATATATTACCTTTGAAATAAATTTATGACTAAATATAAGATTTATGGTTTTATGGAGGAAAAAATTTGGGAATGAAAGGGTACACAGAAATATTTTATTTTTTTATCATAAATTCTAACAGAATTCTTATTTATTTTTATTCCAGAGTTTTTACCATTTGGATCATCCTTACCTTACCAGAAGGGGTCGAATCTCTCGGAATGGAAAATTTTTACTGTCTTCTCTACTTTTCACGTCTTCTTCTATACATGAACTCTGCCCTCAATCCTATCCTCTATAACGTCATCTCCTCCAAATTTCGAAGTTCTGTGATTCGTCTACTACGCTGTTCGGGTGTCAGAGGACGACTTCTAACTCGCCAGACCACCAAAGGTACCACCACATCCAGCACTGCCACAACCAGTGGAAGTGTGAAGAAGGATTGTCTTTTGACACACCAGCAGAGTGGGAAACAAGTGCAGGTCACCATATCCAGTACTTCATCGTGGGGAGCGAGTGGAAGGAACCCAAAAGCTCAACATGTCTGACAGATAAATGATGTGTATATTTAAGCATTTGTATGTGGAATCTCAGCGATTTATTTGTTGTTTAAAGAATTTCAATAAATGAAAAGAAAGAATTAATTTATCACTGCCAATATTTCATAGTTAACAACTTACACGCTTTTTACTATCGGAAAATTTTTATAGAAATTTTTATTTTTGCTTAATCAGTGAATGCTGTCAAAAACATACACAATAAAGTCTCGTGCAACGCAGATGACAAATAAATAAAACAGTTTTATTTTCTAACCCCACTAAATTTTTAGAGTACCAATCTATTGGTTCATACACTCGATTAGGTTTTTTTTTTTTTTTTTTTTTTTTTTTTTGTATAAAGCAGTTGCTTTGATATAAAATTAGTGGTGTTAAAAATAAAATTGTAATATTCATGAGGCAAACTTGCATCCGCGTTGTAGTACGAGACTTTACTGTATAAAAGACTTCTAATAATTTTTTCCGATAGCTGAAAAGCGTAAAAATTGGCAACTACGTATTTTGTTTTAGCTAAAAATACTGTAATTCATAAAGTTTTCTACCAGGTTTCCCACTGTCCTCATTTTTTTCTCTACCACTAAATTTTAATATAGGTTTTGTAAGAAAATGAGACTTTAAATTTGCAAAGAATTTTATTGTTCGAGAACATTGATGGAAGAATATTTGAAAAATCATACGCTGTGGGAACCTTGTAAACTGCATTACTTAATCGAAATCATAAAAAAGAATTAATGTGACCGTTTATTATTATTATTATTATTATTATTTTCTTTTGCATTTTTATCTAGTACCAAGTTTTTTTTTCTTCTTCATATGAATTTTGTAAATTATTCCTGTAAAGCTGATATTAATAAGACGTCATTATTATTATTATTATTTTTATTATTATTGCATAATACATCTTTTAAAAATTATTTTAAGATTGTTTTTTCGTCATCTTTCTAACCGTTTTAAACGACAAAGAAATGTAATGTCGTTTTTATTATACGATTTTTAATATGTGCAGAAATAAAAGTTATTTAAATATGATATTGAAACTACAACTATGCGTTTAAAGTAAAAATTATGATTTTCGTGTCTGAAATACAATTTTAAAATAGTAAAAACATATAACTTTCCAAATTTGATTTTAAGTACATAAAAAAAAATATTATAATAATATTAATAATAATCCTAAATGAAGGTATATATATATCATACTTGCCAATATCCTAATTAATATACAGTAGTGTTGTTAATCACGCCCTTTTTTTTCACACCAATAAATTTTTAGAGTAATATTCTCCAAATGAAATTACGATTAAATAAGAAGAATAATAGTTTAAAAAGATACTGGTGTGAAAAAGAAGGCGGGGATAACAATACTACGGAATATTAATTAATATCTTGGCAATTATGTATATATCCGGCTTTTTGAGTACATATTGGTATATTATATGAAGTAATTGCTAAATAAACGGTCATATTGTAAAGAACAAAATGCTATTTCACTCATTTTCACGAAATAATCATATTCATAATGACGTTTTAATAAACACATTGTATGGCAGTGTCAGAAAAAAAAAGAAAAAAAATCGATACTATACACTTTATATAATAACAATTTTTTTGTATAATTCCTTTTTGTATTATAAAGATATAAATGTTTGCAACATGTAAATCCTCTTTTTAATTCAGAAATTTATTTTATTTTATTTTATTTTATTTTATTTTATTTAAGACGATAAATGTACTATGAAATACCACACTTGTGCGAATTAGGTGGTATCAAAGATCTGACAGGTGTTTGTAATTATTTATTTTGAATTTCGAGCATAACGTCTCATATTCAGAGAGTGAATAAATTTCCATTGCTAGATTTTTTTTTTTTTTTTGCTTCACTTTGTTATTATATCAAAGGTAGTCAACTATTACATACCTATAGCCCACTTTTTTTTTTTTTTTTAAATGTATTTTAGTAGTCGAATTTTCCAATCGCCCACTGATCCCACAAAAACGGTATTTTATACATACGTTAGGGAAATTACTTTTAAAAAAATTATGAAATACAATTACAGCAAGTTAAAGCATATACTGAAAAAGCATTTCTCCATTTGAATGTTTTGACAAAGTCAATTAAATTTTTTCTTTAAGTGAAAATCTTTCTGTATCGGACAAAATCCCTACCACCTATCATAAAGGCTGGAATGCTCACTAGTGGGCGGTAGGAAACGTGTTCATAGCTGCGAAGTTTTTAAACTTATTCCGGAATGATTTTAGTCCCGCCCCTTTTTCACACCGTCATAACTTTAGAGTAATTTTCTTAATATTTAATCGTTAGTATTTAATCGTTTTCTTAATATATTAAAGAAAATTTTTCTACAAAGATTACTGAGTATAAAAAGGGGCGGGGCTAAGAACATTCCGGAATAAATTTAAAAACTTGGCAGCTATGCGTATTGACTATCACTGTTTTAAATAATGAATTTGATGCAATAAAAATGTTTTAGTTTACAGCATATTTTCAATAATAAGAAAAATAATTCTAAATTGAGAACACTTAACTAGTACGAATGATACTTAAAAAAAAAAAAAAAAAGGAGAGAGAGAGAGAGAGAAAAAAAAGTTAAATACTATATACATGCTATTTATAATAGAAAGGATCCATTAATATTTTTTTTAAAAAGCTGCATGATATTAAAATGTTATTATAACAATATATGTCTAGTATACTAACAACATTTTATCTACAAATAAATATAAATGTATAAATTCTTAAATAAATCTGAGCTGTCAACAGGTTCTTATTTCATTCAGTATTATTTTCAAACAAGAAGCTTTGTAGATAGTAGAATAGTCTTATAAAAATTATCATTCGATTTTTTGTTCTACATCAGAAGAACAAAATGAGAGATGCTTGAATTATGAATTAGTGACGCTATTAAATAAAAGTAAAAAAAAAAAAAAAAAAAAGAGAGAGAGAGAGAGAGAGAGAAAAGATAAATACTATATACATGCTATTCACAATAGAAAGGATCCATTATTATTTTAAAAAAAAGCTGCATGATATTAAAATGTTATTATAACAATATATGATGTCTAATATACGAACAACTTTTTATCTACAAATGAATATAAATGTATAAATTCTTAAATAAAACTGAGCTTTCAACAAGTCCTTATTTCATTCAGAATTTTTTCAAACAAGAAGCTTTGTAGATAGTAGAATAGTCTTATAAAAATTATGATTCGGTTTTTCGTTCTACATCAGAAGAAAACAATGAGAAATGTTTGAATTATGAATCAGTAACACAATTGAATAAAAGTAAAAAAAAAAAAAAAAAAAAAAAAAAAAAACGTATCTATTGATTTTTGTATTTTAACTTGTTTCGTATAAATTTAAACATATTTACTAAAAAATTTTTTTAATACAAATTTACTATATAGTGTAATAAACAAAAATAAAAATAAAAATAACGTTTCACCAAAAGTCTGAGATATTATAGCTGACTTAAAATTTGTGCATTGTCAAATTGTAATGTCCTGTAGTGTTATTGGTGTAATGTTGTTCGTTATCATACCAAAAGTTTTGTAATGTTACACAATTCTTGATGTAATGTTCAACAATAACTCAGAAATTGTGTAACATTACACCAATAGTTGTAAAATGTTACTCCATAAAATTTTGCAGAAAAGAAAATGTACAATTTTCACAAACAAAAAAAAAAAAAAAACTTATGGGAACATAGTTACTTCAAAACTTTGGTTTGACGTTAAAAAAATATAGTTAATATTACGCAATTTTTGGTGCAAAAATATATAACATCAATAACAATACACCAAAAGTTGTGTAACATTACATCGAAAGTTTGATGTAATTATGTTACTTGATTTTATTTTATTTTATTTTTCTTTTTTGTAATGAAACACTACAATTTTTATTTATTTATTTATTTATATTACTACATTTTTTAAATTGTAAACTTTTTTCAAATATAAGAGTATTGTTTAAGTTTTTTGAAGATATTTATCTATAAAAATCGGTCATAAAGAGTAAATGCTTTTTTTTTTTTTTTTTTTTAATTAAAGATAAAACTAGAAAAAAGGTAGCATATAAATCCTCTAATGTTTTAGTTTTAAATATATTTGATATTCTTACTGAAAATGGAGGTTTGAAAACCTGAGTTTATTTTCAGATTTAAAGGATATTATCAATTATTTGATATTTACAAATCTTGTATCATCATATTTTAAATTATTAGTTTAAAAATGGTTCTACTAGAAGAAATAATCAAATATACTATTTCAAAATCTCAATTTTCTTTCCATTGTTCATTGTTTGGTCCCCACAGAAATTTCTCAAACATTTAAAACCAAATGATGTATTTATATTATTTTATTATTAAATTTGTTACAAAAAAAAAAAATTATAATAATAATAATAATATATATGTATCCTGCTTAATTTTTTCTTTGTTATTTATGACAAACTTGTTTAAAGTGAAAATGATTTTATTGTACTTTTAATAAATATTAAAAAAATGTGAATTTTTAGTACATAAAATAAGTGTAAAGTAATTTTATGCTAAAGCGATTTTATAATCTGATTTCATATTATTAAAATATATTATCTGTAACATGTTATTAAATATTATTATATAATAAAATAATTTTAAATGTCTGTGAAATTAAATCTTATGTACTATCAATTTTTAAGGTAAATGTACCAATAGTTATTGTAGCACAAGTAGTGGACATTTTCAGAGTTAAATTCAAACCAAAAATTTTCTGTGTTATGCCCTGGTTCACTTTTCTTTCTAAGATGGTGTTACAACACATGTAAAGGCACTTTATGCTTATTTAAAACACGAATTCACTTTAATTACTCATAATTTATTTATTTTTCGACGCCACGTTCTGCGGTCGCCGAACACACACTTTTCTTCACAACACACACTCACTTCGCTTCACTTCAAAGTTCCTTACGAAGAATACAAATTATAAGTGGCGCGGTGTTGACGCATGCAAGCGTAACATACCGGCCCCCATTGCTTTGAATGTTTATTAAACATTCAATAAATCTAACAGTCATTTTTTTTTTTTTCAACATAAAAATTCTGATACGCTTAATATTACACAATATTATACAGTAAATATTACATATGTTAAATAAAAAGTAATGCAAAAAAAAATTATCAAAATATTACATAATTTACAACATTTATAATTAATAACAATGTTAATCATTTATTGGAAGCGGGCAAATTTTAGAAATGGACCTTTTAAATTTTCCAGAGGCAGTACTAATCTCCACTACCCTTACTTTTTTGTCCGCTCCTGTTTTCTGTAATTTCTGATAAATCTGGCTCAGTTATAGGCGTAATTGACCTTCCTAAGAGGAAGTGGGCAGGAGTCAACACATTTAAATCCTCTACGTTAGCAGTTAAGGGGACTAAAGGCCTAGAATTTAGCATCCCTTCAATTTGTATAATTAAAGTCAAAAATTCCTCATAGATTAATTTTAAATTTCCTGCAGCTCTTTTCAAATAATATTTAAAGGATTTGACTCCTGCTTCCCACAATCCTCCAAAGTTTGGCGCTCTAGGAGGTGAGTACTGCCAATCAATGTTTTCTGAACTCATATACCCCGAAATTTGATCATCTGGTCCATTTACCATTTTATACAATTTTTTGAGCTCTGCATTTGCTCCCACAAAATTCCCCGCATTATCTGTATACAGCTTACTGCATTTTCCTCTCCTCGATATGAATCTCTTAAGAGCAGCTATAAAGGCTGCGGACGTTAAATCCGTGACTAACTCTAAATGTATAGCCTTGGTCACAAAGCAAATAAAAATTGCAACATATATTTTATTATAAATACCTTTTCGTTGATTTTTATACTTAATATAGAAAGGACCAGTGAAATCTACCCCAGTGATATTGAATGGATAGTTTTGAACGATTCTATCTTTTGGCAAATTACCTAATATTTGTTGTGCTGAATTTGGATTAACCCTAAAACATTTAACACATTTATGCACAACTTTTCTACATAAATTTCTACCATTTGTAACCCAAAATTTTTCCCTCAAATAATACAATAGAGAATTAGGCCCAGCATGCAAAAATTTTTTATGATAAAGGGCAACAATTAATTCAGTTAATTTATGTTTAGATGGAAGAAGAATTGGAAATTTCTTATCATAATTTAAATCAGTATTTCCAAGTCTTCCTCCTACTCTTAGCAGGCCTTCTTTGTCAATAAATGGATTCAACATCTTCAACTTACTGTTAGGCTTTATAGCCTTTTTTACCTGTAAGTCTTTAATGTCTTCGGAAAATTCCTCACTTTGTATGCACTTTAATAAAAATTTCTCTGCTTCAACAATTTCTGAAGATTTAAGTAGTCCAATTGTTTTGTAAAGTGGATTTCTGCTGTTATTTATGAACCTGAAAATAAAACTTATAATACGCAGAACAGTTAAATAATTATTACTTTAATTCAGCAGATTGCACACAAAGTCACTATCAGTTACCAAATTAAAAACATTAAAATTATCATCACAGTTTTTGTTAGACTTTTTTAGCTCTACTCTAAAATCGTCCAAATTTTTTGAGTTAACAGTTATTTGACTCGGATAGTCCCTTTCTAGTAAAAAGCTGGGTCCGCTCAACCATAGTTCATGATCGAACAGTTTATCTGGATCAATGCCTCTTGATAACACATCAGAAGGATTTTGATCTGAAGCGATATGATGCCACTGTTGGATTGGTGAAAGGTCTTGGATAGTTGCTACTCTATGTTGCACAAACGGTTTCAAATCCATGGGTTCCTTCTGTAACCACGCCAGAACAATTGTAGAGTCTGTCCAAAAATAGACTTCGTTGATCATCACCTTTAAAGCAGCCAACACCTTATTCATTAGCTTTGCCAGCAGAACAGCTGCACACAACTCTAATCGAGGGATTGTTAAGCTTTTAACCGGAGCAACCCTTGATTTGCTTGAGATTAATCTTATTAATGTCCGGCCACGTGAATCATTGGACTTACAATAGATGGCCGCTCCATAGCACAGTTCTGAAGCGTCTGCAAATCGATGTATTTCTATATTTGAAGCCTGGGGAATCACAATGCACCTTTCAATTTTTATGTCATTTATTCGTTCTAATGCAATGAGAAAATGATGCCACTCTCTGTATTCTGGTGCTGGGAGTGCATCACTCCAATCAATTTTTAGAGGCCAAAGCTTTTGCATAAATATTTTGGCCTTAGCAATTATTGGGCCTTTTAAGCCTAGTGGATCAAAGATCCTAGCTATCGTCGACAACACCTCTCTTTTTGTATAGGAATTTTTCAGATCTACTGTAACTCGAAAAACAAAACAATCATCCTTTGGCTTCCAAGACACGCCTAAAGTTTTAATTTCATCTTTGTTATAAAAACTGTAACTCTCTGTCATACTTGGAGAAAGTTCATCATTATTAGCACACCACTTATGTAGCTCCATCCCTGCGGACTGTATAACCTCCTTTAACTCCTGTTGTAACTCTTTCGCCTCCTCTAATGTACTTGCTCCAAATAATACGTCATCCATATAAAAATTATCATGAAGGATTGGGGATGCTTTCGGGAATTTTTTTTCCTCATCAAGTGAAAGCTGGTATAAGGTTTTCATAGCTAAGTAAGGCGCTGAGACTGTTCCATATGTCACTGTTGTTAATTCAAATGTTTTGGGGGGTTCGTCAATGCTATTGTTCCAGAGAATTCGCTGCAGTGGGTACTGACTCGGGTCAATAAGAATCATTCTATACATCATTTTGATGTCAGCAGTTAAGGCGTAAATATGCAGGCGGAAACCCACCATTATGGTAAATAAATCACTTTGTATTACTCTGCTATTGAATTGCAAGGAATTAAGAGAAGTACCATTTGTTGTTGGTGAAGAACAATTGAAAACTACACGTAATTTGGTCGTATTTTTATCTGGCCTGTACACTCCGTGATGAGGTGCGTAATAAGCAACATCAGGAGTTTTATCCTCTGTTACCTCTCTCATGTGACCAAGGTTTTTATATTCCTCTAAAAAGTCTTTATATAACGACAAGTATTTCTCGTCTCTAGATAGACGCTTCCACAGCGATCTGAGTTTTCTAAGAGCAATTTCTCTAGACTGACCTAAACATGACGGGTCATCTTTTAAAGGCATTGTTACAATATATTTACCTTTCTCATTTCTCTTATGTGTACGCGTAAAATGTCCCTCACATATAGCCTGTTCTTTACTTTTGGTTAATTCTATATTTACATCCTCAATCTCCCAAAATCTTCTTAATGTTACATTTAAATCCTCTCCACGTATTAATCCACAATGAATTTAAACCTCATCCCTTTGATCTAAATTCCCTGTTGCAATGTAACCAAAACAAGAATTTTGAAGGAGTAGCTGAGGGTTCTGAGAATATATTTGCCCCGGTCTCAATAATTCATAAAAAATTTCAGCACCAAGGAGCATGTCTATTTTTCCAGGAATGTTAAAACTATAATCTGCTAACGTTATTGAATTCGGGACATCGATATGTACATTAATTACTTTATTCGGAACAAAATCCGTAATTTTCCTCACAACAAACATATTTAGGGATTTCTCAAAGTTTTTCTCTTTATTGGCAATAGTTGCTGTTACGCAACCGTTAATGGTCATCGATGCATCATTCAAACAAGAGAGTAAAGTATTTATTTTTTCTATTTTGAGTTGTAATCGATTTGCACAATCTTTTGTTATCAAACACGCCTGAGAGCCGCTGTCTAGAAGGCACCTTACTTCCTGCCATTGAGAATATTTATCTTTAACTAAAACACGCACTGTACTCAATAAGACATTTTTTTTTTTTTTTTTTTGCAAAACTAGTGGCTACAATTTGCTGTCTGTCACTAGGAAAATTAGGAGGAAAAAAGGAATTGAATTCACCGTGCTGTTCTCTATTCAATGTTTCGGAATCAGCGGCAGCTGTAACTTCCGAATTATCCTTTATTTCCTTACAAGAATCGCTAAATTTTCCTTCTCTAGGAAAGTGAATCAATTTATTATGTGGTTTTCCACAAAAACAGTTTCTCGTATTGCATTTTCTCACATTACAATTCGGTAAAAAACACTTAAAACATAACTTATTTGCCTTAATAACATTAACTCTTTCTTGTACAGGAAGTTTTTTGAACTGCGGACACATATATAAAGCATGATATTCATTATTTTTACAAAGAACACATTTTACATTTTTTATTTCTGATAAGAACACATTTGAAGCAACTTTTTGAAATCGTGAATTATGCGATTTGTTCCCGACAAACCGCTTCGCTTCATTTACACTAGTCTTTGCAAACACATTCAACTCATTTTTACCTCTGACCCTTGCAGATAAATAAATATCACATTCACGACCCAATTCTTGTGGTTTAAAAAATGATTCACCCTGCTTAACCCCAATGTGTGTCATTAATTCACGATCTAATGAATAAAAAATTTTGTCAGATACAATTAATTCACATAATGATTTAAAATCATTCACTTTACGCAATTCACAATAATACTCAAAAGATGCCGCTAATCGCGACGCATACTGCACATAACTCTCTGACGGTAATTTTTGTGCCTTCCGGAAATTATTTAAACACTCATTAGCCTTCGGCTGAAACTCCTTCAAAACAACTGTTTTTAATTTTTCGTAATTACACATGTCTTCCTCAGACACATATACCATTAAATTACTGGCTTTTTCACCGAGAATGTTTAAAAGAATTTCCGCTTTAAACCCATCTGGAACATTTTATTCTTAAATGCCTTTTCCAGTGAATGAAAAAATAGATTGAATGATTCTGCTTTAGATGGTAATGGAATTGTAAGCGTTTTAATACTCTTAATAAAACTCTCTAGATTATTATTATTTAGAAGTTCTGGTTCCGAATGCACAGTTGAAAGCGAATTATTTTGGGATGAATCCCTTTTAATATTCGCTAATTCTAACTCTTTCTCTAACTGTGCTAATTTAATTTTCTCGAAATCAGAATTTTGTAAAGATTCCTTACGAATATTTGCTATCTCTAACTCTTTCTCTAATTGTGCTAGTTTAATTTTTTCTAACTCTATTTTTGATTTTTCTTCTTCTTTTTTCGATTTAATTTCCTCAACCGCGCAATCAACTACATTTTTCATTAACTCACTATTTGAAAAATGTTCACATTTCTCAATAATATCTTTTAACTCAACAAGTTTAGCACCCTCTCCTACACTTAAATCCAATTCCTCTGCGACAAGCTTAAGCTCATCTTTTCTTAATTTATCGATAATTGACATTATTAAATTTAACAAGTAATAAATTCAGAACAAATTTAAATTTTATGAAGATGCTCTTACCTCAGATCGCTGTATTCCACTTGAGAACAAAAAACACTATTATATTGTTCCTCTTAAATAAACTATCACTTCACTTGTTTTTTTCGTTCACTTTTATATTTTATGTTTCACTTTAAAAAAAAAATCCATCCTTCGATATAAACATTTTTTTTCATCTTTGATTAAAACAAAACTTTTTGTTTCATCGATCGATTACGAAAACGAAACTTATTTTTCTCACAATGAAATTAAATAAACAAACTCGTAATTACTCTTTCTTTTTAACAGGTCCTGTGGCTCGACGGGCCATGTAAAGGCACTTTATGCTTATTTAAAACACGAATTCACTTTAATTACTCATAATTTATTTATTTTTCGACGCCACGTTCTGCGATCGCCGAACACACACTTTTCTTCACAACACACACTCACTTCGCTTCACTTCAAAGTTCCTTACAAAGAATACAAATTATAGGTGGCGCGGTGTTGACGCATGCAAGCGTAACACACCTAACCATGAATATCTCCAGATACAAAAAATTAAACCTGATAAAATCGATTCAAACAAGTTATTTTATTTTATTTTTATTGTTGCTTCTCGTACTTTTAAATAATGTACGTGGAATTTTATTTGTTTTATATCTGCTTCTTTTGAGATGATTTCTTACACATTCTACTTTTATATGATGAAAACAAGTATGCAGGATTAAATTATGCTATATTTTAAATTTTGTAATGGCATATAACGCTTTCACGGGTGTTTAAAACTAAACATAATTAGTCGATAGTTAACAAAATCTATTTACTAGATATTTATAATATGCAAAATTAATGGCAAAGCATCAGAAAATTTTGTGTCAAATTTTTTTATTTCGGGTGAAATAATTCTAAATTGGACAGTATTCTTTGAATAAAAGACGAAGATAACAAAAAAGCGGTATTGTTCCAATATTTCCACTTCGAAAGAGTTAATAATAATAATAATAATAATAATAAAATGTAGTGTGAAACAACCACACGACTCACTCCCATTCCCCGCTATTATACCTATTATTTATTTTTTGGAGGTAATGTGATTGGAAGATATAAAAGTGACCTAAAGAAGTAGAAACATAACATTTTTCCGGTAACAGAAACTTTAAACACATATAAAGACATATAAAACGAAGCTTACGTATAGCGAGATAAAAAATAAGGGGAAAAAATGGTAGAGTTATTTTTTAAATACCAATTTCCGAGATCTACCTAAACTCCTGACCTACCTAAACAGGATGGCTGTTAAGTTTCCTCTAATAACTACGTGATACATAAGAAAGAAATGGATTTATAAAACAATTTTCAAGAAAATCGTTAGAGCCGTTTTTGAGATATCAACTTTTACCGAAACTCGATTATTGACAGGAAAACAATAATTACATGTAAATCAGGTGAAAACATGTAAAACATGTAAATCAGGTGAAATCTCGATATCGAATTTTCAGACCGAATACAATACTTTCATTACCTACGGTAGTTGGGTAATGGAAGTAATAATCTCAATTAGGATGAAATCTGAAGCACTGCAACTGATAAGTGTTGTTTGAGATCATTAAATTTTACAGGGCAATATATTTACTGAATTTATACATAATTTTACAATCTCTTAACATATTACTGTTATAGAGAGTAGTTTTGATTATTCATATTTCTTATTGGTTATATATTTTCCCCTTATATATATATATATAAAAAAAAAATAAAAAGGGTCAACTTGTGGAATAGTAACACATTCATTACTTGATATTTCTGCGTCCATTATTGGTGCATTTTATGCTTTCGTAGAAAAAAGAAATGTGAGTGTAAAAATGCATCAGTTAGCAATTTTCTCTTTGCACCCGTATAAAGAGTGAAGTAATTAATTTATTAATTCTTTTTTTTTTTTTTTTCAAGGTCTCTAAAATTAAGAACATGAAGCATAAAAAATAGCAAGAAAAAGTCCTTAAATAGTTCACTATTGGTACAATTATCTTAAGTGCTAAGAATATTTCTAGTAGTTATACATATATATATATTTCGTTAAATGTAATTAACCGTTTTAAATGTGATTTTGTTCTGTTTAAAGAAATGAAGAAAATCGTTTCAAGTAAGATAAAATAGTCTTTTTCATCCAAAGAATACGGAAGTACAACCTTATGTGTCATGTAAGTTTATCGATGGGCATTACAGCATGTTGTAAAATTTGTATTTATTTTTATTTTCATTTATATTTTTGTTCTTTGTTGAGCTTATTGGAAAGAATGTATGAAGATGATATGTTTATACTATTCTATGAATGTCACAATATTACGGTGCTCCAGTGTAAATAAATGTTGTTCATGTGCAGTAATTTGTGCCTGATTTATTTTAATATGATTGCACAGCTGTTAAACACTAAAGGTAATAAATTATAAAATAAAACAGAATGTAGGAAAAATAAAGCATAATTGAAACCTGAAAGGAAAAAATCGCTACATAAATAGTCTTTTGATAATTGTCAATGCCTTGATTCTACTGCATAATTACACTGCAAATATTTTAAGGAATATTAATCACACAAAAACACAAATGACTTTTTATCTATATGTAGAACAAACGGTTGTGTCATCGTTGCCAAATCGTTTGCTCCGAGGTTGATCAACGGTTAGAAATGTCCACTTTGGCAACCGTTTCAAAACAAAACATTTTCCAAGAGAGTTCCAAGAAACTTCTCCAACAATAACGTTTAGAAATATTTGAGACTTTGTTAGTTCATAGTTGGTGGACCAACCTATCATTTTCCAACAATGGTTCAACGAAATTACTTTGAACTGGTCCGGTAGCAGTCTAAAACTGGATAGCCAGCGTTGGATTTTTGCTGACACAACGATCCGTTTTTCTACGGTTCCACAGTTTTCTAACACCGGCCAAACGTTTGTAAAATTTTTTAATTTTGTTATTAATATGTTTCATCTTTTTAGAAATATGTGAATGTATACACGACAAAATTTTATTTGTCCCACGGAAAAATTTCCTGCTATTAAACATTATGTTAACAATATGTCTTTTTAGACAGTATCCCAAAACATTTAAAAAGACCTCTATTAATTCTACATAATTTTAAAAGCTTTAAAAACACGCTTTAATTCCAGAATAATCTAAAAACTCAGATTCCGTAGAAGTTGACTGAAAAAAATTACAAGATTTGATACAGACAAACAGTTCCTTTTCTGGGACCAGCCTCTGATCCGTTAGAACTGAAAAGACTTCTATATTTATTGTCATCGACTAGGGACACTCGTCTGAAATTTGAGTAACATTGGTTCGACAGGAATAAATTAAAAATGAATAAAAAAATTTGTCAAGGTAGAAATAATTTTAACTGGGAATTTTTTCCTGATGAGACAGATTCTTAAAAGTATTGGTGTATTGTAGTCTTAAACTATGAAATCGTGCTCAAAATTTAATAAAAATGAATTCGATAAAAGGCTTGAAAAATGAATCGTAAGATTTGACACATGAAGACGTATTTTCGTTTCCAGAATCGGCCTTCGTTGAGACAGACCTTTAAAAATGTGCGTATATAGTATTATTGTCGACTATGAACAAGTGTTTAATTTTTTAGCACTATCGACTAGGTAAACTGACTGTAAGATTTGACCCAGGAAACCAAGTTAATAAAAAACGTGTAAAAACTTTATTATCCTATTATATTCATAGAAGATATACTGCAGATATTAATGCTCATTCAATTCATAGAAACAAACATACATACACAAAAAATATATCAGCAATTTTAGTTTACAGGTCTAAATAGTACTATGAAACTGCTACATCCATCTAAAAATTCGCTGCAGATGATAATTTGAGAACAGATAAAAAAAATTAAATTAAAAAAATTAAATTAATTAAAGTTGTTTACAAGTATGATTAATACACATTAAAATTCACAGCAAAAACCTTTAAATCATCTAGTTAACGTTTTTGGCTGCAGTCGTTGCCATTCTCAGACACGTTGAGTTAAATATTTGGCTGTGGCTTTATAGTTTGTTCTTGCTTCCCTCTATGTCGAAGGACGAGAAGGAAGAACAAACTGTGAAGCCTTAGACGAATGATATATTGGGGGGGGGGGGGTTGCATTCGAATTATTAGCATGCAGGACAAATGAAGTTAACTGTCGACTACTCAAGATGGATGCTGCAATAACAGCCAAGGCTATTGCAGGAGACATAGTGAGTCTATCACAACATTGGCTAGCACTGCATTATTTTGTTTAGTTGACATTTATTTGATAGCTTTGAAACTTATAGTTGCAATGACCTTCGTCTCGAATGATCCATATTACATAATTTCAGAATAACAATGCAGAATTTCTTATATAACTGTGTTACTTAACCCTCATCCTGTATCCTGGGTTCCACGCGGACCCCAGGCGCATTTAACTTGTTACCAAAATATACATATCCAATTCTGTGAGATCACAGCCAATGACATCTAATATCAATATGCAAGAAACTCAGCGTAAAAAATCTAATTGGAAAAATATCAGAGATTATTAGGTTTTTTCCCCCTTGAAATATAGATGTCACATTTCTATAGGAACGAGAATATTTAGGAATATTCCCATAGGAACGAGAATTTTCCCAGGAACAAGAATATTTAGATAAAAAATTATAAAAAAGAAATCTTTAAGAACAAACACGTGTTATTCATGGGACATACTAATAACACGGCTCCTCAAACTTCGATTCACGGTATTGTTGTTCCCAAAATCCAACAGATGGCGGTAGATGTAACGCCAGGTGCGTTTTTGGATTTTTCTGGTCGTTGAAATTTAACTTTTAAAACTCTAGGAACCCTGTAAATATGTATTTTATAGCATGGGGTGTGTTTTGAATCTAGGTTATAATAGGGTATATTACGATAGGATGCAGGATGAGGGTTAATTGCTTCTACTGTGAGGTTGAGACATCAGAACATCACCACAGTTGTTTTAATTAAGCTGGATCCAGCAAAGTAGGAAGTGGGGACGGTTAAAATCAATCCGTCTCCAGTGACTCGGTGAAGGTTGAGGTCGAGCTAGTTTTGTGTCGGCAGGGTGCTGCATTAAAAGACTTAGATTTTGAATATTAGTTAAATTAGAAGTGATTTTTAAAAGTACGGATTGAAATGTAGTGAAAGGAGGGTGTAGGAAGAAGTATAAAAATAGAGATGGTTTTAGTAGATGGTGTGGATGTTGGAGGATATTACAGCGGTTGTGATGAATCTTAGTTTGACGGATATTGAGAAGCAGAGTAGTGGAGATTTAGTGGCGTGAAGTTAAGTAGTAATGAGTGTCGGTGTGAGTACCTACTAGTTTTCGGAAAGTTCAAGCTGGGTCAGAAGGGAATCCTCTGTCCCATAGTGAAGCCGTAGTATTGGAGTACGAGTGCGACCGTCTCTACATCTTCGACTATCTGATGTGGTGAGATATTTAAGATAATTAAATTGTTGATTTATATATTTTTGATTTAATAATACGCTGACTGAGCTAAGAGCTATTTCCAGGCCACCCTCCCATTAATCTGGTTCAAATAAACTCTTATTGTTTGTTCAATTCACGTCTCTGGTTTTCTTAGTAATCTAAGCATTTAAGTTAAGATGGAGTTTGCAGGAACGCAAACGCCACAGTGGCGCCCCACGTGGGGCGCCAGTGTGACGACCTTGGTGTCGTCATCTTCCTTTACTTACAGTTGACTTAAAGTTGAATGCTGCGAACTGAAATACTTAATTTATGAAGAAATGACAGAGTCCAGATATATAAAATTAATGAGCTTTAATTGAGCTTAAATAAGAAGTGGGGAGCTGGACTTTGATTGGATTTAATATCTTTATACGTTTAAATGGGCAGCCCTCTTAAATACTTTGACATCAATAAATAACCACCGTTACTTTACTTTACTTAATTACTCGCAAATGATCTCAACTACTTTTAATTATTTTCACTAACCCCTAAGGCCAAGTAATCTTTCGCATGTAGGAGGATTCCCTGACGCTACAATGCTACTGGACTTACTCTCTTCTACTCTAAGCCACTAACAATTAACTCCTTCAACTCTCATCCTCTCCTTCCCACTAACTTTCTAACTACCATCCTCCAACTCACTCGCCTTCCAACTAACACTCCTTCCAGCTCTCTCTCTCTCCAACTCTAGCTCACTCCAACTAACTTCCAAAAGACATCTTCCTTCTCCTTTTATATAAATCACTTTTCAAACTTATTAGCATAATGTCAATTACAATTTCAATTTAGGATGAGAACTAACTCTAGTAGTCGACTTGAATCCTAAAACAGCACATTCACGTTTTACCCGCAAAGTGCGAGTTTTAATCGTAGCACTTTGCTAGACCTCACACTAAGGTTACGATTTCTTGTGTAACTTTTGTTACTTAATGGCTTTTACGGTTACTATTTCTTGTGTAATTTTGTTACTTAATGGCTTCTGCGTTTACGATTTCTTATATAAATGTGTTACTTAATGGCTTCTGCAGTTACGATTTCTTACTATATAACAGTGTTACTCATGGCTTCTGTGGTACGGTTTTGACTTTATATTTTTCCGGACAAGTCATCTCTTATATCATTCCTCCAAGTATGAAGCCACAGCCAGTTCACTCAACTTGTCTGAGCAGGGCCGTGATTGCAGCCGAAAACGTTAACTAGATGGTTATAAAGGTTTTAAAGTAAATTTTAATAAGCAGTATACCTTTGCAGCATAAAATATTTGAAATTATATATACAGTCGGTAACAAAAGTGTCCGAACACTAGCAAAAATTCCTATGTAAAAAAAGTACACTTCATACGGTTTTGTTAAATAAATCCTTGTCGAATCCTTTTCTTAGTCAGTCTAAGAACATGATTCGATAAGGATTTATTTAACAAAACCGTCTGAAGTATATTTTTTTTTTTACATAGGAATTTTTGCTAGTGTTCGGACACTTTTGTTACCAACTGTAGCTATAAAAAACGATTAAATGGATTTTATGCGTATTTAATCGTATTTAAAATCAGAAAGCTAAAAACTTTAAAAAATCTAGATGCCTATTTTTTACTTTCTTCTATATGTATATAGGGTAGGTGCTCCAGTGATTGGCATGCTCCAGTAATTGACATCTATCCCGAAATAATTAATAAATGAGAAAAATAATAAAGTCACATATTTTACATATAAGAATTTTAACATTTTATGTCAAACACTGGAGCATAGGGTGCTAATAACTGGTAAACTGAATAACTAGCAGAGTCAAACACTGGAACACAGGGTGTCAATTACTAATAAAAGGAAAAACTGGCAGCGTCAATTACTGGAACATTGAGTGGGTGTCAAATAAAAATTCATAAAAAAAAATTGTTATCAAATGTATATATTTTTACATATATGTGGTTCTGAATGTCTTTCACGTCATATGTATTAACTTAAGATTTCTAAAAATATTTTCTAATGACTAGAACATTAAAAGCATCAGAGATTGCTCTAAAAGTGTCAATCACCGGTGCACTTACCCTATAGAGAAAGTATTGGATTCGTGAAAATTTTCGAACTCCAGTTTTCTATGGATTTAGACGTTTTGGGATGTCCTGAACATGATTTGACTGTTTTTAGAAAATGTCTGCCTGTCTGTGTGTCTGTGTGTGTATCACAAAGTTTGTGGACGCTGTATCTCACGGACCAATGAACGAAATTTAACCAAACTTGGTATTTAGTTGGAACCTGACATAAACTGGTGCTGATTAGATTTGTGGAACATTTGCTCAACAGGTGGTGCTGTGATCGCATTTTTTCTAAATTTTTAACATGGCAGTATAGGACAAAATTTCGTATAAATGTACGTAATGAGAGTTATTTTAATCGTGTGATTGTAAAATTAATATGAAATATTGATAATAGTAGTAGTTAACTAGAAAAAAAAATTGTGCATGTGGGAGCATGGCTTCCTCCCTAGCGGGGAATTAAATTTTCATTATGGGTATCTTTCGAAAGATCTCGTCAATACCTTTAAAACGAATGGTTGAACTATAGATCTGTGATAATTTAAAACAAAGTTATCGATTTATTTTTGTCTTTTAACGAAAAAAATCTGAAAAAAATCTTATTTCTTCTGATTTGCAAAAAAATGACATCTTTCGGCATTTAGTGGTAACATAATATAGTCAGATAAAAATCCTCTGCATTTATAATGGAAAATAATTGAATAATTTCATAAATAATTTGTATTGAGTAAATTTTGTGTAAAATTATATAGAAGAAAGTCATGTTGTGGCCACATCATACTAGTTTTTTTTTTCTTTTTCCAAAATTAATGCTTATCTTAAAAAACGAAAAACCATATATTGTGTAATAAAATATAATTGCATTAAATATCTCATGACATAGGATGTTGTAACGGTTTAAAGCAGCCTCACGTTGTTCCCCATAATTACCTGAATAAATGTGTAATTCAAACAAGCACAAATAGTATAAAAGAAAACAGCTTTGAGTTTTAAAGAAACAGGAGATTTAATTTTTCAAAAATTGCGTAATTTTTACTCAAATATAGCTTAGAACAGTTCTTAATGTTTAAGTAAGTGAATATTGAAATAATTCACCAATATTACTTAATTTGATAGCATTTAATTGTAGCTTGATGTGAGTAACATGATTACTTTCCAAACACACTGAAGACTCACGATACTTCAAAAACTTATACTACTCTGATAACTACATACTCCAAAAACCATTATTTCAAACTCACTGTTCAATATTTCTGCATGTTTTTTTTAAATATTAACTGAAGAGATACTTTACTTCGCTCATGCTAAAACTTGTAACCTAAAAGTACAAACGTCTAATTGAACCCCAAAATTTCACAACTTCACATGGAACGTCTCATATTTCTTCTGAAACCAATGAGAATCTAAATTAAACCGACTGATATCCTTTTATCCAACAATCCTAATTTTTTCCTGGACAGTTGTATACTGTCTCGGAAACCATCGCCAGTTACGATTAGATTCGTCTGTTAACTCTACCTCAACGAAACCGGACAAATTCAGCGCAATTTGGACACTTGAGTGTGAAAGTGATTGAATGTGGCCTCACTATTTTGCAATATATATATAAATAATGGGTGGATTTTTATTATTCTACACACACATATATAATGTACTGATGCATGCAGATGCAAGCTGTTTTTCAACGCTTGACATACCAACATTTTAATTTATTACGGAGCTCTGTTAGTACTTATAATTTTTTCACACCATTTTATCTGTCGTGCAATTCTTCTCCAATATGTAATTATGATTTCATGAAAAGAAAATATCATTCAAGAAAAGTAATGTGAAAAAAATAGCCATTAGTATTAATGCTACGAACAAAATAAATATTGGCATGTCTGCTTCAGTAACATTTGAATTACAAAATTTCTCTACCTAAGCATATCCACTGCTCAAAACCATAAATGCCAATATTTTATTTTTCCCGGAGCACGTTTAACTCTGCATTTATTGCATACCACTTTTTTTTAAGAGTAAATTTTCCTTATTTTTTCATAGTAGTGTATTGGAGAAAAATATTCTAAAAATAAATTGGTCCGAAATAAAGGCTCAGCTAAAAACGCTCCGGAATAAATTAAAATATTGGTAGCTATGCTCAAAACATATTATTACAAAGAAGATACAATTTTTCAAATAAAACTATGTTAAAATCTTAATTGCCACGTCACCCACCAGTGGATCATAATAGGCTTGTGTTTTGGAGCACCATAATCTACTTGTGGGTCACGGCAACGTTCACACTTGAAGCCGAATGTACTGTCATTGCCTCCTAAACAACATGCCTTCCGTGTGGTTCGGAAACTTGGCAACAGTTCAAGCGGTAGACAGTGCCACCTGATACAGATTGCGCGACTTTTTCATTCAACTGTCACCAATAAATTTAAGAAGTGATATATGATATATATAACCGATGTTCCTTAGATTCTATTCGCCTTTTATGTATATCAAATCCCACTTTTAAAAATTTTTAGTGGCTGTTGAATAAAAAAGTCGCACAATCTTTACCAGGTGGCGCTGTCTACTGCTTGAACTGTTGCCAAGTTTCCGAGCCACGCGGAAGGGATCTAGTTTAGAAGGCTATGGTATAATAAAGAAACGGAGGTTGAGTGGGGCTGTAGCCCTCCTCACACAGAATTATTTGTCAAATAAAGCTGTTCCGAAGCCTAATTTTAATTGTTTTAACATAAGTTTACATAACATTACTTGTTATCTTACTTCTTAATCTCAAATCTTTATTTATAGTATTAAATTTCAGAGTAAGAGAAGTCATGTGAGTGGCGCACCAGATTGTTTTATTCAAATAAAGGGATTCTAACCATTTTGATATATTAGAAAGTATTTATTTCAATCTTGAAAGAGGAATATTAACAAGAAAGCTAAAACTATATCTATAATAATGTCATATAATATAATTTTGTATAATTATATATTATCTAGAGGCCTAGCAGAACTTAAATAATTTGACGCATGACGGTGAGTGGCCTGTTTTCGTCGGTTAATATATTAGAGCTTTTAAACATTTGGTGCCAATAGCACAACAGGTAGTGCTGCTGTACAGCGATTTCCAAAATTTCAGGGAAAGCTATATTTCAGGTTCTATTTTGTATAACAGAACAAAATTTAATATGAATAAAAGCCATTATGAAACATTATGCTTACTCAATTTGGATGGATATCAGCCAATAGGTGACTCTGCTATACCGAACTTTTCCCTGAAAACGGGAAGGATGTTATTTTCACGGTAAAACTCACGTTCACTCACCTTTCTATAAATAACCACTTTGAATTTTCACGTTTTGTCCTATCTCAAAAATGTCCTTGATGAATTATTATGAAACTTCATGAAATGAATACGTTACGCCTCACGCATTACAGTAAAGGTTTTATCCCGAAAATAAAAGGGAAACCAGTGAATATTTTAACAGATATGAAGATGCTTTGGATCACCCTGTAAAAAAGTAAACTTTGAAATGCATTCGGGTTGAAGCAAAAAATTAAAAGGTATTTTTTCTTTCTTTCTTTTCTATTTCTTTTCTTTTCTTTTTTTTCATTATATATATAAACTTTTATCAATCTACCACATAAATACGTATTAAAAATATAGCAATTAAAAAAAAAAAAAAGTTGCAAAAAATTGCCACTTTTCAAGTTATAATGAGCTCGCTGTTAAACCTAGTGCAAAGACAAAAAAAAAAAAAAAAAAAAAAAAAGGAAATCTTGTATATTACAGTACATTTAGCGTAGTGCAATTAGTATGCAAAAATATTAAATGCCTAAAGAAATATGATTTAATATATATATATATATATATTTTTTTAAATTTTAACTACGAATGTGTGAGCTAAAAAGGTTTTTTATTTGCACAATTAAATAGCCAAAAATATTCATCTACTTTTTTGAAAAATTAAAAAAAAAAAATCATGTAAATTTAAAAAAGGATTTGGTGGTACAATGAACTTGAATTTCAGTTCCTCTCAAAAAAAGCTATAATATGAAGGGTTTTACTAAAAATTTTGATTCAATCAATGGTTGTTGATTATAAATAAAATATTGTCAAAACCAAATAGCATTTCCTTTTTTTTTTTTTTTTTTTTTTTTTTCTTTAGCGCAACTGAAATTCAACTCATTTTATTGCCGAAAAGTTTTTGAATTTGCTCGATATATGTTCGGAGTTTTCACAAAACCCTAGCGGCACACTTATTTACAATACATCTTCAGGATACATCTAGGATATCTATTCATCCTGAAGACATCTTGAAGATAACCTAGGGAGAAGATGTGCTGTCACGAAAGTAACTCCAATAATTTTGGCTAATATATTGTAAATGATTTTTTTAACGAATGCGCATGCGTAATTAAAAATAATTTAGTAAAAATGTTTATATTTCATTAAATATTTACTATATTTGCATTCTGATTGCACTAAGCTCTGTCTAATGCAGTATTTAAAATTTATTAAAATTGGTGTCGCACTACCTAGTATACTACCTAGTACGTTTAATACTACTGCATGTGATGCATAAGACCATAGCTGCCAAGTTTTTTAATTTATTCCGGAATGTTGTTATTCCGGTCCCACCCTTTTTTAATACCGTAATATATGTAGAAAAATTTTCTTTAATATGTATAATAACTATGGTTAAATATGAAAAAAAAAAAAAAAAAAAAAAAAATACTCTAAAAAGATTACGGTGGGAAAAAAAAAAGACGGGGCTAAGAACATTCCGGAATAAATAAAAAAAACTTGGCAGCTATGCATAAGACCATAAATTGCAGAATCCTTACAATAATTGTTTCGGGTGCAAATAATAGCACGACCCTTTATCAGTTGAAATAATTAGGTACTAGTGCAGAAACAAAGGGTGAAAGCAAATGCCAAGCATAATCCCTTGAATAACAAATTCTGTAGTTCATATTTGATTCCCCATATATATAATGGCATTTAAGTAAATTGTTTATAAATTTTGAAAATTAAATTATAATTTTGCAAAATATAAATTAGGAATTAAATATTTCAAATATTTTTTTCTAATTTGAGATAAACTAATTAAAAACTTTTATAGAAGAACACAATATATAGCATTCGACATAAAGTGGAGTCAAAGTAAAATAGCAGTAATAAACGAGTATCAAATATATATCTAATCTTGTCTCTTATATAACAGAAAACGACATAAAATTTGTTTTTCATACCTACGACATAAGCAAAAGATGTCAAGGAATCCATTTCTATGTTCAAACACTTAAACTTACAAGGGAAATATAAAATCTGAAGACATTTATATAATACATTAAATAAACAAAATCATGAAATAATACTGTTTAAATATCTTAAATCCTTGAAGTTTTTTCATATTTAGTTATATAAGTTCAGTCAGTTTCTGGAATTTCTCATGTGACAATATATGACATAAATATTGGTTTTATTACTTATATCATTTTTTTACAGGAAGATATGTGATCATTTTGTATAGCATCTAATGTTGTTAGTTATTTTACTGTTGATAGTTAGACTTTTTTAAGAAATAAAATGCAGCATTTAGTCGATATTACAGAAGTTATTTCATAAAAATATATGAAAGCTTCGTTATTTTCCAAAGGATTTGTACCTGAGTTTTATCAGAGCCAATCTTTTTTGAAATAAGCTGTTTCTTTGCTCAGTCTCATATTGTCAAATATATTGTAACCTAATTCTAAAGGAAAAATAATTACAACCTTGAAAGAAAACTGAGCTGAATTACATAATCAAATGTATCAAAATTTATGTCATTTTAATTTTATAATTAAATTATCAGTTTTTGATTTCTAAAAAGGTTTTTAAATTATCCATATTTTTAGCCTTTCCCCAAAAAAAGTTGAAAAATGTTTATGACTTTGGTTTGTCTGTCTGTTTGTCCTCACTCTAACACTTGTAAATAATAATAGAATTCCTTGAAACTGATGTATGTTATTCACGTTCACTATAGGATGTTCCAAATTAAAAAGGGATTAAATACGAATAAATTGCTTGTGTACAAGGACGCCCGAAAGTATTCCAAACCCTTGCGTTCTATGAAAGGCATTTCTATAAACCCTGTTTTAATACAAATATTTTTCACAAACGTTAATGAAATTGAACTATATTATTCATTTGAATATAAAAGTACTGTTTATAGATTATAGTGTACTAATTTGAATTCATATAAGTTTAAAAATGATATATTACTTATGAAATTATGTTAATTAGAAGCTGAAATACAAAGGGAATATAAACATTTTTATAAAAAGATTTATGACTGACTTATATATGTAGTTTACTCCGAAACTTGCATAATTCTGGGCTATATGCCGTTGAAAATAGTTAGTACGAAATATAAGTGGAAATCAGAATTCGAAATTCTGTAAAACATAAAAGAATGAAAACGTTCTGGGTTTTCCAAAGTTTTCTCCGAAAGTTTCGTACGGAATTTGAACGGCTTATATCACTTAAATAGTCTGCAATAAAAGTACTTTAAAATATCTTATGAATATCTTTGATATATTTTAAACTGAAAATGGCTAACCTATCAAGGGCGATTAGAGATTTCTATTGAAATCTGGTTAAAATTTAAGAAAATTTCAAAACTGCTTTTTCACAGCCCAGTTCACAAAAGAAAAATAGAAAAAAAAAAGCATTATTATTCTTTAAAAGTAAATTTTGTCTCTTTGCATAAAAAGGTGGAAAGAAAAAAAAGCTGCTGTTCCTTAGATTTTTTAACTGCAGACAGGTGAGAAGTAATGGCATAATAATTACCAATATCTGCTAAAATCGATTTAAAATTGAAAAAAATTAAAAAACTGCTTTTTTTATTTCTAGAAAATCGCCCCTCTCATTTGATACCGAATTTTTAGAAATCGGGCTGATATTTCTAATTTATTTCGGCATTTAACGTTGCTTAAGCTTAGAATTGACTCATTTGTTAATCGACATACGTTGACATTTTAATTAATATCTCCGCAACTAACTAAAATTTTTAAATTCTATTTTCACTATCCCCCAGAGAAGGCTGCTGAGCATCCGTATGTCAATTTTTGTACTTTTGCGTTCAATAAGAGTTGAACGTACAGAAGAACAGACAGACAGACAAACCTTTCCTTTTATTATTATAGATAGACTAACCACCTTCGGCGACCAGCTGGCTCGCGGTCCTTGAAAAATCTGACCATATCAAAGTCCCGCTCGGCCCTTATGTTAATAGTTTTGGATCCATTATGTGGATCGTTAGAATCCTTTATTTGGGTCGGATGGGACAGAAATGGGCATTATTACATTTATTTCTGACTTTATTGGGGGTCTAATATAATTTCAATTTTTTTTTTATCATAATTTTAGAATATTCCTTTTCTTGTTTGTTTTTTTTCCCTCTCTCTCTATATATATCTTTTTTTAAAGTTATTTGAGACATTTTTATTATTATTTTTTTTCATTTCATAAAATTAATTATGTATGCTATTTGATTTTAAAACTCATTTTACTTCAATATGTTTTGTCATACTTTCTGTTATATCCTATGTTTTACAGATAATAAGCATTTTACAAATATTTTAAAATGAAAGATCATTTTGCCCTTCAGTGAAGGTAAAATAACCCTTTGGATCCATTTAATTTTTTTTTCATTACTCAATTTAAGTTAAAAATATTATTAAAGTACGTTTATAATGCAGAATGTAATGTAAAACACACTAGTAAAGGGACAACAAAGTTTTATTTAAACATTAATGTTGTTTTACGCAAGTTTTTCCCTTAAGGGCCCGCTTCACTCACCGCCGCCGGAAGCCGAAGCTAATTTTATTCTACAGGAAATTTTTCTTTACAAATAACTTATTAACTAACACATATTTTTAAATTCTGTTTCACATTCTGAAAATTCCCAGCTGTTAAATTGACGGACCTTTTTTAAAAAAAATTATTTTTTTTAATTTTTTATATTTTATTTTGAAGCTGCAAAATACGAATTTTCAATATGTGAATTTTTTTCATTTTGCAATTTCAAAAAAAAAAAAAAAAAAAAAAAAAAATTAAAAAAAGGTCTGTCAATTTAATAACTGGGAATTTTCTGAATGTGAAAACAGAATTTAAAAATATGTATCAGTTAATAAGTTATTTGTAAAGAAAATTTCCCCATAGAATAACATTGGGTAGGGCTTCCGGCGACGGTAAGTGAAGAAGGCCGTTAAGGGGGATCATTTTAGGACACCTTTCCCTTATACAGTTAAAAAAAAAAAAGTTTGAACACGTATTAATATTTGTTATTAAAGCATGTTCACAACAGACTCACACACAGAGAGAAACCGAAAATCTGAAAGAAAAAAATCGGATTAAGGGTACTTTAAAGCGTGTAAATATAGCAAAAACTCAATTTGGATAATTTGACCCAAAAACGGTACTCTTAGTACCGTATATCTAAAGAAGAAAATAAGAAGTGAAATGAAACTATATGCAGATCAGAATTTTTTTAATATAGTCATTTATTGTCGAAACGTCAGTGGAGGCCCTTTTTTGAGAATCAAAACGGTTTTGGGTTCCGTCTGTGTGTTTGTTCGTTTGTTTGTCTGTCGCGCGCTAACGGCCGCAAAAATCCCGATATCGACTTTAAATTTGGTACACATGTTCGTGAGCCCTACGGAATCAGCTGTATAGTTTTGGGTGTGTATTCCATTTGTAGTTTGTGTACAGGGACAAGCTAAAGTTTTTCTTAATCATTACGGCCTATGGAAAGAATTTGTATGTACCGCGATAGCCACCGCAAAAATCAAGCTGTTGACTTGCAATTCGGTACACATATTTATGAACCACACAGAATTTTCGCTATATAGTTTTGGGTGTGTATTCCGATTGTATTTCGTGTACAGGGACGTGTACACACCAAAATTTTTTTTATCATTACAGGCTACGGGCAGAATTTGTATGTGCCGCAATAGCAACCGCAAAATACCTCTGATTGACTTGCAAATTGACACACATATTGAGGCTCTGTATAGAAATGTCTATATAATTTTTTATGTCTACATTTTTTATGGATTGTGTACAGGGACCCGCCAAAATTCTTATTGCAGCATATGGGGTGAATTTCGTATAAACGCATTTTGACATCATTACTTTGCTATCAACAAAATGAAATTAACGTACATTACTGAGATGCTTAAACTTATGTTTTCTGCAGAAAATAATATGTGTTCTGAAGCCTCCTAATTACACATACAAAAGTGTTCTGACAATGTAATGTAATCAGCCAAATTATATCAAATTTCGAACAATTATTCATGAAAACGTATAATAAGCTGAATAGTTTTTACTGGTGTATACAATGTTTATGGTTCGTTTACGGAGACACGCAAAAGAATTCCTTGACATTAGAGCCTATGAATAAATTTTTATTTAAGCGCACTTTAATGCGTTTATGCTGCATTCAGCATAATGGAATTAACATGCATTATAAAGATGCTTAAAAGCATGTTTTCTCAAGAAAAAGGATATGTATAGACTAAATAATTTATTTACGGGATCCCACAAAAGAATCCCGATGACGTACCGTAATCATTCAAATAATGCCAAAATAGGATGAAATATTAATGAGTTATAATTAATTAAATAGGTGTATTCTTTTTAGTGTATATAGTTACTGTGGCTCCTTTTCTGGGATATATAAAAGAATTTCCTACCATTACGGTCTATAATCGGCATTTCTTAAAAGTGCATTTTAACATGCTTACACCTTGTTAAATATAAGGAAATTTTATTAGAATTTAAAAAGAATGTTTTTCAGTGGAGAAGTATGGGCATAGAATTGGTAATTGGTACAGAGTTACACAAAATAATTCCAATATGTTATGTAATCATTTTACATGAATCTTGGTACAAGTATTTATTAATTACAGCAAATTAATACAAGACAATCAGTTATTATTAATATATGATATACATATAGATAGTTATAGAAAGAGAGGAAATGCCGGGGGATTGATGGGGCGGTAGCCCTGCACAGAAACGTTTCTGTTTATGTAGCAAATTAATCGAATCAATATATATATATATATATATATATATATATATATATATATTATATAATAAGGAATAAATAAAAATGATCTGTTGAATAATGATCTGTTGATGCAAATAGGGCGTTGAGGTCCCTGGTCTGCAGATCCACTAGTTTATTTTATTTTTTAAATGTAATTATTTATCAGAAATTACAGTCATTTTTTAAAACATTCTTTATTATACACTCCATTACTTTCCCTATTTACTCGTTTAATTTACTCATAGTATTTACGCTTTTAATTATCTTAATAAACTTAAAGAATCTATTCTTTATCATCTTTTCTATTTTCGGCTGCATAAAGTTGGACTAAATTTCCCCTTCTTTTCCCGTGAGATTTAGAGCAATTTTATGGATATTTTAGAGCGTAATAGACGGCTTTCATAAAAATGCCTTTCACTTTCATTACATTGTTTTCCTTTTAATGCTACTTCAACCAATAATTTTAAAATTAAGATCTTTGTTTACAATGTCTAGTGGAAAATATATGTATTCTGTTTAAATTCAGAATTTCTAATTTATTTATAACTTCAGAATAAATAGGTTTATTCGTGGTTAAGTTAAGGATGTAAACAACGAATTGTAAGTTGAATAACTTGTTTAGTACTTTTTTAATTTGAAAACTAAAGTTATTTTATAAATTAACTTATTTAGAAAAAATGCTGCATTTTAAGAGAATAACTTTTATACAAAAGACTGTATGAAACTACCGTGCAAAAGCACGGTATATTTTGGTTTAATTTTAATTTACATCCTGTTTTGATGTAATTTACATCAAAATTTGTTTGATAAATGATGAAACCTTTAGTTCATAATAATATGTAAGCTGGTTTGTGTTTAAATTAAAATTTATTGTTTAAAAATTTCAGATTTTTAGCAGTTGCTTGGTATTTATTTGAATTAATTTAGTAGTTTAGTTTTATTAAATATATATTTAGTTACAGAGCTAAAAAAAAAAAATGTTATATATCGTAACTTATTAAAGGCATTATCTATAAAAAATGTATTTGAAAATATTATATAAATACAGAGCTGCCATTCTAATCCGGCAAATTGTTTGTACCGTCCCTTTTTCTACACGACTTAATTTTTAGAGTATTTGTTTTCTTAATTCATCGTAAATATATTTGTATCGTATATATACTTTTTAAATAATCAATCTTTTTTTTTCCTATTAAATCTGGATTATCTGGAATGTATACCTAAATAGTCCCTACACTAAATGAATAAACTTGAAAATTTTGTTTCCTATAATATTTTCTCTTTTTTTCCCATTTATTCAATTAAATTATTAGGTTTTATTTAAATATTTGAAACCTAATTACTACATTTTACAGTATACTTAAATAGATTTAAAAAAAAAAAATATGCATGTTCTGTTATTGTTTATGAATATTTTCGGGGAGCAATGCAAATATAGAATCACAGTATTCGATTCAAAGTTGCAGTGTTGTTGAACAACTACAATGAAGGATGTATCAAAATGAAAAATTAACTCCAGATTTAAGGAACATATGAGCAACATAAAATACGGCAATACTACTACTGCGTTAACCAGAGTCCACCAAAGCAGTAACATTGACATAAAATTTAACGAAACTACAAAAATCGCAAATTATGACAATACTGAATACACTTTCTTTCTCGAAACTATAGAGATAATTAGTACTTGTAATTCGTGTAATGACCACGAATCTAAGGTAAAACTGGACTCATTAGGGCGCAACCTATTAAAAGAAAGAACGAAAATTAAAGAAAGACAATGCTTAGTCTCAACAACCACTTCGAGTATGTCAAAGCCGCGGCGGATCCGCCGGCGCAAGCTGCTACAGCACCTCCGTAAAAGTGTGGAGCTTGACAAGTAAGGTTTTAAAGTTCAACCCTTTGCGCTCGGCATATTTTCCGTAAGACACGCCTTTTGGCGTTCCTTTAAAACGTCACACGTATAGTTTCCAACTTACTACCTTTTGGCTACCGAAAAATTGTAATAATTTGTTTTATTTTACTTCATCATTAACCCGTTAGTAGTCGCTAGTTCGTCGATTTGTCGCCCATCCTTAAGTGTTGCCAGATTTTTTTATTCGATAGCCACCAAAAATTTTCATAAGTGGCATTTGATATACATAAAAGGCGAATAAACTCGAAGAAACGTCGATCACATCACTTTTTAAAATTATTGGTGACAGTAAAATAAAAAGTGCGCAATCTGTAATAGGTGGCGCTGCCTATAGAGACTACTAACGGGTTAAATAAAATAAATCTTTCTGTTAAAATTTTCCGGTAGCCGAAAGGTAGCCTATAGTTCCACGTTTTAGAAAAATAACATTTGATTTGCAGAGGAACATCTTAACCTTTTAACGTTCACTACTTAATTTATTTTAAAAATTACTAAACTAATTTTAAAAAATGGCTTTTAAACA
The DNA here is from genome assembly GCA_963930645.1 of Salticus scenicus. Lineage (NCBI taxonomy): Eukaryota > Metazoa > Arthropoda > Arachnida > Araneae > Salticidae > Salticus > Salticus scenicus. Next base: position 49,748,180 of record OZ005659.1, read on the forward strand.
CGTAGCTGATCATAAATATTTAAAAAATAAAAAATTAGCATTCTTCCTTTTCGAGAAATTTTCGGTTTGAAACATCTGTAAGTAAACCTTATCAAATTCAAATAATATTTAATTTAATAAATAAATCACTTTATAAGTAAACATTATCGACAACAAAAACTCGTAAAAATTGCATAGATCCCAACATTTCAATTTATTCCGGAGTATTTTAACCCTTTGCGGCGCAAGGTAATTCGGTTCATTTAAATTGCACTGCCACCGGAATTTACGAACATAATTAAAATAGAAGAAATTTTAAATTTTCACATTTATAAAAGGGACATTTCTGCTATGTTATAAATGTGAATTTTTGCTAAAAAATTTCCGGGATGAGTTTTTGCACTTGAGAATTAAAATTATGTCTTCCATCAACGGGAACACTGCGACAGAAAGGGTTAAGGCGTGGCTCGATTTTTTAATGTCCCCTCAGAAGGGATACGAGCAATAAAGGTTAATTAATGTTAAACATTTAAAATTTATTTAAATTTAAAATTTTCAGTTTCTTCTGACTTAATTATGCAATGAACATCACTTGAGAAAAGGAAAAACAAGAATTATTTTTTAAGCATTGTAACAACAAATAAAACAGTGAAAATATCCACGAGCACGTAAACAATCAGGTGAAAAAAATCTGGAATGCAGAAACTTCAACGTTCTAAATTATATAAGCTGTTTCTTAAACGGATATCTAAATTCGATTAGTTCTTAAATCACATCTTGTCATAGAATTTGACATAAATATTAGGATTCTTTTGATTTTCAGCAGAAGAAAATATGATTTTTCTGTTTAAAACGGACGAGGTTAGTGTAAAGAATAAAAGTTAGATTTTTCTCGTAAAGAATAAGAATATATTTGATTTTTCATTTGATATATTGTTTACGTCGTTGCAAAAGTCATTTCATGAAGGTATTTCGTGATGTTTGACATTTGGTATTAAATTTTGCTTTTCATTCTTATAACAGATGCTGGAAAATTTTAGTTATATATATATATATATTCATATGAAAAAGAAGTAGTCTGAAAATTTTCAACTTCTGGTTTTAAAAATTTCTTCGTTTTGAGATATGTTGAACAAAAATGTGCAACTTTTAAAAGTATTTATATAAAAGTATTAGCGTATCAAACAAATGTTTTGAGTACTGATATGAGGTCAGGGATGGAACACGGGCGCAGAACCCATACCACTATCAATTTAACAAAATTTTCTACTTCTTAAATCGACGATATTATAGGTACAGAATTTTTTTAAACAATTACCGGTACGGATTTTGCTCCCGTGTTCCATCCCTGTGAGGTTTAATACAGATTACCCAGACTAGAGACCGAATACCATCAAATACTTTCAGATATTTTTAATTAGAAACCATATAAATGAATTAGATGAAAATTTATTTTGAACATAGTCATAAATCGATGAAAACTAGATTTTAGCCTACATTGCCTGCTGGTATTTTGCAGGTAATATTTCACTTGCAGAGCTGCCAGCCTAATCTGGCAAATTGTTAATACCGCCCATTTTTTCTACACCACTTAATTTTTAGAGTAATTCTTTTTCTGCACAACTTAATTTTTAGAGTATTTATTTTCTTAATTCATCGTAAATGTATTTGTAGAGAATTATTCTAAAAATTAAGTGGTGTAGAAAAATGGGCGGTACAAACAATTTGCCGGATTAGGTTGGCAGCTCTGCACTTGTTTTAAACAGTATAAAGGAAGAATGGGTTAGCATGGGAATTTTATATATTTTTATCGAAAAAGTACATTAAAAATATTTTTAATAAATGATTCTTTTTTTCAATAATTTTCATATTTGTCTTCATTTTGGTTAATAAATCATAGTATTTGGAAATACAGTTCTTTTTTTTTTTTTTTTTTTTTTTTTATGATTTAATATATATATATAATTATTTTGTAAATATAAAATTACGAGAATAATTGTAGAAAAAAAATACAAAAATGTCTTAAAAAAATTTAGATATTTCAAAATATATACCTCTCTCCCAGACTGAAGATAGCATGTAAAAAATAATACAATTTTGCAAAAATGTTCATAGAGCCAAACCATAACTATTGATAAGTACCTATTTTTGATTACTAGAGTTACACTGTTTTTCATATTAAATAGCTATAATTTTATAATAAAGTTTACACGTTGTCTTCGGGATAATTTCCTATTCTGAACAATAAGCTCCGTCTTTTGGTGTAACTCTAAAGTGTTATATTATTTAATAAAATGATTTTACGTATTCGTGAATAAATTATTAAAATTTTATCCTTTGCAATCGATGCCGTAAATGCCACTAACGTATACACTGCCAGCACATAAAGCGTTAAGCACAAATACGTAAAATCGTTTTTTAAAGTGAAATATGTCTTTGCCTAAAGGCGGGGCTCGTTTTCCTTAAAAAACGAACTTTTGCGTAAACCACAACACAAGCTATATGTTTATTATTCTTTAAATTTATTACCTTCAGGGGCGGTGCTATAGATTTTCTAGGACACTGTCATGAATAAGAAATTTCCGCTGTTTTGCTACCATTATTTTTACACAATATATGTCCTATTCAAACGATATATATTTTTATATAATATTGGTAATATTTAAACTATAAAGATTTCTGTATTAAAATAAGGGTAAAAAATTTCGAATCCCAAAAATTGTTCTGGAAAAAAGGTGGAGACTTCAAACTATGTCTTTTTCAAATTCTGGTGGCTCTTGGTTTCAAATAAGCGTAATTATATTGCCCCAGCAAGGGTTAAAAGTTAAGGTGCTGAGCAACAATTACACATAACATTTACAAACACAACTCCCCTCTCACACATATACGCAAAAAAAAATAAGTAAATAAAATAGAAAATGTTAATAGATTAAAACTGCTAAATATAAAGCAACTATTATATTGTTAAAACTTATTAAGCTTATAGGTCTTCGTGATAATTAACACATTGATGAGTCGTTCATTACGAAAATAAACTCTTTAATAATTAACAATCATAAATGAAACAAGCACGCATTACTTAGCGCGCGGCGTACTACTCACTGACATTGACATACTACGGGACCTTTTTCTCGGCAAGGCTGAAAAACAGAATGTTCTGTGAGTTGAAGTTGAAGTACATATTTTGTAAGTGAAAGTAGAAGTACATATTCTGAAAGTGAAAGTAGCAGTTGTTGTACATAAATTATAGATGTCGCTACGAGCACTACAGGAGTTCACTTCATCAATGAATCTTTGAAAAGTACTAGACGCATTGCACAGACCAAATTGCATCCGAGTGCTCTCGAAGAGTTCGAAAGGTGTACAAATTGCAGTTTTATGGATGTCTTCGTGAGCAATCGGAATTTGATGATAAGCTTTAACTAAATCAATGTGAGAAAATATTGTTGTCCCATGAAGCTCGCTAGTAAAATCAACGATATTAGGGATTGGATACTTGTCTTTTTGGTTTGAGCATTAAGAGCTCGATAGTCACCAACGAGATGCCAATCATCGCTTCCTTTTTTAGGGACCATATGTAAAGGGGAAGCATAATTACTTTTGGATGGGCGAATATGGCCTAAATCCAACATGTGCTGAAATTCTAATTTTGCAATTTTTAAACGATCGGGAGCAAGCCGACGTGGTTTAGCAAAAACGGGAAAGCCAAATGTTTCAATATGATGCTTAACAGAATGTTTAATAATTTGGTCTGCACATGGAGGTTTAGTAATACTAGGAAATTCATTTAACAATTGAGAGAAATTATTATCATTAAATACAGATTTTATAGAATAAATATGAGCAATTTTAATCGTACCATTAGACTTTAATTTTGTATTAGCGTCGATTAATCGAAAATTTCTAAGATCTGGCTGTAAGTTAAAATAGTGTAAAAAATCTGCACCAATTATAGCTGTAGACACATTGCATACATAAAAAGGATAAATAAAAGTTTTTCTTAAACCTAAATTGAGTGATAAAAGTTTCTGTTTATATACATTAATAGAAGTGCCGTTAGCAGCTTTAAAAGTTTGTATAGGAGTGCTTACCTTATCAACTGTGGCAGCTGGTATAATATAACAATCGCTACCAGTATCGATGAGAAAATTAACATTAGACCGACGATCTTGCACAAAAAGGCGACGAGAACTATTAGTATACCAGGCGTATGTCGCCGCTACTCCTGGGGTGTGTTGTTTTCCTGGAAGGTGCACGGTGGTGAACATTTATTGGCTTTAGAGCCAAATTTTTTATGATACCAGCATATGGCATCGTTCTTTAGAGACGGGCTCCTTGGTCGAAAAAACCGACGACTACGAGAAATACTTCTCGAACGTCTTAGCGATGCTACTTCTTTACGCAGAAGTTTAATCTCTTTCAGCAGATCTGAGTCATTGTTGCAGGAAGCGTTCGAAATGGAACTAGTTTCTATTGCACTCACCTGGGCAGGTGTGATGTCCAGAATTTTGTCGGCTATTTCAGCAGCTTTTTGGGAAGTGAGAGGAGTTATAGACGCCAAAATTGATTGCACGTTTGAATGCAGTTGTTGCAGGAAAAGCTCAAGTAGCAGGGCATCTGTGACGTTATGGTTCTCTGCACGCCGTTGCATAAGACGAAGCAGGTCAGAGGGCTTCCGATCTCCCAGTTGTTCTCCTGTAAGCAACCGTCTAATTTCTTGAGATTTACTCTCTCCACACCGAGATATCACCTCATCTTTTAGCTTTCCGTAGGGGTCATTACTGTCAGGGGAAATAATTATGTCCCGGACAGTCATTGCAACAGCTGGCGGAAGATTTGCTACACAGTAATTATATTTAGTTTGGATTCCGTTATGGCCTTTGGAGTAGCTAATTCAAACGTAGATTCAATCATAGTAAACCACAACAAGGGGTCTGCTGGAATAAAGTTAGGAATCTCGACTGCAGAAACATCACTCATAGTGAATCCGTAGCAGAAGAGATTCAAAACAGAAGCAATAAAAAGTTAAGATTGGTTTCGATTTGAAACCGAAACTCTAGCTGCACGTAAACATTACACAGAAGGATGAAGGATGAAAGTTTTCTAAGTCCAAAGTCACCATTTATAGGTCTTCGTGATAATTAACACATTGATAAGTCGTTCATTACGAAAATAAACTCTTTAATAATTAACAATCATAAATGAAACAAGCACGCATTACTTAGCGCGCGGCGTACTACTCACTGACATTGACATACTACGGGACCTTTTTCCCGGCAAGGCTGAAAAACAGAATGTTCTGTAAGTTGAAGTTGAAGTACATATTTTGTAAGTGAAAGTAGAAGTACATATTCTGAAAGTGAAAGTAGCAGTTGCTGTACATAAATTACAGATGTCGCTACGATCACTACAAGCTTATAACATTCATAAAACAGCTTATTAAATTTGAATAGAATAAGTGTGATGGTAAAAAACGAAAGCTTCTTATGTGTGCTTTGTTGTTGATGTTGTTCTCATAAATAATTATATAAACCTGTATGGCACAGCTCATCTTAATTTTAAAATTCAAAATCACCGAATCAAATATCGATAGAAGAAATGAATAAACGTTATATTTATTCTGAAGGTTTAAAGCTTTTATGCAAAAGTTTTGAAATTAGCATTAAAAGTTGTAAACAGATTTACAAAATTTTACATTTACTTGTAAATAAATGCAGGGGTCGTATACCCCTTCCGTTTATTACACTTTCATGACACTTTTAGAAATGAGAATTTTCCGACTTTTTTGCTACCACTATTTTCAAATTTTCATGAAAAAGGGCGGGCGTACGACCTTCAATTGGTAAATGTTCAATACAAGATCAGGGTGGTCACAGTCCCATCTTTTTTCCCTGATTCTTCCACAAAAATATTAATATAATAATTTTTACTTAATTAAAGGCGCAAACATAATATTAAAAATTCCGGAAAAAAAAATGATGGAAGAATCAGGAATTAGGGAAAAAAATTCGCTCTGTGGCCACCTTGAAGATTTCAAACTTTCCTTTGCGACATTAACACTTCGTTACCTCTGACGCAGTTTCAGGTCATTTGAAAATCTCTAACTCCACCTGTGGGTGTTTCTTTCGCAAATTGCATGTTATTTATTTCTTAAAAATATACCCAATATTCAAATTTGTATTACCATACTTGCCAACCAACTCATTATGAACCGTGCAATTTTTAGTACCTGCCTTTTATTTGACACCAATAATTTTTTTAGAGTAATATTAGTCTTATTTAATCGTAACAACATTTGGAGAGAATAACTCTAAAAATATACTGGTGTGAGAAAAGGAGGGGGGGGGGGTTTCAGGGGGCGTTAACAATTGTACAGTTATTAATGAGATGGTTGGCAAGTATGTATTATCAATATACTATGAATATAAATGCTTTGATTAGAAAGAGTGTAACTATAATGTATATCTATTTGTAATATAAATATGAATACGGAAAATTTTGTTCTGAAATATTGGAACTGGGGAGAAACTACATATTGTCACTGGGGGTCCGCCCACAGGCGGACCTTAAAGTGAAAAAAATAAAAACATGCGGTCGCGAAAGTTTTAACAGGCAGGGTTGCCGATATTTTAATTTATTCCGGAGCGTTTTTAGCAAAGCCTTTATTCCATATCACATTTTTTTTTTTTTTTTTTTACCTCAGTTATATATTGGAAAAAAATATTCTAAAAATAAAGTGGTGCAAAAGAAATGCGATGCTGAAAATGCTCTAAAATAAATTAAAATGTCAGAAACTATAAACAGGGGTCATACGCCCCGCCCTTTTTCCATGTCATTTTCTGAGATGAGAAATTTTCTCTTTTATTGCTACCACTCATATATATATACAATACTCTCATGACGTATTACAAAAAAATATCATAATGGATTTTGCATAAAGTTAATGGTGGCATAAAAGGCGAAAATGCTTCATAACTGAAAGCTGAAAATAACATGGAAAAAAGTACTAGAGCACTGTAAGTTAGACTAGAGCATTATTGCAGCCTATGTTGGTAAACTTCTGTATAAGCTTTCACATTAACTGGATTTGTAGTAAACCTTATTTTGAATACCATTTTTAAATGAAACAATCTTTTTTTTTCTTTTTCTTTTTTTAAGATATGTTCTACAAACAAATAATATAGATTACTAAAAAGAAAAAAAAGTGATATAATCTCTATTCTATTTTATCAAGACATATTACTTTAAAAGTACAGTAAATATTTTGATATAAAGATAATGGTACCAAAACTACGAGAAAAATTCTCATCTTTGAAAGTGTCGCGAAAAAATATGCAGAGACTTCGACCTCTGCTTGCTGGCCGACATGTTTACATTTGAATAATGAAAGATTTGCTGATTTTAATAATTACAGGGATGGAACACGGGCGCAGAATTCATACCACTATGAAAGTAAGAAAATTTTCTACCTCTTAAATCAACGATATTATAGGCATGGAAATTTCTTAAACAGATTCCGGTATGAATTCTGCGCCCGTGTTCCATCCCTGTAATTAAAGAATTTTTATGTCATAAGTGAACGAGACATTATAAAGGAATGTGTTATTTACAGATGCGAGATTTTATAACGCTATAAAAAAAATCAAATTCAAATGATTATGTGTTTCTTTTTCATTTGGTAGAATTATTTTCCAAGAAATTGTTAGTATTTTTCCGGCAAATTTTGCTTGAAAATTTATTTGGGAGCCGTGACATTATTGTACTGTTCCTATAAAAGAGAATTCTTTTATGTACTAATTGCTTAATTTTTACTATCAAATTGATCAGTTTTTAATTCGACTGTAGGACATTCTTTAAATTAAGATTACTTTAAATAATTATAAAGAATTTAATAAAATAAAAATAAATAAATGGAACATAATTTCCAGGGTTCTCACTCGTCACTTTTTGGGGTAATGGAAATTACGAAAAGCATTTTTTCAAAAGAATTTTTTATGATTGACCTTAATCGCGAAAAAATATTGAAATGTAATACTAAAAAATTGTTCGTTACCCTAAAAAGTGTCGAATGGGAATCCCGGATGTCTGTAAGATCTTAACAAATAATGTTTTTATTTTTATTTTTTATTTAATAATAGGCGTTGCAAAATTGAAATACAAAACAAGATTAGTCTAATTGTAACTGGACCACACTCTTCTCTACCTGTCCATTTTCTGTCGCTAAATCTATTGTAATTTAATGGGGAAATTTGTCACGATAATTACTTATATATATATAAATTTTCAAAAGTTTAATTTGTTCTTGTTTACCAAATATACACATACGCACACATATAAATACTTTTAATATTTAATGTCAGAAAGTGCAAAAAATGCACTTAGTTCATTATTTTGCATTTTTAGTTCAAAATAAAACATTAAAATAATAATTATAATAATAATAATCTGATTAGAACTATGAACAGGTATAGAAAAACGTAGTGGAAGTAGGTACACTGGTGGACAAAATTAAAGCATACTTGCCAACATCCTAATTAATATTCCGTAGTGTTGTTAATCCCGCCCCTTTTTCTACACCAGTAAATTTTTAAAGTAATATTATCCAAATGCAATTACGATTAAATAAGAAGAAAAATACTCTAAAAAAATACTGGTGTGAAAAACAAGTCGGGGCTAAAAATACTATGGAATATTAATTAGTATGTGGCAAGTATTGGTTAAAGCAACAATCTGTTTTCTCGTTCTCTTCTTTTGCACATAATTTTTAAACAAATAAACATATCAACATAAAATTTGGATGGCCTGTTCGTTATGAAATTATTAACCGAATTTTATGTAACTTTAGCGTAAGAATAATTTTTAAGCTAATAAATATTCATTTTTCTCTCAAAAGTAAGCTTTGGAAAAAAGAAAAATTTCAATAATTTTTGGAAAGAACAGTTAGTGAAAAATGATCATAATGATGCCTTACAGATAGTTGTAGATGCATACGCATCCATATGTTAGATTACTACCAAATCTTTTTACCTTTGTTCACAGTTCTGTTTCGTATTTTTCTTCTTTTTTTCGCATGTGAATAACTTTTTAAAAAATATGCATACAAACATGAAAATTGGATAAGATGTTCATTAAAAAAATTTTTGTCGACATCATTATTATTCTAGTGCTGAGTATAGTTTCCAAATCAGTAATTATATATTTTTTAAAAAGTCCATTATAAAAGAAAAAGGAAAGTTATTACAGAAAGAACAAGTCCTTACGGCTTATTCGGAAGGGAAGGTTGATTTCTTTTTCCTTATCAAGTAGCCGTCATTTTGTTTCAAAATGTCGGCTACAAATTATTAATGCAATTGGTAGAAATATTGAAGTAGGCTAGGCACATATGGAGTTTTAAGCAAATCGGTTCATAAATACCTTTTTATGTGAAGTTACAATTTTCAAGGGGCCTGCGCTTGGAAACAAGATGGTGAGCCAAGTTAACAAATATATCAAAAGCATTTGTGAGATAAGTCTCCTGTACAAATTTAGTTCGAATTAATTCAGGATCTCAAAAATCATCGTGGTGAAAAATTAAGTGGATCAAAATGGCAGAGAAACCTGCTCAGTGAACTAATCTAAGATGTTGTTGCAAATTTGTAAATAATTCTATTTTTATTTTATTTATTTATTTTTATTTATTAATATTATTATTATTATTTTGTAAATTCTTTCAAAGAGGCTTAATAAGTTGATAAATTGTTACTTTTCTGCATTTCTAGTTTGTTTTAGAGTAAAAACAGCCTAATTTTCCCTTAAAAATGCATTAAAAAGCTTTAATAAGGCAGGCAATGGATTTGGTGCCAAATTTGGTGACTTTTTCCCCTTGGCGACTTTGTTGGCGTCTTTTGGCGAGAAAATCCTAACTACCAATATATCAAAGATGGACGTTGTAACATGATTGGTTAACGAGTTACGTGAAATTTCTAAATTTTTCTGGGTTTGATAAAGGGGTATAAAAGGTGGCCGAACGTGCCAAGTCAGTCAGTCGCAGTTGAGTTTCGCCAAACGCTTGCATTGCTTCTGAAGGAGCTCTGAGCGTCTTTAAATGAGCCTTACTTTATGTTAATGCTTTGATACAGTTTGAACTGCGAATTTGCTGTTGACAGCTTTTATTTAAGGTGCAGGGATGGAACACGGGCGCAGAATTCATACCGGAATGTGTTTAAGAAATTTCTCTACCTATAATAACGTCGATTTAAGAGGTAGAAAATTTTCTTACATTGACAGTGGAATGAATTCTGCGCCCGTGTTCCATCCCTGAAGGTGTACATAGGTTCACTATCAAACTGTGGTTCAAATCAGTGCAGTGTTTCAAAAGTTATTGTTGTGGCAAATTTTCAAGTGGCAGTCTAAGTGGCTACTTGGAAACAAAATGACGAAACAACTTGCCCAGTGAAATCATCCAATATATTTGTATGATAAATTCATTGTCCAGCTCTAATTCAAATTAAATCAGTATTTCAAAAATTATCGACATAAGAAATTTTCAAGTGACACCCATTGGAAAAAAAAAAAGCTGAGTGAGATGCCCAGGGAACATATCTGAGATATTTGAATGATAAATCCGCTACCCAAATTTGATGCGAATTGGTTGAATATTACTAAAGTTACCATAATCATAAATTTTCAAGTGGCCGCCACTTGGAAATAAAATTGCGGATGAAGTCACCAAGTGAACTTATATAAGATACTTGAACCATAAATTCACTATCCAACTTTTATTTGAATCAGTTTAGTATTTTAAAAGTTATGATGATGACATATTGATTTCAAGTGGTCTCCACTTGAAAGCAAAATGGCGGAGCAACGTGATTAGCAAACTCATCCAAAATGTAAGTTCACTGTCCAAATTTGGTTTGATTTGGAGCATTATTTCAGAAGTTATCGTGATTTTAAATTTTCAAGTGGTAGCCTGATTTCAAGTGACCCCACTTAACTTAAGATATCTGCCACGTTATTAAAAATGGCGGATATAGTTTATTAATAAACTTTATTGAGATCCTTATGTGGTCTGTATTTATATCAAAATTCAAACAAATTCGGAATATACAATTTAAATTTGAAATTTTCAAGTGGTGTCCACTTGAAAACAAAATGGCGAAGCAACTTGATTAACAAACTCATCTAAGATATTTATAAGATAAGTTAAGACACTGTCCAAATTTGGTTCCATTTGGAGTATTATTTCGGAAGTTATAGTGATTTTAAATTTTCAAGTGGTAGCCTGATTTCAAGTGGTCCCGCTTAACTTAAAATATCTGCCACTTCATTAAAAATGGCGGATAAACTACATTAACAAACTTCATTGAGACCCTTATGTGGCCTGTATTTACATCAAAATTCAAGCAAATCCTGCTTTGAATATGCTTTTTACAATGTCGGTTTGAAATTTTCAAGTGGCTGCCACTTGAAAACAAAAAGTCGGAGTAACTTAGTTAACTGACTCATCCAAGATATTAATAAGATCAGTTCACTGTCCAAATTTGGTTCGATTTGGAGTTGTATTTTGGGAGTTATCGTGATGACAAAATTTCCATTATTGATATATATATATAGATAGATTGATTGATAGATAGATAGATAGATAGATAAACGAAGTAATTGCAATAGGTTGATTTCTAAAGAAATCAACCTAAAAATCGAGATTTAGTTTAACATTTCAAGGCATGTGCGTCTTTACCTATCTCTAATGTATCCTTAACGCCACTTTTCATTAAGTGTTCTTTCCTAAAATTATTGAAATTTTATATTTTTTTTCCAAAGCTTACTTTTGAGAGAAAAATGAATATTTATGAGCTTAAAAATTACCCTTATGCTAAAGTTACATAAAATTCGGTTAATAATATGATTACGAACATGCCATCCAAATTTTATGTTCTTATGTTTATTTGTTTAAAAATTATGTGTAAAAGAAGAGAACAAGAAAACAGGTTGTTGCTTTAATTTTGTCCACCAGTGTATTTTATTTGTATTATACTTATAAAAGTTTTCAACAAATAAATTATTTTCTTTTCCACCGGTCACAGTTTACAGGTAAAAATATAGTCTTAAAAGTATTCTATATAAATCTGTCTCCCTGAATTATACGTTGATAATTAGGAATTAAGTACTGTTGTGAAAGCAGTACTTCATATAGTTCTCTTGAGTTAGTAATATTCGGGTCTGGGGCCGGGCTTCTTATAATTATTTTATTTCAAAAGTCTACCCTGCACTGTGTTACTAGATGCAGTAATATTTCTCTACCATAGAGTAACTCAGCTTTGTTTTCACGTAGGGAGGTTATAGATAATAATTTTGTAAGGAATTTTAAAAATATAATAAAATTTTAATAATATGAATGTTAATAACATATTTTAGGAAGAAAAATTGTAACCGATTAAAATGTGAAATTAATTCAGTATTATTAGATTCTTAGAAAGGCTTAGTAGAGCAAGATTTACATTTAATAAAGAAGCACGATATTGTAGAATATCAAAAGTTTGAGTAGAAAATTTGTTTCTAAGATAATTTTTTAAAAAATTCTTTAGTGAATTGTTTTCAGTGCTAAAGAGAAATTTTTCTAATTTCTAACGAATTATAATTTACATTATAATAAACTAAAAGTTAATCAAATTTGTATTATAACAGAGACATAATGATTTTTACTTATTTATTTATTTTGTTTTATTTTTAACCCACGTTTACCTCTGGAGTTTTTTTTTTTTTTTTTTTTAATAGCTTAAAACAAAAATAAATATTTACATAACTATCTAACTTAACTTTATCAGAATATCGCAAAGAAGACTTTTTATAAACTTGTTGATTGAGACCATATGGATGTAATAAGAGATATATTTGGATTCCATTTATATATAAGATTTTGTTTACATTTTATGACATTTATTCTGTTACAATATATCTTCTATTCTTGTAGGTATTAATTCGATAATATCTTTTCCTTTACCAGATCAAAGATTTCAAAAGTTATTTTACAGTATATATATTACTTAATTAATATGGAATTTAATACAGATAATTGTCTGCATGAGAATCTTCCAAACGCTGTATGTTTTCCATGGTTGTGCATCATGGTTAATGGAAATAAATTAGAGAAGCTGTTTTTGAAGATGAAAATAATTTAATGATATGGCCTTCATAAAATTTGCATATTGAAAACTGGTGACTAGGGAAGGTGGATGTGTTATGCATACTTAAACTAAAAGCAAAAATTTGCCATTATTCACACTCAAGTTGCATTTAAAATTAAGCTAAGAAAATTATCTTTAAATTGAGGAACAAATATATCTCTCTGCACCTTATAGAATGTGAGAAATTTAAGATTGAAGTAGCTTATGAAAGGGGGAAAAAAGTGATTTTTCTCGATCTTAAAAATTAATTACTTGAAACCACAAACAGATATAAATAAGAAAGAAAAAAAAAATAGTTATATTTATCAGCAATGAAAATAAATTTTACAATACTTGTTGAAATCTAAAGTGGCCAAGTTGAGTGATCAGATGACTTGGAATGGAATGATCAAAAGATCATTCCATTTCTTCAAATTAAAGAAAAATAAATAAATAAATAAATAAAATAAGAGGAAGAAGAAAAATTTGTTGATGTTTAAAAAAATGCATAAAGTGTGTATATATATATAAATATAGTATAATAATGATTGTGAAATTTATTGATCGATAAGAAATAATTATAAGAAATTATATATTAAATGTTTTTTCTGTTTTTGCATATTTATTGTTGAAAATCTAGGGAATTTTTCTTTCTTTCATTCCTTTTTTTTTTTTTTTTTTTTTTTTTTTTGAGGGGAGGGGGGGGGGCAAAAAGACAGCAAATACTTTATTTATTTTTCGTTATTATTAAAAAGATTTTTCTTCGTTTAATTAAAAAAGCAAAAATTTAAATCATCAGTCATAGTATAATTTATCATTATTCTTGCATATTATATTCATATAAAATAATAATTTATTATATTTTGTTTTTTTTTAATGTGAAACAAAAGCTACATTAATCTATTACCTTAATCGAAATAAGAATTTAGTAAAAAATTAAATATTCCATGTTAAAAAATGAAAGCAGCTTGCCATTTTAACATGACTTGCCATTTTAAATCGCCATGAAAGCAATGAAATCAATGAAAAGAAATGAAATCAATATTTTTAAATATATAAATCATTTTTCTTATTAATGATACTTAATGCTTCAACATACTTACATACTTACCAACCATCTCATTATGAACCGTACAATTTTTAGTACCCACCTTTTTTTTTCACACCAATAATTTTTTAGAGTCATTTTAGTCTTATTTAATCGTAACAACATTTGGAAATAATAACTAAAAATACAGTGGTGTGAGAAAAGGGGCGTTTTTTCAGGAGGCTTTAACAATTGTACGGTTACCGTAATTTTTGATAGATGCCCCACAGGTTATATAATCCAGTTTGCACCAGAAATTTCAATTGATGAATAAATTTATAATTGTACGAGCTCTTCCTTCGAAAAAGTATAGACTCTATTAAATAAAATTTCTGGTGGAGAAATGACACATCTTACCTGCAGGTTATCTACCAGAAATTACGGTATTAATGAGAAAGTTGGCAAGAACATCCTAATTATGAACCGGAAGATTTTTAGTACGCGCCCCTTTTTTCACACCAGTATATTTTTTGAGTGATTTTCTTCTTATCTAATCGTAATTAAATTTAGAGAAAATTACTCTAAAAATATACTGTTGTGTAAAAAGGGGCGTGTACTAAAAATCTTCCTGTTCGAATAAAGATGTTTGCAAGTATGCTTCAATTTACTTTAAATGATGTCGTATACGTATATATTGTAGAACAATGTATCGACGAATTATGGAAAACGAATTTAGAAACAAAGAGAAAACAATTTTAATGTTTGAACTTGCGTAAAATATTATAATTTAAAAATATAAAAAAGAATAAATAAATGAAGAAATATTTATTCTAATATATTTAAACCATTGTTTGAAAAATAATTTAAACCAGTATTTCTCAATCTTGGCGTATACGCACTCCTTCCCTCACCTTGTAGTATTCATTTTATACAATCCTATTTATAAATGCGTTATGAAAGTGTGTGTGTGTGTGTATATGTATGTATCAATATCAGAATGTATTTATTTATTTATTTATTTTTTCAAACATTTTCAAATTATGCGCGCTCCTTCCATTTAGTATGATGACACCTTCTAGAAGGGAGAGGTACCTAGAGGCATTTCTAGAAGTCTCAGTCTTTTTTTTTTACCTACCACTATTTTAATACAGAAATCTCTATTGTAATGTGGCGAAATTAGGATCTTTTTTTATAAAAAGAGTGGTTGAAAAACGGCTGATATTTCTCTTCCGTGACTATGTCCTTGAAAAAGCCGGTGATTTCCAGCTCTGCCTACAAGCCCACATAGACTTAGGAGACTTTTAGAATCGCTAAAAAAAAAAAAAAAAAAAATCATAACTGAATGAGACAGAGTTGAGGAATGTGTTATTCAAACGTACGAGATATTATAATGCTCTAAAAAATTCAAATTCAAATGGTAATGTAATGTAAATCTTTTTCATTTGCAGAGCTGCCAACCTATTCCGGCAAATTGTTAGTACCGCCCCTTTTTCTACACCAGTCATTTCCATTTCTTAGAGTTTTTTTCTTCTTAATTCATCTCAAATATATTTGAAGAAAATTACTTTAAATTTTAAGTGGTGCAGAAAAAGGGGCGATACTAACAATTTGCCGGATTAGGTTGGTAGTTCTGCATTTAGTAGAAGTATTTTTTTAAAAGATATTTATTACTCCCTCCGCCCCAAATTAGTTGCTACATTTCAAGGAGGCGGAGTCATAAATAACTTCTTTGTCCGTTTAATAGATCAACACCAGTAAAATTATACTCAGAAATTAATTACTACGTTTGAATACTGTGGTACTGATCAATAATACTGATAATTCTTATAATTCGTAATTCCATTTGGAGAATATTACTTAAAAAATTTACTAGTGTAGTAAAAGGGGCGGGATTAACAATACTACGAAATATTAATCAGGACGTTGGCAAGTATGGGTTTCGCTTGAACATTTTTCAGAGTGCTATCTGCTACACTATTAAATCAATCAACAACATTTACTTACTAAAAATTCTTTTCTTTAATCTGTACCAAATTAGTTTAAAATATTTGCTTCGAAAAATTTGTCCCAAAATAATTGCTACATTTGTGGAATGTAAAAAATGAGAATGAAAATGTTATGATAATTTTAATCGCAAATAAAACGATTTTAAGTGAGGTTTAAGGAATTTCTTGCACATAATAGAGCTTCCTGATTACATGCCAGGTTTCGCTGAAGAAGATTTTGACGACAAAGTTTTTCAATATTGGATGGGTTATTTTATACGAGTTGCCGCCTGACATCATAATGTTTTCCATACATGATTGTAAAGTTAAAAATACATTGTCAAGCTTTTCTACTTCCATATTTTGAAAAGCGACTTAAACAGCATCAATTAAGTTGTCAATATTCCTTGCAGGCATTTGATGATGTAATGACTGTATTGCGTTAAAAAACTCGGGATCAAGTACATTTAAATCTGGGCTATTGGAAGTTGACATTGTAGTTGAAAATTCCACCCATCTTTTACACATTCTTCTATGATATGGGGATCATCCAATGACAAATGATGCTTGGCATTATCCTGTTGTATGTATATAGGACTCGATTTTTGACTACTTGGAAATTTATCAAATATAGATGTCAAAACTTTTTCTATAATCATTTTTCTGATTTCTTCTTTGTTAACAATTTCCACAACTTTTGTCACATCAGTTCCTTTTGCACGACTTTTTGAGCTTCTTTTTGCATTTTCTGAATAAACAAAAGACCATATTCCAGTTTTTCTATCAAACATTTCATTTCTATTCGAGTCCTATCATTGTCTTGCCACCGCTGCCATAAACATTACTTAGTTAATAATTCTTATACTTTTGTAATGCCTCAAAGGTTCAGTTTCAACTAGGGTGATGTTAAACAAAATGCTGGTTTTTGTAATATAAAGCCATTTTTTATCGATTGGAATATGATCCAACATTTTCGAAAAACATCCATTAATTTGAACATGCTCTAAACAAAATAAAATTCTATCGAATTTATTTTTTTTCTGTTAGACTTGGCTTAATCGTGGATAAAATACGCTTCAAATCTTTTCCCTCCTTGACAATCCTGTATGATGTTGATTTAGGAATACTAACAGCACTTGATAAACTCCGCATTCACTGTCTTCGTTTTATTGGGACATCTTTCATTTTGCTCAATTGCTGAGATTTTTTTTTTTTTTTTTTTTTTTTTGTCCACATTTACCATTTTTTTGTGAACTTACATTCTAACTTTCATCATCATTTATTTTTGACGTTTTTGCTACCTTCCACAAACGGGATATTGTACTACGATGAACATTAAATTTAATCGCTGCAGCATTTATAGCACCATGGTTCAGTTTATCATTTTTCAAATTTTGCAGCAAAAATTACAATACAGCGTAACACTCTGTATTAATCATTTCCTTCTTTAGGGTATTTCCTAAATTATCATTCTTAATTACAATTATCGTCACTTTTTTATTAGGTCGAGTCACACTACTTCACATTCGAGTAAACATTGCTTCTAAAACCTAGTATGCCGTGTTATATTCATTGTAGTGGTATAATTTTACTGGGTTTCGATCTATTAAACTGCATCGGAGGTTACTTATGACTCCGTCTACTTGAATTGTAGCAATTAATTTCATACTGCTTTTAAAGGAGAAGGGATGCTTGATAAATAAATGTTTTTAGCTGATAGCATAGCACCCTGAAATCTCTGAAAAATGTTCAAACAAAATTATAAAAACATGAGTATCAATAATCAGTACAAAAATATTCAAATGTAGCAACTAATTTGGGACGGAGGGAGTGTTATTTTTCCGGCAAATGTTGTGTAAAAAATTTGCACTATAAAATATCCTTTAAATTATTATTACGTTAAGAAATTATAACACATTAATATATATATATGCATACATATATACAGATATACAGTATATTTATATATGAAAATTGTGTAAAAGTTTAATAAATAATGTTTTTATCACAATTTGTCCGTTTTCTGTAGTCAAATCTGATGCAATTCTATGGGGAAATTTGTTCCGAGAAATACGCATTACCAACTTTGCGTGTGTGTGTGTATATACTTATATCTATAATAATATTTTCCCATTTAGAAAAGTTTTGTCGTTTAATTTGTTCTTTTTTTTTTCGAAAACTTTTTTTTTTTCGAAAACTTTTTTTTTTTTTACTTTAATATTTCATTTTCAAACCAGAAAATGCATATTATGCACTAACAAAAAACAATAAAAAAGGAATTTTAGAGCTAATGGAAAAAGGAAACACAATTTATAAACATGAGTAGAAAAATTAAGGATAGCATTACACAACAAGAAAAATGTTTAGAGATAGTAAGAATATTTTTCATTTTTAAAAGAGCAATTTTTAATTAATTAATTAATTTATTTATTTTTAACACAAGGATAATAAAACAGACTAACACGAAACAAAAGACAGACAAAAACAGTGTATAATCTCCGAATAGAATGTTTCTTCGATTCTATTCGTATTTTATATATATCAAATATTACTTTTAAAAATTTTTGGTTCCTGTTGAATAAAAAAAATCACGTAATCTGCAACAGGTGGCACTGCCTACCGCCAAGTTTCCGAGCCACGTGGAAGGCATCTGGTTTAGGAGGCTATGATCCAACATATGGTTTGCCGTATTCCAGAATTGCCAACTTTTATAATTTATTATGGAGCGATGTTTGTTCCCGCCTCTCTTTCATATCCAACATTTTAAACAGCAGTTTATTTCTTATTTAGCTTTAGTTACATATTGGAGAAATATATTCAAAAATAAAATGTGGTGTGAAAAAAAAAACCCAAAATAAATTATAACAGTTGATAACTCTGCTATTCTTCTAAAGTTAATTGTTCCCAAGATTTTTAATTTTAAAATGGTGTTGCCTTTTCTTGGAATAATTCAATGGCCTTTTAATGCTTAATTGTTATATTGAATTTCATAAGGCAAAATTATTATTTCAATAAGAAAGGAAAATAGTACATTTTTTAAATTTAGATATAATAACACATCATAACACTTGCGAAAGATATAAAAAACTAATAAAAATAATGTGATTTTTTACAAAAACTTCTTAAGGAAAAATGTTTAGTTATTTACATAAGTGATAAGAAATTATTTATTGAATGTTTTTATTATTATTATTATTATTATTATTATATTTTTATTTTCGAAAAGTTTTTTATGTTATTTTATTTTATATATATATATATATATATATATATATATATATATATATATAAGAATTTTTTTTTTTTTTTTTTTTTTTTGGGGGGGGGGGGGACACGATGTGTAATGACTTCATTTATTTCTTTATTATTATTTTTAAGAGGATTTATGCTCGTCTAATTATCATAGCAAAAATTTAAATCATTAGTCATACTTTGATTTATTATTATTTTTGTGTATTTTATTTATGTAAAATAATAATTTATTACACTTTTGTTTTTTAAATGGAAAACAAAAGCTTACAAATTACCTTTATCGAACTAAGAATTTAACAAAAAATTAAATAATCCAAGTTAAAAAAATGAAAGCAGCTGCTTCAAGAAGAGTTCGGCATTTTAAATCGCCATAAAAACAATCTTAAATTAAATTAAATCGAAATACCTTTAAACATATAAAATAGTTTATTTATTAATGATACTATTTTCTGATTTAATAGAACTTAATTTAAATAACGTCATTTGCATATACATTGTAAGACAATGTTAAAAAAGTTTCAACGAATTGTAAGAAACATATTAGAAACAACGAGCAAATATTCATAATGTTTGAGCTTGCAATGCATGTCGGAAAATCAAAATACTGAAAAGAACAAATAGATCAAGAAATATTTATTTTAATGCATGTAAACCATTGTTTCAAGGATAATTTATTCCAGTATTTTGCGTAAAATAATCTCTATTCTATTTTAACAAGACACACTACTTTAAAAGTATAGTAAATATTTTGATACAAAGATAGTGGTACCAAAGCAACGAGAAAAATTCTCATCTTTGAAAGTGTCGAGAAAAAATATGCAGAGACTTCGAAGTCTGCTTGCAGGCCGACATGTTTACGTTTAAATAATGAAAGATTTGATGATTTAAAGAATTAAAGAATTTTTATCTCATAAGTTAATGAGACATTATTAAGGAATGTGTTATTTACAAATGCGAGATTTTATAATGCTATAAAAGATTCAAATTCAGATTCAAATGATTACCGTAATTTCGTGTATATAACCCGCTGGTAATCTATATAAAAAAAAACCTGACTGTATGTTCTGAGGGCTATCATCATCCGTTGCGGGGTATCTATCGGGAACTACAAGAAAATCAACACCAGTCTCATTTTTTTTTTTTTTTTTCGGAAGTCTCGATTATTAACGATAAATAACGATGAAATTGAGGACAGTGAAAAGGAATTTGCTGAGGAGGATAATACGGATGATGAAGACGAACTGTCCCAAACAATATTGCAACATTTTAATTCTGATACGGAAGAATCCAATGTCGATGGATTTGAAAAAAAATTTGTAAATAAATTTATTATTAATCTATAATTTTCTTATAAATTGAATATAGGTGCTAATCATTAGAAGTTACTCCAGTCCATAGTAATATATATAGAGAGAAAGATTAATACTATGTTATGATTATTTGCTTTTTAGTTGTATATTTGTTTATTATTTGTATCTTTTCCTACTTATTATTAAAATAATAGCAATTAGTATTGAAATCATAAATAGCGTTTGCCGATCATGTGATTTTAGAAGTGCGGGGTATCTTTCAGTTCTAATTATTTTTAAATGAATTTTTTATGCCGCGGGCTACCTTCCGCCGCGGGTTATATACACGAAATTACGGTATGTGTTTCTTTTTCATTTGGTAGAATTATTTTGAAAGAAATTGTTTATTATTTTTCCGGCAAATGTTGTGTGAAAATTTATTTTGGAGCTGTGACATTATTGTACTGTTCCCATAAAAAAGAATTCTTTTATGTACTTATTGCTTAATTTTTACAATCTATTTTATCAGTTTTTAATTCGACTACAGAATATTCTTTAAGATTAATTTAAACAATTATAACGAATTAAAAAAAAAAATAATAAAAATAAAAATAAATGGAACATAATTTGCAGGGTTCTCACTCGTCATTTTTTGGGAAACCGGAAATTTCGAAAAGCATTTTCTCAAAAGCATTTTTTATGATTGATCTTAATTAATCGCAAAAAAATATTAAAATATAATACTATAAAATTTTCCGTTACCCAAAACAAGTGACGAATGGGAACCCCGGATGTGTGTAAGAACTTAATAAACAATATTTTTATTTTTATTTTTATTTTAATAACAGGCGTTGCGAAATTGAAATGCTAAACAAGATGCGTCTAATTGTAACTGGACCACACTCTTCTCTACCTCTTACAATATGTCCATTTTCTGTCGCCAAGTCTATTCTAATTTAATGAGGTAATTTTTTACGATAATTACCTATGTATATATATATATATATATATATATAATTCTGTTTTTACATTTAGAAAATTCTCAAAAGTTTAATTTGTTCTTGTTTATCAAATATACATGTGTATAGATATATATATACTTTAAATATTTCATTTTCATTCCAGAAAGTGCAAAAAATGCACTTAGTTCATTATTTTGCAATTTTAGTTCAAAATAAAACATTGCTGTAATAATAATAATAATCTGATTAGAACTCTGAACAGGTATAGAAAAACGTAGTAGTAGTAGGTATTTGTTATTACTTACAAACTTTGAATAAACACCATAAAATGCAATATTCAAAGTTTGTAAGTAATAATTTTACAACGCCAGTTTATTGATGCTTCCTTATTAAAAGTAGGTATTTGTATTTGACTTATAAATGTTTCCAACAAGAAAATTATTTTCTTTTCACACCAGTTACAGTTTACGGGTAAATATATAGTTTTAAAAGTATAACGTATATTATATATTTCAGTACGCATTTTAGTAAGTGTTCATGAATTAAGAAAAACAATACTTCAAATGTCTCAAGTTGAATTATTATTTTGTCTTAAAGGGCTCTGTAACGTATTGTTATCTGTCGGAATATTTTCCTACCGTAGCAATTCAGCTTTTTTTCACGTAGGGAGGTTATAAAGAAAACTTTTATGTTGTGGAGAATTTTAAAGAAAATAAATATTAATAACATATTTTAAGAAGAAAAATTGTAACCGAAACCTTTAGAGAGGGTCTGTGACAGCAGTTGTCACGCTTCACCATGGGATTTCAGAAGAGCCCCTTTCTAAAGGTTCCTTATCAGAATTTCGTAAAGGAGATATTTTATAAACTTGTTGATTGAGACCATATGGATATCTTGTATTGTAATCTATATATATAAAAGAGTAAACTGACTGATTCACTGACTGATTCACTGATTCACTGACTCAACACGGTTGTGGCGATCCTATGGGAGATAGAGTCACAACTTTTGGTGAGCAGGTTGATTTTAGGACCCTGACGCTCACTAAGACGGGATTTTGCGAACTACCCCCGTTCCCCCCCGGGGGGGCAGAAGGCAAAAACCACCTTTATAAGCATAACTCGGCTCCAAATTGCTTCACAGTGAAGAAATTGCAGATGGGGAGACTAGACTTGAATACAAAAAAATCATTTTCTGCGATTTCGGAATTTTGGATTTTTAACGGGAGAAGGGGGTATAAATGATTGTCGGAGGCAAATTTAGAAAAATACGGATTTTCGAGTAAAAGTAATAGCTCAAAGATGTAAAAAAAAAAAAAAAACGCCAAGCGTCTTCTTGAAAATATTTCCAAAAACTCATTTTTTGATTTTTTCCGATTTTTTTAGGGGGGGGGGAGGAGGGGCAAAAAAATAAAAATAGTGTCAGATCGTTCAAAAGTGGTACATAGAGGTTTTCGATACTTACAAATCGATTGCGGATATTTTCGAATTTGTAAAATTATTAAAAGGGGTGGGAAGGGGTGGGCAGTATTGGGGGGCTATGGGCAAAAACAAATAGAAATACAGTTAGGCCGTTCAAAATTGGTACCGATAGGTTTTAATGGCCTGCAAGTCGAATGGGGATATTTTCGAAAGTGTAAAGCTATTAGGAGGGGCGAGAAGGGGGGAGGGGAGAGGGGGGGGGCAAAAAAATAAAAATAGAGTTAGATCGTTCAAAATTGGTATATAGAGGTTTTCGATACTTACAAATTGATTGCGGATATTTTCGAATTTGTAAAATTATTAGGAGGGGCGGGAAGGGGGAGGTGTGGGCAAAAACAAATAGAAATAAAGTTAGGCCGTTCAAAACTGGTACAGATAGGTTTTAGAGGCCAGCAAGTCGAGTGGGGATATTTTCGAAAGTGTAAAGTTATTAGGAGGGCCGGGAAGGGGTGGCGGAGGGGCAAAAAAAATAGAATAGAGTTAGAGCATTCAAAATTGGTATATAGAGGTTTTCGATACCTACAAATCGATTGCGGATAATTTTGAATTTTTAAAATTATTAGGATAGACGGGAGGGGGGGCGAAGGGGGAAAATAATAGAAATAAGAGTTAGAGCATTTTGGGAATTTTTTCCGAAGGCAGTGAGAACCCGCTGCGACATTTTTCCTAATAAGATTTTTTTTCTGTTTTTTTTCACGTGATAAAAATTAATGCAATTTTGAGAATTCAGTAATTATAGCGATTCATTTAAAAATAGGGACCAGCGAAGCGGGCGTTGCCTGCTAGTAAGAGATATATTTGGATTCCATTTATATATATAAGATTTTGTTTATATTTTAAAACATTTATTCTGTTACAATATATCTTCTATTCTTGTACGTATTAACTCGATAATATCTTTTACTTTACAAGATCAAAGATTTGAAAAGTTATTTTGCAGTATATATATTACTTAATTAATATGGAATTTAATACAGATAATTGTCTGCATGAGAATCTTCCAGAGGCTGTATGTTTTCCATGGTTGTGCACAGAGCCTGATTAAGGGGGAAGCACACATTATCTCCGCTCTCACCGGAATATTTTTACAATTATTTTTTACTTCATGTCATAGAAATTCCACGCTTTGACGAGGAAATATTTTTTATAAAAAATGAACGGTGTAAAACAATCCAATTTATTCACCGTTATTAGACACCAGAATTCTTTTAAAATAATTTTTAAAGAGAATTTTGTGTTTATTATAGCAGGAAAGTATTTGTTAAAAAATAACGGTGTAAGTATAAATAATGTGTGCTTCCCCTTTAATCAGGCTCTGGTTGTGCATTATGGTTATTGGAAATGAATTAGAGAACTTTTTGATGTTTAAAATCATTCAACTATATGGCCTTTATAAAATTTGTATATTGAAAATTGGTAACTAGGGGACGTGCATACTTAAACTAAAAGCAAAATATTACCATTATTCATACTCAAGTTGCATATAAAATTCTCTTTAAATTAAAGAATAAAACGTTTTTCTTTTTAAAAATCTAGAGGCTTTTTTTTTTTTTTTTTTTTTTTCAAGGGGGGGGGGGGATGTGAACCTTAAAAGATTGCAATTACTTATTTTACGTTATTATTAAAAGATGTGTCTTTGTTTAATTGAAAAATAAAATATTTAAATCTTCGGTCATAGTATAATCTATCATTATTATTGCATGTTATATTCATATAAAATAATATTTATTATTATTTTTTTTTTTTTTAATGTGAAACAAAAGCTATCTTAATCGAAATAAGAATTTAGTAAAAAATTAATCCATGTTAAAAAATGAAAGCATCTGCTTTAACAAGACTTGCCATTTTAAATCGCCATAAAAGCAGTCAGAAATGAAATCAAAATATTTTAAACATATAAATCATTTTTCTTATTAATGATACTTAATGCTTCAACGTATTTGCTAGCATCCTAATTATGAACCGGAAGATTTTTAGTACACGCCCCTTTTTCACATCAGTATGTTTTTTCAGTGATTTTCTTCTTATCTAATCGTAATTAAATTTAGAGGAAATTACTCTAAAATTATGCTGTTGCGTAAAAAGGGTCGTGTACTAAAAATCATCATGCTCTAATTAGGATGTTTGCAAGTATGCTTCAATTTACTTTAAATGATGTCGTATACGTATATATTGTAGAACAATGTATAGACGAATTATGGAAAACGAATTTAGAAACAAAGAGAAAACAATTTTAATGTTTGAAATTGCGTAAAATATTAGAAATTAAAAATATCAAAAAGAATAAATAAATGAAGAAATATTTATTCTAATATTTTTAAACCATTGTTTGAAAAATAATTTAAACCAGTATTTCTCAACCTTGGAGTATACGCACTCCTTCCCTCACCTTGTAGTATTAATTTTATACAATCCTATTTATAAATGCGTTATAAAAGTGTGGGTGTGTATATATATGTATGTATCAATATCAGAATGTATTTATTTATTTATTTTTTCATTTTTTTCAAACATTTTCAAATTACGCTCGCTCCTTCGATTTAGTATGATGACACCTTCTATATAGCTGCCAATATTTTAATTTATTTCGGAGTATTTTTAGCCCGGCCTCTAAATCATACCACTTTTTATTTAAGAGTAATCTCTTTTTATGTTATCGAAATTATGTATTGGTGAAAAAATTGTATAAATTAAGTGGTGCGAAATAGAGGCGGGGCTAAAAATACTCCGGAATAAATTAAAATATTGGCAGCTATGCTTCTAGAAGGGAGAGGTATCCTAGAGACATTTCTAGAAGTCTCCGTCTTTTTTTATACCTACCACTATTTTAATACAGAAATCTCTATTGTAATGTGACGAAATTAGGACAGATCTTATTATATAAAAAGAGTGGTTGAAAAACGGCTAAAATTTCTCTTTCGTGACAGTCTCCTTAAAAAGCCCGGGGATTTCGAGTTCTACCTACAAGCCCACATGCTTAGGAGACTTTTAGAATCGCTAAAAAAAAAAAAAAAAAAAAAAAAAAAAATCATAACTGAAGGAGACAGAGTTCAGGAATGTGTTATTCAAACGTACGAGATATTATAATGCTCTAAAAAATTCAAATTCAAATGGTAAATCTTTTTCATTTGGTAGAAGTATTTTTTACCTCCGTCCCAAATTAGTTGCTACATTTCAAGTAGGCGGAGTCATACATAAATTCTGATTCAGTTTAGTAGATCAAAACCAGTAAAATTATATTCCCACCGTCAGAAATTAATTACTACGTTTAAATACTGTGGTACTGATTAATAATACTGATAATTTTATGGTTTTGCATGCTTGCTAATTAATATTCCGTAGTATTGTTAGCCCCGCCTTCTTTTTCACGCCAGTATCTTTTTAGAGTATTTTTCTTCTTATTTAATCGTAATTGCGTTTGGAGACTATTACTTTAAAAATTTACTGGTGTAGAAAAAGGGGCGGGATTAACACCACTACGAAGTATTAATTAATTTGTAGGCAAGTATGGGTTTTGTTTGAACATTTTTCAGAGTGCTATCTGCTATGCTATTAAATTAATCAACAACATTCCCTTACTAAACATTCTTTCCATAAATCAGTACCAAATTAGTTTAAAAAATTTGCTTCGAAAAATTTGTCCTAAAATAATTGCAACATTTGTGGAATGTAAAAAATGAGAAAGAAAATGTTATGATATTTTTAATCGCAAATAAAACGATTTTAAGTGATGTTTAAGGAATTTCTTGCACATAATATAGCTTCGTGATTACATGCCAGGTTTCTCAGAAGAAGATTTTGAGGACAAAGTTTTACCCAATTGAGATGGGTTATTTTATACGAGTTGCCTCCGCCTGACAACATAATGTTTTCCATACATGTTTGTAAAGTTAAAAATACATTGTCAAGCTTTTCTACTTCCATATTTTGAAAAGCGACTTCAACAACATCAACTAAATTGTCAATATTCTTTGTAGGCATTTGATATTGTAATGACTGTATTGCGTTAAAAAACCCGGGAACTAGTACATTTAAATCTGGAATATTGGAGAAGTTGACATTGTAGTAGTTGAAAATTCCATCCATCTTTTATACATTCTTCTATAATATGGGATCATCCACTGACAAATGATGCTTGGCATTATCCTGTTGTATGTATATAGGACTCGATTTTTGACTAGTTGGAAATTTTTTAAATATAGCCGGCAAAACTGTTTCTATAAATATTTTGCGGATTTCTTCTTTGTTAACAATTTCCACAACTTTTGTCACAGCAGTTACTTTTGCACGATTTTTTAAGCTTCTTTTTGCATTTTCTGAATAAACAAAAGACCATACTCCAGTTTTTCTATCAAACATTTCATTTCTATTCGAGTCCTATCATTGTCTTGCCACCGCTGCCATAAACATTACTTAGGTAATATTTCTTATACATTTGTAATGCCACAAAGGTTCAGTTTCAACGAGGGTGATGTTAAACAAAATGCTGGTTTTTGTAATATAAAACCATTTTTTATCGATAGGAATACGATCCAACATTTTCGAAAAACATCCATTAATTTGAGCATGCTGTAAACAAAATAAAATTCTATCGAGTTTATTTTTTTCTGTTAGACTTGGCCTAATGGTGGATAAAATACGCTTCAAAAATTTTCCCTCCTTGACAATCCTGTATGAAGTTGATTTAGGAATACTAACAGCAATTGATAAACTTCGCATTCACTGTCTTTGTTTTATTGGGACAGCTTTCATTTTGCTCAATTGCTGAGATTTTTTTGTTATTTTTCCGGCAAATGTTGTGTAAAACATTTGCACTATAAAATATCCTTTAAATTATAATTACGTTAAGAAATTATAACACATTAATATATATATATGCATACATATATACAGATATACAGTATATTTATATATAAAAATTGTGTAAAAGATAATTAAATAATGTTTTTATCACAATTTGCCCGTTTTCTGTAGTCAAATCTGATGCAATTCTACAGGGAAATTTGTTCCGAGAAATACGCATTACCAACTGTGCGTGTGTGTGTATATATACTTATATCTATAATAATATTTTCACATTTAGAAAAGTTTTGTCGTTTAATTTGTTCTTTTTTTTTTTTTTTTTTTTTTTTTTTTTTTCGAAATTTTTTTTTTTTTTTTTACTTTAATATTTCATTTTAAAACCAAAAAATGCATATTATGCACTAACAAAAAACAATAAAAAAGGAATTTTTGAGCTAATGGAAAAAGGAAACACAATTTATAAACATGAGTAGAAAAATTAAGGACAGCATTACACAACTAGAAGAATGTTTAGAGATAGTAAGAATATTTTTCATTTTTAAAAGAGCAATTTTTAATTTATTTATTTATTTATTTATTTTTAACACAAGGATAATAAAACAGACTAACACGAAACAAAACACAGACAAGAACAGTGTATAATCTCCGAATAGAATGTTTCTTCGATTCTATTCGTCTTTCATATATATCAAATATTACTTTTAAAAATTTTTGGTTGCTGTTGAATAAAAAAATCATGTAATCTGCAAACAGGTGGCACTGTCTACCGCCAAGTTTCCGAGCCCACGTGGAAGGCATCTGGTTTAGGAGGCTATGATCGAACATATGGTTTGCCGTATTCCAGAATTGCAAACTTTTATAATTTATTACGAAGCGATGTTTGTTCCCGCCTCTCTTTCATATCCAACATTTTAAACAGCAGTTTATTTCTTATTTAGCCAGGGTTACCAACTCCAAAAAACTTAAGCCCCTAAATTCAAGTTGAAAATCCCCTAAAAGTCCCTAAATCTTTTGTGAAAATCCCCTAAAAAAGTCCCTAAATTTTTAGCTCAAAAAGTCAAGAAAACTGTTTTCAGTTTTTGTGAATCTGCTTCCAACAATCTAAAAATGCAAGTTCCCCCCCCCCCCAAACTTTTATTGAGAAACATATTAATATTTTCTGGCGAGCTTTTGTTTTAAACATGCGAAATACGCTTGTAGAGGCGTGAAAAATCTCTCCGTATGTATGGAGAAATCTAAAGACATACTAATAACTCCGTTTAATTCTAAAAAAACATGTGAAAATAAAAATTCAGAAATAGTTTATTAACTTATTCATTTTAGTTTGATAGAAGAAATTTTTAAATTAAGGTATTTTAGTTAGATATTAGTAAAGTAATTCGATATTTAAATTTAAAATGAAATAGATTAAAATCATGACCAAATAAAAAAAAAATTCACACATTACATTAAAAATCATTACACATATAATTTCAAGCATCATCGTTCGGGGTTCATTTCATATATTTATTGAAATTTTTATTTTTCCGACTGAGTGAAAATAATGCCTGGACCGGGAATCGAACCCCGGATCTTTGATTTACAAGGTCAATGCTCTACCACTGAGCTATCCAGGCCGACATCCCGGTCTGCATTACTCACTCAGACAACCTTTTAGGCAGACACATCTCTGGTCTATCATGTAGATAGCTCAACAGAAAATAAGCCGCAGGTAAAGGAAAACACCATTAAACAATGGGAGAGAGAAATACAATTTTTATTAAAATCACACAATTAACTGTGGAAGAAAATCATATTTATTGAAATTTTTATTTTTCCGACTGAGTGAAAATAATGCCTGGACCGGGAATCGAACCCTGGATCTTTGACTTACAAGGTCAATGCTCTACCACTGAGCTATCCAGGCCGACATCTCGGTCTGCATTACTCACTCAGACAGTCTGAGTGAAAAAAAAAAAAAAAAGTGTTCATTTTTTTTCGACATAAAAACAAATACATTTAGTTAAACCTAAATATTAAAAAATTGAAAAAAATTAAATTATTCATCTCACAAAAATTGACGTCATTATCGCTTTAAAATTTTCTTTTATTTGTATAAAGTTTTAAAGTGTAGGGATGGAACACGGGCGCAGAATTCATACCACTATCAATGTAAGAAAAATTTCTACTTCTTAAATCAACGATATTATAGTTAGAGAAAATTCTTAAACAAATACCGGTATGAATTCTGCGCCCGTGATCCATCACTGAAAGTGCTAATGTAGTTCTATAGCTATAAGATTCAACAGAAAATTGAAAAACATTATATATAAAAAGTTTCTTTCCTTTGCTTTTTTGTAATGTTATAATAATTTATAATTTTGTTGTCATTTCGGCGATGAGTTGATACGGGTATCGCAAATACATAAGTAAACATTTTGGCGAGAAACGTCCGAGCTACTTTAGTGCCAAATTTCAAATTCCGCCAAGAGGTCCCTGTTGTTTCAATGGTTTTGCATAATTTTTCTCATTTATATTTTATGAGTTGATATGGGTATCGCAAATGCATAAGTAAACATTTTGGCGAGAAACGTCCGAGCTACTTCAATGCCAAATTTCAAATTCCACCAAGTGGTCCAAGCTGTTTCAAAGCTTTTGCACAATTTTTCTCAATTGTATTTTATGAGTTGATATGGTTATCGCAAATACAAAAGTAAACATTTTGGCGAGAAATGTCCGAGCTACTTCAGTGCCAAATTTCAAATTCCGCCAAGATGTCGAAGCTGTTTCAATGTGCTTGCACAATTTTTCTCAATTTTATTTTAAATATTTTTCTAATGTGAGTGGGGAAAAAAGGAAAAGCACTTTTTTTAATTGGTCTAATTATACAAAATATCTCCATGTAAAATTTTATGCGTTTTCCGTTCAGTTTATTATCAAAAAGAAAATGACTAATGCAGTTTTTCCTGTATTATTGACATTTCTATAAATTAAATTAAATTAAATTATCCAGTACCAAGACGTTGCGGTGAAGAAGTCTCTGTCGAAGTCAGCGAGGGCCCGAAGCGAAGTTTTTAAGCAATTTCAATGTATTTTCTTTTCAATTTTAATTTGTAGAACGGTATAAGAAAAATCTGATGTGGACACCACATGACTTCCTTATATACCTTTAGAAATATATACATAATGTTAAAAAGCATTGTCATTGAACCCAAGACAGATTGCTAAAAATATTTAAAAAATGCATTATCACCGTGTTCTGGGCTTTTCTGAAAGTTTCAAATGTTTAGCTAGTCGGGAAGTTAGTTAAAAATCGATTGCAAGATTTGTACATGAAACGCTGCCGAAAGCAACAGGGATCCGAAGCAGTTGGCTAAAAGTCTTTAAAAAAATGCATTTTTACAGTATTCTGAACTATTCTGAAGGTTTCAAATGTCTAGCTAGTCGGGAAGTTAATTAAATAAATTTTCTGTTGAACCATATAAACGCTGCCGAAGGCAGCATTGACCCGAAACAATTTGCTAAAAATATTTAAAAAATGCATTGTCTCACAATGTTCTGAGCTTTTCTGAAAGTTTCAAATGTCTAGCTAGTCGGGAAGTTAGTTAAAAATTGAGTGCAAGATTTGTCCAGGTAACGCTGCCGAAGGCATCAGGGATCCGAAACTGTTGGCTAAAAGTATTTAAAAAAATGCATTTTCACCATGTTTTAAACTATTCTGAAAGTTTCAAATGTCTAGCTAGTCGAGAAGTTAGTTAAATAATTTTTCTGTTGAATCATATAAACGCTGCTGAAGGCAGCAGGTATCCGTAACAGTTGGCTAAAAATATTTTAAAAATATATTGTCAACGTGTTTTGAGCTTTTCAGAAAGTTTCAAATATCTAGCTATTTGGGAAGTCAGTTACAAATCGATTGCAAGATTTGTCCGAACCGTTTTTGAGTTATTACCGTTTTTTGATACATTATGGCCAAAACCTTTGTATTTTTGGTCATTAGGAACCTAATTTTCCTAAATATCTCCAAAACGGAAAATCATACAAAGTCCAGAAAGGGAGGTGCACAACTAGATGTTATAACAAACCTATGTACCAGTTTGCAACATTCTACGTCCACCGGTTTTTGAGTTATGCGACATACGCACATACAGACAGACACACACACACATACAGACGTCACGAAAAATCGTGTAAAGTCGCTTATATTTCTAAAACGAGAGCTTGTGTTAAGACGACACTTGCAGGTGTACAACTAGACATCATAACAGTCACACGTATAAATTGGGAACATTCAGTGATCATTCGTTTTCGAGCAATGTGAAATACAAAATTCATTTCGCAAATCGGGATTACTATACTTCCTTATTATACTTTGTATAAGGAAGTAAAATATTGATTTTATTATTATTATTATTATTATTATTATTATTATTATTATTATTCATTTAAACATAGTGATCAGCGAAGCGGGTAAAGCCTGCTAGTGTAAAATAATATTTATGATTATACGTATAATACAGTCCAGTTGAAAACGAGAATGTGGGGTACGAGTGTGAAAGGGAAGTAAAGCACACAAATTGAGAATTAAAAATATGCGCAGTAAATCAAAACAAATACGGAACAGGTGATATATATAAATACACTAGCTGTTACCCGCGACTTCGTTCACGTAGAAATTTTAATGTGTATGTGTGGGAACTGACGGTTTGATCATAATATGTAATGTAATGAAACCTTAACATTGTGGTGCTGTGCAAAACAGAGTCTGATAAAGTATACTCAAAAAAATTTGTAACTCATTGAAAGATCTACGGGAAAAATATACAATTTATTTTCATTTTAATACCGATCTGTATACAACATTAAATGACTTATTATTTTCCGTCAACACATGCAAGTTCTGGGCACTAGAAACACGTAAACAACCAACATATAATTGACCGTGTGAGAAGCATGGAGTTCCTAAATGAATGCCTGTCACTTTTAAGGTTTGGCCCTGGGATTTGTTGATCGCCATTGTAAAAGCCAATTTCAATGGAAATTGCAATCTCTTGAAATGAAATGGCAAGTTGTTGGGAGGCGGTGATGTCTAAAATTCTTTTGTTTATTTTATTGACCCACTCGTTCTTAGGCGATAGCACTGCCCTCTCACTCAACCATTCATCATTACTTATATTAACATCCAAATCGGGAAAGACTTGCATGATAATTTCGTCTTCTGTAGCTACTGGATGGGAAAATTCTTCGGAAAATTGAATTTTCCCATCTGCGTCCGTTTCTAGATGACCCTCACCAATTTTCAAAAGTTTATTTGCAAAGACACCTGATTCTTGGTCGTTGTACAGTCGGACGCGCATGTTGCATGTAAGATGGAGCTTTTCAATCCTATACCAGAGTGGCGACGCCTTGAGACATGCGTTTATTTCATCCGCCGGTGTGCCCTTCTCAATAACTGGTAGTGTCTGTCTAAAGTTGCCTGCGAGCAAAACGACAACGCCGCCCATCAACGTATGGTTGCCGCGGATGTCCTGCAGGCTGCGGTTCAACGCCTCTATTGCATGCTTGTGCGACATTGTGCACTCGTCCCATACTATCAACTTGCACTGTTGCAAAAGGACTCCCCGTCCGCTGTTTTTGGTGATGTTGCATGTTGAGGTATCTTCGCTTGCAAGATTAAGCGGCAATTTGAAAATCGAATGTGCAGTCCGGCCACCGTTAAGCAAAGTTGCAGCAATGCCCGAAGAAGCTACA
The DNA here is from genome assembly GCA_963930645.1 of Salticus scenicus. Taxonomy (NCBI): domain Eukaryota; kingdom Metazoa; phylum Arthropoda; class Arachnida; order Araneae; family Salticidae; genus Salticus; species Salticus scenicus. The sequence continues at coordinate 49,781,830 of OZ005659.1, forward strand.
GCCAGAGCTATATTGCGGTCCTTGCGGATTTGGGCAAGCAGAAGATTCAGCACAAATGTCTTACCCATACCCCCTGGTGCATCAAGAAAGAATAATCCCTCCTCTCCACTATTTACTCGGCACAATATCGTTTCATAGACTTGACGCTGCTCAGGAAGTAATCGTTGTACCATTTCATTGACCTGCGCTTCTAAAACCGCGATATCGTAGTTTAGCTCCGTTACAACATCGCTTAACGATTTCCCTCTTCTCTGAGGTGTGGGTAGGCCGAAATCAGCAAGACATTTTCCAGATATGGAAATCATTTCATCTTCAATCAATACTAAAGCTTCGTTAATGATTAGATCATTGTGAGTGCCATCCAGCCTATATGCTATATCTTCTGATAAAGCGTCCTTGTATTTATCCCACAGCTGGAGCGGGTTTGATAGTCCGCAGGTGCTCACTAAAATCGCAAACAGTTCCCTAACTTTGGCTGCTGAGCGACAAAGGACGGCTTCCGCCATAGTTGCGTCCCACTGGTTGTCATTTTCTAATAGTTCGCGAGCCTCACATGCTTCCCTAAACGTTACTCGCTCTTGACTGTCAACGGTTTTAAGCCTCTGGAAACTTGTCGGGCCCCGCACCTGATTCAGAAACATTCGCAAGCAAAAACATTCAAAGTTGCTGACGTGCACAGTATATATCCGACCCAATGCGTCTCCTGCCTTCACACCTGGCCAGATTTCAACCAGTGTTCCCTGTACACGACGCTTCCATTCCTTCCTAGATGCATTCCACGTATAGTACCGTGGTACATCAGAGTAGAGCAGGGTTTTGGCAAAGTTGTCATTTTCGCACAGTTCGAAGAATGCAGTCAGTGTTGTTTTCGGAGGTGTAACCACTCTGTGTAGGAAATTCTGCTCAGTGAAGTATACTCGCTCGCCATTGGGTAAGTGAATTGCCAGGTGGGTGACAGCGGGGTGTCTCTCGTGCAGCGGTAAGCCCAAGATCCTCCATGCTGCTTCGTTGCTGCTGACGTATCTACCTGCCCTAAATGTTTGCACTTCATCTCTGAGGGTAATACCGGCGTTATATTGTTGGACACTAAAAACAGCTTGGTCATTTCCTTTGCAAATATATTTGCAAATGTATTTAATCGCTTGCACAGAACTGCAATATTCAACATTTAAATGTGCATTAAATATTTTAGACAACAGGGGCGAATACGGCACAATCCAACAATTGTCCACTTCAACTTCCACAGGACCGCCGCGAATTTTAATTTTAGTAGTCCTACCACCATGATCGGGTGCTCTCCGCCTGTATAGGGGATATCCATTGTTATTTGTCTGCGTATCCTTCAATAGTACCCGGGGATACCTTTTTGTGCACTTTCCGTCCTTCATGCAAGGAGACAATTGGTTTTCTACGCCGCAGGGTCCGTGAATCATGTTTTTTACAATAATTTCATGTAACTTTTTATCCGTACTCGGGTCAGAGATCTCGGCACTAATAATGTCGTCAGTTTGGGTGGGACATATTTTTTCTTTAAGCCACAGCAACAAATGTACGTGGGGCAATACACGTTTTTGCCACTCAATCGAGTACAAAAAGCATTGAGCCTCTCCATATATTTCGCCTTTAGTAAATAGAGCTACTAATTTATGGACCTTTATATTGAACACTCTAGCTATGAGATCATGTCTGTCGTTTGCCGTCTGGCCAGGCATGAGCGCTTCTGTTATTTCTGTCCAGGCAGGGTTGCACGTGAACGTAATAAATAGGTCTGGTCGCCCGTAGTTGCGAACGTACGCAAATGCGTCCTGTGTGTACTCGTGAAGGTATCTCGGGCTGTTTACAAAAGATGAGGGATGGATTACTATTTTCCCTAAATTGTTGGGGTCGACATTACCATCGGTTCTTATGGCGTCCTGTAAATGTACGTAGCTCTCTGCTCGCAGTCTTGTCTGATTAAGCGCTATGTATCTCAAGCGCTCACTTTCTATTTTGACATACATATCCACCAGAAATTGGTTCAAAAGTTGCCTACATCGCAGTAGTAAATTAAAATCATTTCGCCGGAACATCATATGGAACGCGTAAAAGTCCATGCAGGATACCTTTTTGTTTGATATTGGACGGCTAGTAGCTGGATTAATTAATTGGATGTCAAAGTGGTATCCCTCCTGCCCTTTCCAAAATATGAGTGGGTACTCTAAAGCATCGTAGAACCGGTGCGTGTCGGCGATTCTAGAAAGCGTGCCGTCACGTGTTCGTAGAACAATGTCTCTTGCTGTGGTCTGCTCGCTGCCTGCAATCACGACTGCTATTTCGTTGCTAGTTGGAGCATTGTAGCGTCGCTCGTGTTGTCCGCGCGGCACTCTGTGGACTACTAACTTACAGCTTTCATCGGGCATTGAGAAAAAATATGTCCCACCCAAATTGACGACATTATTGTCGACATTGTTGTCAAGTGCCGTTTTAAATTCCCTGACTAAGGCGTTATTGTCGTGCAGTACTCGTTGTATTTTACGGACCGTCTCTTTATAAACTCCTGTAATTAGCCTTGACCGTCGCTCAATTTCGGCTTCCTCGTCGCCCATGAAATAGACCTGCGTGTTCGAAGTAGGCAGTAGAGACCCAATTCTATGATACACTTGACCTTGAATGGTAAACGTTGGTGAAAATCTTGGTATTGCGATCACTCTGTCAGCACCAAAAGATGTCATATGGAAACATAAATTATATTTTCTAATATTAATCAGAAAACGCCGTGATTCCACTGTCTCGTAAGAAAATAAATGTTTTAAAGGCTCCACCGGTTCCTCTATTAAAGGAACGGGAACTTTTCCTCCAGAACAACACATTCCTGCAGTTTCTTCCTTCCATTTAAGTGCCCTGCAAAATTTACACTCTTTACTTATCCTCTCCATTTTGATAAGCCCGTGGCTGGCGTAGTCAAGAGTTGAATCATATTCAAACGCAGCTTTATCAAATACGGACCACGTTTTTCTTGTAAACGTTTGCCGTCGCTGTACCTTCCGCTCAGCAATGGCTCGCCGTCGATTTTCTGCCTCTTCAAGAGATTCATTAACACGTTGGGTTGCCAAATATTCAGCGTGTTGTTGCCGCCTCAGTTGTGATTGCTCCAGAGTTTCAGCAGAGCGTTGGGTTGCCAAATATTCAGCGTGCTGTTGCCGCCTCAGTTGTGATTGCTCCAGAGTTTCAGCAGCGCGTTGGGTTGCTAAATATTCAGCGTGCTGTTGCCGCCTCAGTTGTGATTGCTCCAGAGTTTCAGCAGCGCGTTGGGTTGCCAAATATTCAGCGTGCTGTTGCCGCCTCAGTTGTGATTGCTCCAGAGTTTCAGAAGCGCGTTGGGTTGCCAAATATTCAGCGTGCTGTTGCCGCCTCAGTTGTGATTGCTCCAGAGTTTCAGAAGCGCGTTGGGTTGCCAAATATTCAGCGTGCTGTATTCGCCTCATTTCTAAATACTTCGGTTTTTCAGCTGATCTAGAAATAGCCTGTCGCTCTGCTTGCTCAATTCTTCTAAGCTCCGCTTGAGGAGTCGTCTCTTGACTTCTAGCTACTTTCATAGCCCGAGCTTTATTATTTCTGTTGGAAAGATTAGATTTGCGTTTTCCGGGCATTTCGAAAAACTATCAGATAATAATAATAATAATAATAATAAAACCCTTAAAAGGGAACTAAAAACAAAGTACTACTATGAAATAATAACAAATCAAAAGAATTAAAACTACTAACAAAAAAAAGTAAATTATAATTCAAAAAAGTAAGAAAACGCACGTTAAATGACAAAGTGAACTAAAAAGTTAAAAATGAGAATAGTAATTAACCAAAAATATTGAACGCGCGATGCTTTCTACTTATCTATATAATATTTCTTTAACGTGGTCCAATTACGATATGAATGGGAATAGAGCATTTCCTTGTGACGTCTGGTGGTTGGCAAAAAAGCGCGCTCGACTTTCCCGCGCCCCGCCCACCATTGATTTTCTTGCTTTTGTTTTCAGCGTTACGACTTTTGCTATGCTTTTCCCAAGCCTTTTTGCCAACCACTCATAAAAGTTGAGATGTTTGTTTACAAACAAGGATCTGCCCTATAAAAAATAATATTTATAAATGAACAATATTTACACACGCGGAATAAGCTCAATAATTTAATAAGAAAAAATGACGACATTTGTCTGGTAAGAGCAACGAGATATATAAATTAGAGTGCTGATTCAATGGATGAAGGATTAGCTTTCCGTGGTTCAAGATGAATCACGTGACATGCTCCAATAGGTTGCTGTGTTTAGCCCTTTATCGCTATTTTGGCATTTAAAATATCAGTTCAACAAATTATCATTGTTATTATGTAGCATGACAGTCCTATGACCGAAATAAATTGCTTTTAAAATAATTTTACACATATTTCACATTTTAATAATTAATAAAATACCTTTTTTTTTCATCGTTTCTCAACGAAGTTTAAACGTGTTTATAAAAGAAAATTTAAACTTTTAAAGAGCTAAATTTAACAACAAATAATAATTTGTCAACTATTTTTAAGCATTTTGTCGGTTAAAGTTCAACTACACGAAATAAAAAAGAAGTAAAATCAAAATGGTTTAGAACAAAAGAATATTAAACTACGTAAAGTAAACAAAAACATTGAAACCGTTGCCATAGAAATGTACTGAAAATGAGCTGTTACCAAGGAAACCACCGAATACGCAGGTGCAAGGAGAGCATGTCACATGACTCATCTTGGACCTTCTCAAGGGTTACCATTTATCACTCTACTTTATATATCTCGTTGGGTAAGAGTACACAGTACAATTTCCGGTGCATTCTACCACCCCACGTATAGCCTTGTAAAATTAGTTGCAACCGATTATTCAAAAAAGAAAATAATTCGTTTAAGCACTAACCAATTTTATTTTGAAGACGTGTTCAAAGTTTTAATAAGATTACTGCATTAATTTTTGAAAAATCGTATACATCGTTTTTATGAACGTTCTCCGAAAAACAAGACTTACTGATTGAATTTGCCAAAACATTTAATGAAAATTTTATAAAATTATGTTTAGTCTCTTTTATAGCCTAAAATTTTGAATAAAACATCCTATATTTAAAAAAAATAAGAGAAAATGTGATTTTTTTTTTAAGCCTTCGAAACTCATATATCCACTTAACATGGAATACGCAAAATCATATTTTAAAGTAAAGTATTATTTTAGGCAAACGCCTATTGGCGGCGTTAATTTTTCTTAAGAAAGAAAAAACGTAATTGCACGTGACCGTCAAACAATGTGTTAAAGTGTTATTGTTGCAAATATAAAAAGTATTTAAAGAATTTTAAAATCATTTAAATCATCAATTAAAATTTTAAGAAAATTTAATTACAATAAAATTTAGACTTATTATAACTTAAAAGCATTTAAAATATAAAACGTATGAGATAATGCTTGAAATATTACACAAAACATAAAATTAAACGTTTCGAGCTTTTTTAGCTCTTTATCAGTACAAACATAAAAAATGAACAACTTAAAATAGTGCAACATACTCTACCGGCTCAGCGTACAGTCGATAACAAAAGTGTCCGAACACTAGCAAAAATTCCTATGTTAAAAAAGTATACTTCATACGGTTTTGTTAAATAAATCCTTGTCGAATCCTGTACTTAGTCATTGTAAGACCATGATTCGATAAGGATTTATTTAACAAAACCGTATGAAGTGTACTTTTTTTAGACAGGAATTTTTGCTAGTGTTCGGACACTTTTGTTACCGACTGTATGTCTCATTCAGAGGAATGCCTCCAGAAAAATTCTGGAATGGTAGTCAGAACAATTAAAACAATTTTAATACTTTCAAAATCAGGGGAAAATTTGGTCTCTATGGCCGATCATTTGCCGATCATTTGCCGATCATCTGTACTGATAAGGAGCTGAAAAAGATCGAATTGTCTAAATTTATGTTTTGTTTATTATTTTACGTATTATCTCATATGTTTTATATTTTAAATGCTTTCACATTGTAATACGTTTGTTTTTATTGTAATTAAATTTTCTTCATAATTATTTCTTCATTTGTTAGAAAATTGTTTTTAAAATGATATATAATTGATTAAATTAGTTGCAATAAGTAAACGACAGTCATGTAAAGTTGCTTTTTATTAACTATATAGTTCACGATTTTTCCTGAAATGATCTAAATAACAATAATTTATGGCGTTATCTAAGCTATACAACGCCTTAATTAGATGAAATAATAAAAAAATTTCGATGCAATTTTGTAGCCAATACTGTCCATTCTGGGTAAGGCTTTCGTAGAATCAATATTTTTGAATTTCACTGCTTCAGGTTTACATTTTCTTTCATATTCAACATAATGTCTCATGGATTTTATAACGGTTTCTGTGTGTAACACTTTACATATTAAATTCTGTTGGCGATGCTTTACTATTGTTTGAGCGAAAATTTCTTGTAGTGACGAAAAATTTAAATTATTACAAAATACTTCATCTGAAGATTCAGTTTCTTCTGAAGGTGGAACTGGATATTGGGTAATTTCATCATTTTTCATGCTAATCTCAGAGATATCATCTTGACTGGTTTTAGAACTTATTGAATGACTTTGATCTGCATATTCAGTTTTTTGTAAACATAGAATTTCATCAGCAGATTCACTTTCTTCTAAAACTAGAACTGGATATTGGGTAATTTCATCATTTTTCATGCTAATTTCAGAGATATCACCTTGACTGGTTTTAGAACTTATTGACTGACATTGATCTGAAGATTCAGTCTTTTGTAAACATGGTACTCCATCAGCAGGTTCACTTTCTTTTAACAGTGGAACTGGATATTGGGTAATTTCATCATTTTTCATGCTATTCTCAGAGATATCATCTTGACTGGTTTTAGAACTTATTGACTGACTTTGATCTGAAGATTCAGTTTTTTGTAAACATGGTAGTTTGTATTGAAGCATTGCATCCTTTTCCACACTAATCTCATAGTTATCAACTTGAATGGCTTTAGAACATGATGGACTTTGAATAAGAGATTCAGTTTTTTCTAAAAATGGAAGTATGCATTCAGGAATTTTAACATTTTCTATGTTAATTTCGTGGACATCAGCTCGATTGACTTTAGTGTTTCGATTGGTATTTGCTGGAATTGGATTGTTTTTTCTACATTTTTCTCTCATAGGTTTTGATTTGAACAGCTTTTCCCATATCCACTCCTTTCCCGCCAGTGATCCATCGTTTTCAAAAAGTTTGTGATTTAACAAAACTGAAGTTGGTGGCCTTGATTCAGGGGCAAGTCTTAAGCAAGCTCTGCAGAAATTTCTTGCTATCTTCAACGTCTTATTTTTTATTCTGCATTTCGGGAAAGACAATCGGCATTCTTTATTGAAGTTCTTTTTCTAAAAATAAATAAATAAATAAAAAGATAAATTATTAAAGCAAAAAATATTACGCTTGTCTCCCCAAAACATTGTGACGTTATAAATATTATTTTATCAATAACCCCACCTGTGACTGAGCGGCTGTGCTCTCGAATATGTATATATATATATATATATATATATATATATTAGGGAATATAATTAGTAAGGTTAAAAACAAAAATCAATAAAATAATAAAAATAAATACAACTATATATATATATATATATATATTTAATAAGTAAATCATTTTATAGGTTTTGATACTTATAGAAATTAAGGTGTATACTAAAAAACAATTCCTTTGTATTCAATTTTTAATTTTTATTTTCTAAACTGATTGGGTTTCTTTCTTTTGGTAAGATATAGGGATTTACGTTAATGTGATGTAGATTATTACATATTTTAAAATTCGTTTTATCTTTAAAAGATAGGTAAATTCTCTAAATAAATAAAGTTATAAATAAAATTATTTAATATTAAACAACTATTTAAAATATTACGGTATAACTGTTTTTAACCTATAAATAATAAATTTACAATATACGTTTTCTAATTTTTATGTCTTCCCTTTCATACCTTTTTCAATGTAACTGAAACAAATTCTTTGATCAATTCCTAGTATTCATCCTAACTTCATATCCTAACGTAATGAAAATTCTTTTCACGGTGGAAAGGATATGTTTTGACTTATTTCTATCCTTTTGTTTTGTGAAACCAGAAAATAATTAATTCGGTTTCTTTAAATCTGTCATCGAAATGTAAATCAAGTGCCCTCTTGTCGCCTAATTTACATCATCAGCTAGATAAAATATTTGCTTAGCTGTTTATTTTCCAGGAATTAAAATCTTGACGAAATCATGCCCACATTCACTAACAATGGTCAATAAGGTACAGTCGGCAACAAAAGTGTCCGAACACTAGCAAAAATTCCTGTCTAAAAAAAGTACACTTCATACGGTTTTGTTAAATAAATCCTTATCGAATCATGGTCTTACAATGACTAAGTACAGGATTCGACAAGGATTTATTTAACAAAACCGTATGAAGTGTACTTTTTTTACATAGGAATTTTTGCTAGTGTTCGGACACTTTTGTTACCGACTGTACTAGTCGCCTTTTCAAAAATGACATAAAAAAATTCGTAACGTGCCGCAACCAATCTCTATCTTAAACTTTGAACTTGGTGTCTATAAAATTAACGCCAAAGGTAATATCATTTTTACACTCCAGTTTTGGAGCTCACTTACTTACTGACTTACGATCATGCAGTAGCTCAAGAAAGATTGGGCTTTGGGCCCGGCCTTGTGCTTGGTATTGTTTTCCCCGCTACATACTGTTATTCCATCTATGGTCACGCAACAAATTAGCTTCTTTGGAATAATCAATAAATTTACCTCAACCAATATACTGCCTCATGGATCCGTTCTTGGGTGATGTACTTTCATCTACAGTTATTTTTTAACTTGACTTTTTTTATAGCTTATCCCGTGTGGCCAACGCAATAATATTATCTTTTCGAAGCCTAAAATTCGTCATTAGGCACTGGAAAAAATCATCATTAGACTACTTTTTTTTTTAATTATTTTATTAATATTATTATTATTTGCTAGAAACTCTTAAAACATCTCTGCTTCCCTGCTTCCCTGACGATGTCCTCAATGTTTTTTGGTTTATTAATATTTTTTGTCGACTTTCAATTTTACGTTTTTTGCCTGTATTCTTTTTTAGTTTTTACATTATATATATATATAATGTAGAAAGAGTATCAAATTTAATTATCCATTGCTGTATTTTTTTTTTCATGCAGTTATGCATACTATTATATTTAATAATTTATGTACAAGCATGCATATCATAATTAAAAAGACTAATGTCCGATATATAATATTGAAAAAAAAAATACAAAACATATTAATTAACGGAAAGAATAGGTGAGTCAAAGCTCTAATTTGAACATGGATTTTTTGCAGATTTTTATATTCTTTCCATATAATTGCACACACAATAATAATGCATGAATCCAGTTCTTCACCAATCAATGCGATCGAATCCAGAGCTGTCAACCATTCCGGCAAATTCATGCCACTATTCTTTTAAAGTTTTCCGTGAGTTACTTAATCACAGAATTTCGCTAAAAGTTTATTCTTCGACCACTTTTATGAAACCATGGAAGCATCTGCGCAAATGCTAACTTAACGAGTCCAATGCTAAAATAGATGTGACAGTCATCTGATTCAGAGAAAATGAGCAATAACACAGAGTGCGGAATTACTGGATGTTTTCCAAATTTCAAACTGCCGGTCAAGCTGGCATCCCTCCAACATTTTGGAGGCGTCCTCACTGCTAGTTTTAGGATATGTGACTGCACTGTAAGTGGATATTTCTATAAAAATTTACTGGTATACAGAAATCCAGCAAGTCAAGTCTACTAATGCAGGGCTTGAACTGGATTACCGTTTGGGTGTTTCTCGAGCTCTAAGAGGTCCATATATTGAAATTATTCTAGTGAATATTTCAAAATATAAAAAAATTATCTTTTATTGCTTTTGTTGTGTTTTTGATGTTTTCCCTGTTGTTTTCGAGCTACAACGCCCTCTATGAACATAATTTGGAACAAACTTTTTTATTTGCTACACAAAACTTTTAATCATAAGAAATATTGTAATACGCATTTTCATACGTCAATTGCAGTCGGCAGCAAAATTATTGAAGTACACATCCCCATTTTTCATATTTTGTTTTAATTTGATCGCTAATTTTTACCATCAACTTAATTTTTTATACACAGCATAAAGACTAAGATGTTTACTTAACAAAGAAGTATTAGGTGCACATCATTTACGAATTATTGCTAGTTCTTCAATAATTTTGCTACCGACTGTACTTCATTTTATATTAAAGTTTAAAATGTGTTAGGTTTTTCTTTTTACCCTTTCTCTCTCTATGTGTGTATTTTTATCAACTATGAATCGAATTAAAACTACAATTTTAAACTGTATGTAAACACAAACGTCCTAAAATAACAACAATATATACATGTTTTTTCTTACTTTCAAAATTTTAAAGAGTAGCGGATACATAATATCGCTCCAGCAGCACACTTCATCTGGAATATTTCTTGACAGATAATTGCCAGTGAAAACTTCAATTGAAATCATGCTTAAACACCACATATCAAATCCTTTTTCTTTCACTGGACGCTTACGATCCTCAGCTGAATAACATTCAGGGGGCAAGAATCCTTCGGGCATTTCATATCTAAAGGAGAAAGAAAACCAATATATTATTTAAGCAAGACGCATACCAAGTTTGTCATCAAATAACGCATTTCGTCACCAAGTCAAAAATTTCGTCATCAACTACCAAATTTTGCCGCCAAATCAAATTTCATTGCTAAGTCGCAAGTTTTGTCACCAAATTGTATATCTTTATGGCTTCTATTTGTTGAATGATTATAAGCTTGGATTTTAAAAAATTGAATCATTTACTGACCAATAAATCTCGACTTAAATTTTAAGTAGAATGAATAGTAGTAGTTGATAATTAAATTTCTTAAAATCAGAATAGCGACGTAAATAATGCAGTGTGTGGGAATAAAGCCATTGGCTAAGTATATGTGTTATGCATATGTAATATTTCTTTCCTTTGGTAACATTAACGTAAAAGAATCTGCCTTTGCCTTTAAGCTTGCCGAAAAGGGATTTTTTTTTCTTATTGGACTACTTACGTATCAAAATTTATGCAATTATACACTATAAAATTTGAAATACAGCCTTTTTGTAAATGGAGGAAATTGCAGCATAACAGGTGCATATGTTGAGCAGCGATATGCACAAATAGTTAACAAGGACCAATTTATGTTAAACTGCAATTAAATATAAATTTTTATGAAATTCTGTGAATTAATTCGTAATCTAGCACTGCCACAAAATTTTGATCACACACAGATAGATGGACATTTTCTAAATATGGTTCAGTTATGCACAGGAATCTCAAAATGTGTAAATCTATGGAAAACAGAGGAAGTTAAAAATTTTAATGAATCCAATACATTTTTAATGAATATAGGAAAAAGTAATAAATAAATCTGCAATAAAGTAAAGTAAAATAATTAATTAATTATACAAGCTGAGTTCGATTTTAAGATTTGAATTTTCTAAATATATATTATAAATTGGCTATAACTATTATATACAGTCGGTAACAAAAGTATCCGAACACTAGCAAAAATTCCTATATAAAAAAAGCAGAGTTAATACTGTTTTGTTAAATAAATCCTTGTCGAATCTAATTCTTAGGCTGGCTAATAACATGATTCGACAAGGATTTATTTAACAAAACTGTATTAAGTGCACTTTATTTTACACAGGAATTTTTGCTAGTGTTCGGAGACTTTTGTTACCGACTGTACACAAAAACTTTATCCTAGTTGACTATTACAAACAAAAATTTTCAGTTTTAAAATGAGTGTTTTTTTTTTTTTTTCTTTAATCTATATCTTGTCCATTTTTACGAAATTTTGTCCTATACTGCCATGTTAAAGATCATGATAGAACTGGAAGATAGCGGCACTTGTTGAACAATATACTCCAAAAGTTGATGAGCACCCATTAATGTATTCTAAATATAACTTTCATTTTCATTAAATTATGTTCATTAATTCTTCATCTAGAGCTGACATAAAAATTTTGTTACACACATTAAGATACTCATACAGACGAATATTTTTAAAATATGGTCAAACCGTATTCATAACATCTCAAAAAGTGTAAATACGCCGAAAACTGGAAGTCAAAACTTTTTACAAATCCAGTACTTTCTTCTATACTTAATCTTAAAAAGAGTAATAAATAAACAACCATGTGCAGGGTTCCCAGCATGAAAGACAATCAAAAATAGTTGCTTTAGTAGTCTTTAATGTTTGAAATAGTAGCCAAAATAGTAGCTATTCTGAATGAAACAGTACACTGTAAAAAATAGGTCCTATTTGCTGCCAGAAATTCTCTGTGATTTGAGAAAATACGCGTGATTCACGAAAAAATTACGTTGTCAGAATGTATTTTCTCAAATTACAGAGAATTTCTAGCAGCAAATAGGACATATTTTTTACAATGTAGCCAAAATAGTAGCCACTCCGATCCAAATAGTAGTCTTAGAGTAAAAAAAAAAAAAACATCTGTACACCAGACTTGCCTCAATTCTAAAGTTTTATCGTTCTATATATTTATTAGTTTCGGAGATATGGTAGTCATAAGATCTCTCCCCCTCTCCCCACTGTAAAAAAATGTCTTATTTGCTGCCAGAAATTCTCTGTAATTTGAGAAAATACGTTCTGACAACGTAATTTTTTCGTAAATTACGCGTATTTTCTCAAACTACAGAGTATTTCTGGAAGCAAATAGGACATATTTTTTACAGAGCACATACACACACCAATTGCCAAAACCCACTTTTTTGGGCACAGGAGAACTTAATACATGTAAATCAGATTAAAACTGGAAATCGAATTTTTCGACCGAATACAATAAGTACTCCCATTACCCAATTAGTTGGGTAATAGAAGTAAAAATGCAGTGAAGGGGCAGAAAAAATAACAGGTAACAATTTTTTATTCAAAATAGTCCCCATTTTCCTGAAAATAGTGTTACCTGAACTGAAAATAGTAGCTTTTAAGCCACTTTTACACAAAAATAGTTGCCATAGTAGCCTGGGGTTGATTTTAGTAGCAAATAGTTGCTTTTTAGTCGCCGCTGGGGAACCTGCATATGGAATTGTAAAAGTTTGATATCCAAAAATACATACTCAGTTGTGTATTTTTCAATCCCACTCATGCGATGAAATCCAAAAAGTTGAACACTTTTATCGCTGCAAATCATTACATTGCTCAGTTTCAAATTCAGAAAACTCAATTTCTTTGTATGTAGGTAATCAAGAGCCGATGTTATTTCTTTTATCCACGAAACTGCAAGCTTAAAGTTAATAGCTTCATCAAAGATTACTTTTTTCTTCAGCGCATCTTCTAATGTTAAATCAACACGCTTAGATATAAACCATGTCAAACCAAATACTGAAAAATCAGCGGTATCCAACAGAGGTAGTATATTTTTGTTGTTTAATTGCCCCCATTCTTTTTCTTTAGGACCCATGTCTTCACTCAACACCATTTTCATTGCCAATCCTTTGCCGCCCTCTTCATTCCATACTCGTAAAACTGTAGAGACTGATCCTTGCCCAATTACTTCAGTGAACTTAAAATTCAAAGTTTTTCTGAAAGCATCCGTTATTTCTTTGTGGTATACATCTTTAGATATTTTTTGATTTTTGCGAAGTTTTTTCAGTTCAGATATAAAATTCAAACTTTTTTCCATCATGAAAATTAAAATTGAAAAATATGGACGTCGTATATAAAAAGTGATTGAGGCTTATTTAAATTAAGATAATACTTTTGTCATACAAAATGGATAAACTAATTCTTTTGAAACACAGTGAAATAAATATGTGTATGCATATTGTTTAACTTAAACAATGTAGTTACGTTTCAGATTTTTGTTACATTGTTTAAAACAACAAACAATGTACATTGTTTGAAATATTTTCGTACATACATTGTAACAATTAAAGAATTTTGTTTCAAATTCCAGTAACAATACGAAGGTGGAAAGATTATACACTAATTTATTTTTTCTTACCCATACATGATAAAATATTGTTTTTAAGTCTAATTTTTCAAATTTTATTTTTTCTTATATTTACACATTTTATGGTCTCCTGAATACGAAAATTGGGTTTTTACAGATTGACATGTGTGTGTGCGTGTGTCTTTTATCATCATAACTGAAGAACAAATACTCGTATTATCAGGAAGTCCAAATTCAGTTTTCCAAATGTGTATAATATGGAGATGGGTATAACTTTAGTATATCTCCATAGCTGAATTTAACGATTTTTCTTTGGCGCCGTTTTGAACGATAACGATGTCGTTCTGGACTGTTTGCGATATAATATGGAAGCCTATATGTTATTTATTTTGGATTTATGATTTTATGATTTACGATTTAGATTATGATTTTTAGATTTATGATTTAGCCATAATCGCCAACAATAAATCGCCAAATATCGTTGTGGGGATATACTAAAGTTGTTCCTGGAGATGCTACACGAAACTTTTTATGAGGATTGTATAAATCGTTCGTTTACAAGGACATATACGTGGCTCTCAACTTTAAAGCTTTTAAAACCAGGTTCTGAAAAATCCCAATTGCCTGGTCGACACGGCGACTAAATTTCAAGAGGCAAATTTTCTTTTAAATTAAAGATAAAACTTCTGTTTTCTGTCTCTCTCTCTCAGTTTACTTTTCTCTTACATTATATATATGATATAGAAAGCATTGTTCTTGGTAATAAATTAAAGAACTGGTGTACAATAAAAAATTAAGCTTAGAAACTTCTTCACACACTATGATATTGATGTAAGCATTACCAGTTTCGTAAGGACGTGGCCTTTCTTCTTCAGATGCAAAAAACATGTGCTATCTTTCGAGGCAAAAACAAGACTTGAAGTCTTGCATCTACTGACATTGAATCTTGCTTTCTTCGACTGAGTCTTGCTTTTGCCTCCAAGGGGGGCAAAGGGGCTTCAATTATTTGCGCCCTGTCGGACGATCTGTAACATAGACCTTATATAGATAGACTACGCCACCAATAGGACTACCCATTATAGTGAATGCCTTCAATATGAGGGTGTAATCTTGATACCTTCATCTTTTGCGATCTTCGCCGTATGTCACGTGACAGGGACTTGAGGGAGATTCTTGCATAAGAAAGCACTTATTTTTGTAAGAATTCAAACAAAAAATTCTCCCCTTCAAAATAGTTTCACACAAAAGAAACTTTTTTATAATTAATCTATGACATTTTAGCTTTCCAACGATGTGTAAATCTTAAGGCTTAAATGAAAAGTATGTCTATGTGCACAATACAGAAATTAAAAAACCCAAAACTGCTTTCTTTCCTATGGAAAAATAACATAATATTCATTTTCGTCTCTCTCTCTAGGTCCGGATCACGTGATAGTTTAGTTGGGGAAGCTAGCTCATGTCGTGGACAGATAATGAGGGTTGATGCGTGGTCTATCTATATAAGGTCTATGATCCGTAAGTCGCGGGACTCTTTATTACAGCCGTTGTTCTCAGAATGTCGGCATCTTGAGTTTAGTACTCAACGAAAGGTCATCATTAAAAATAATTACAGTACACTCCCGATTATCCGCAGCTCCGGATTCTGCGGATAATGCAAATCGCTGATAAACCGCAAAAAGTTTAAAAATGAGGGGTAAATGAGATAAAATTATTCTAGCTTAAAAACGCGCTTGTGTTATATACAAGGTGGCGGCATACCAAATTTATTCCCCGATTCTTCCACCAGTATTTTTCTTTCGGAGTTTTTGATAGTAAGTTTGAACGATTAATTAAGTGAAAAATTATTATATAAATATACTGGTGAAAGAATCAGGGAATAAATTTGGTTTGTCGCCAACCTGTATATAATACCTAATATAAGCAGTGAATATAATACCTAATACAAAAAAAAAAAAAAAAAAAAAAGTACTATATTTTGAATATTTATTCAAAATATAGTACTTTTTTTTTTTTTTTTTTGTATTTTATAAACTACATGATGTGAAAACAATAAATAAAATAGTGTATTTACGATGAATTCAAGGTATAATCTGTAAGCTAACTTAAGTATGTTTGTTTGTTTTGGAATTAAGACCGATTGACAGCTCTAGGATCCTAGGTCTGAGGGGCAGTGCCTTCCATGGAGGTCTTTCTAAGGGTTCCTAGCCCGTATTTACGCAAGCTTCGGAGAAAAACACGGAAAACTCCGAACGGCTAGGTCTTAAGCTAATTTATGCATCAAATTAAAAGTACCGCCGGCTTGCCAACATTTTAATTTATTCCAGAGCATTGTGAGCACTCGCTTTTTTTTCGCACCACTTTTTTTGTAGAGTAATTTTCTCTAATATTTAACTACGATTATATAAGAAGAAAAATACATTTCTAGAAAAGTGGTGTAAAAAACAAAGGCGGGTACCCACAATGCTTCGGAATAAATTAAAATGTTGGCATGACACGTCTGGTACTCTACTGCACATATTCTCTAGGGTATACTACGAAAAATAAAACAAAAACAATATACTTCTTTATATTTATAATTTTTCTGGGGAAAAAAAAACTTTTTTTTTTTTTTTTTTTTTTTTTTTTTTTTTTTGAGAAAACACTCTCTTGATCCCGCGCTTTTCCTGCGCTAGTGTATAATCATTTGTTTAATGTAGTTATAAATCAAGATGAATATTATTGAGAGAAGAATAAATAAATATATGTATATACTAAAATCCAAATTATTTTAAACTATTTTATATACTTCATGCTTAGTTAATAGTAGTTGGTATATAGAAAAATAAATTAATTAATTAATATGTAAACTTGATCATGGTACAGCCTTAATGCCCTTGGCGACTTTTGAATTTTTGTTGCCGCTTTAGACCAAAATATAAGTTATGCGATTATTGTTCCTGTACGCAAGCGAAGTGTGACGTCACTGACCGTCCGTGGATGCAAGAAAATGATTTCCTATGTTAATCGCCCATTGGATTTTTTGTAAAAAATTATTAAAAATCGAGGAAATTTCTTTCCCGATTTTAATTCCCATATTTGGGTATATATATATATATGCATTAGTTATCATGTGCATGTGTTAGATTGAGTTATTTGGCTGTCAAATTGACAACATTTTAATTTTAAATTTCGAAACTCTGTCGTTCTTGGAGCTTATTGTATTTGGTGATCAAAAACGTAATACGAAAATATACATGCCAGATGTATATTTTCGTAATATGCATTGTACGAAATATTGTTTCATATTATTCATTACTCTCTTAATATAAGTTGTTAAAATAACCATGATTTTTGAAAGGAATTAAATTATGTTCGCCAAATAATTTGGCGATATTTTTTTTTCTGCCAAGGATGACCGATATCAAATCTATTCCGCTGCAACATGTTAGTATCTTATATCAGATACTTTATTTAGACATTTGAAAACAAAGTTGACTTCAAATTATGATAGAATATTTATCATTTTCCTTTTAATTAGTATATTAGTTGGATATTTATTGTGTTAATATCATCCTTCGAAATGAAATGTTCGTGTTTTCAATCGAATATGGAAGTTTGCCATTTTTTTTTTCTAGTGTTTTGAAATTAAAAATTCAAATTTTGTCAATTTTACAACAAAAATAACTTAATCTAACGCATGGACATGATAACTAATACATATCTATACCTAAACATGGGGATTAAAATCGGGAAATAATTTTCCTCGATTTTTAATAATTTTTTACAAAAAATCCAATGGGCGTTTAACATAGGAAATGTTTTTCTTGCATCCACGAACGGCCAGTGACGTCATCACATCGCTTCCGTATTTCTTTCTATCTTTTCCTTGGCGAAAAATGTCCGATCCACTTCAGCATCAAAATTTTAAAAAATGTCCAGAATTATAAATTAGAAAATACCTTTAATATAATGCTGAATTAGCTTTTATGCCAAGCGTGTTTCATCCGCCGTACTAAAAAAAAAAAAAAAAAAATCTGAAGTTTTTGGTATATAAAAAAATGCTATGAAATAAAATTCAGAAGAAATATGTTAGATTTCTAATATTACTATTTTATTTTAAAATTGTAATATTACTATTTTATTTTAAAATTATAAAGTGTCATTTTCTCATCGACCAATTTAACATTTAGTAATTTTTGATTTTTCGCGTGAAAGCATATTTCATTTTATGTTTAAAACAATAAATAAATAAATAAATAAAAATATCTCGTAAACTTTTTTTGGCAACAATTAAAAATTTAAATGGCTTATATTAAGTCAATTAACAGTTTATTATTTTCATATTTTAATTAATTGAAAAGAATCTAATCAAATTTTCGGAATAAATAGTAGCCTATGTTCTATTTCAGACTATTCTCTATCTCTGTACCAAATATCATCCATATCCGTTTAGCCGTTGTGGCGTGATTGGGTAACAAACATCCATCCATCCATCCATCCAAACTTTCGCATTTATATATTAGTATAGATTTAATCATGGCGATCAAATAAATTATGCTGCTTTAATTTTTTATAGCTACAAATTGAAAATAGAGGCCAATCCTTATCAAAGCATATCGACATAAACTGCAAAATAGTTTTATTTTATTTTGATTTATTTTATTTTTATTTTGGAGATGAACTCTAAGGGCCATCATAATTGCATTTGTAAAAATTTGCAAAAACGTGCGAGCTACTTCAGTGAGAAATTTAAATTTCACCGAGGAATGCTGTATTAAAGCTATTCCATTGCTTTAAAACATTTTTTCTCAATTTTATTCATTAAAAAAAAAAAAAATCTTCATTTTGTTTTCTGCATAAAAAGAAATATATCTATATTAATTTATTTCTTTTTGCAATCACCTTTTTTTTTTTTTTTTTTTGTCTTTTTAATATTTTTAAAGCTTTTTTTTTTTTTTTTTTTAAATATCTTTTGTGACAGTTATCCGATTGAACTAAAAAATACGATGTTAGCTAGGTTTTGTCCTGATTAATAAGTGATTAGTAATTATTTATTTATTTATTTATTTATTTTTTTGGGAGGGGAGACACGGTGTTTAATGACTTCATTTATTTCTTTATTATTATTTATAAGAGGATTTATGCTCGTCTAATTATCATAGCAAAAATTCAAATCATTAGTCATACTTTGATTTATTATTATTTTTGTGTATTATATTTATGTAAAATAATAATTTATTACACTTTTGTTTTTTAAATGGAAAACAAAAGCTATATTACCTTTATCGAACTAAGAATTTAACAAAAAATTAAATAATCCAAGTTAAAAAATGAAAGCAGCTGCTTCAAGAAGAGTTCGGCATTTTAAATCGCCATAAAAACAATCTTAAATTAAATGAAATCGAAATACCTTTAAACATATAAATTAGTTTATTTATTAATGATACTAATTTCTGATTTAATAGAACTTAATTTAAATAACGTCATTTGCATATACATTGTAAGACAATGTTAAAAAAGTTTCAACGAATTGTAAGAAACATATTAGAAACAACGAGCAAATATTCATAATGTTTGAGATTGCAATGCATGTCGGAAAATCAAAATACTGAAAAGAACAAATAGATCAAGAAATATTTATTTTAATGCATGTAAACCATTGTTTCAAGGATAATTTATTCCAGTATTTTGCGTAAAATAATCTCTATTCTATTTTAACAAGACACACTACTTTAAAAGTACAGTAAATATTTTGATACAAAGATAGTGGTACCAAAGTAACGAGAAAATTCTCAACTTTGAAAGTGTCGAGAAAAAATATTCAGAGACTTCGACGTCTGCTTGCAGGCCGACATGTTTACATTTAAATAATGAAAGATTTGATGATTTAAAGAATTAAAGAATTTTTATCTCATAAGTTAATGAGACATTATTAAGGAATGTGTTATTTACAAATGCGAGATTTTATAATGCTATAAAAAAGATTCAAATTCAGATTCAAATGATTACCGTAATTTCGTGTATATAACCCGCGGGTAATCTATATAAAAAAAAACCTGACTGTATGTTCTGAGGGCTATCATCATCCGTTGCGGGGTATCTATCGGGAACTACAAGAAAATCAACACCAGTCTCATTTTTTTTTTTTTTTTTTTTCGGAAGTCTCGATTATTAACGATAAATAACGATGAAATTGAGGACAGTGAAAAGGAATTTGCTGAGGAGGATAATACGGATGATGAAGACGAACTGTCCCAAACAATATTGCAACATTTTAATTCTGATACGGAAGAATCCAATGTCGATGGATTTGAAAAAAATTTGTAAATAAATTTATTATTAATCTATAATTTTCTTATAAATTGAATATAGGTGCTAATCATTAGAAGTTACTCCAGTCCATAGTAATATATATAGAGAGAAAGATTAATACTATGTTATGATTATTTGCTTTTTAGTTGTATATTTGTTTATTATTTGTATCTTTTCCTACTTATTATTAAAATAATAGCAATTAGTATTGAAATCATAAATAGCGTTTGCCGATCATGTGATTTTAGAAGTGCGGGGTATCTTTCAGTTCTAATTATTTTTAAATGAATTTTTTATGCCGCGGGCTACCTTCCGCCGCGGGTTATATACACGAAATTACGGTATGTGTTTCTTTTTCATTTGGTAGAATAATTTTGAAACAAATTGTTTATTATTATTCCGGCAAATGTTGTGTGAAAATTTATTTTGGAGCTGTGACATTATTGTACTGTTCCCATAAAAAACAATTCTTTTATGTACTTATTGCTTAATTTTTACAATCTATTTTATCAGTTTTTAATTCGACTACAGAATATTCTTTAAATTAAGATTACTTTAAACAATTATAACGAATTAAAAAAAATAAAAATAAAAATAAAAATAAATGGAACATAATTTGCAGGGTTCACACTCGTCATTTTTTGGGAAACCGGAAATTTCGAAAAGCATTTTCTCAAAAGCATTTTTTATGATTGATCTTAATTAATCGCGAAAAAATATTAAAATATAATACTATAAAATTTTCCGTTTCCCAAAACAAGTGACGAATGGGAACCCCGGATGTGTGTAAGAACTTAATAAACAATATTTTTATTTTTATTTTTATTTTAATAAAAGGCGTTGCGAAATTGAAATGCTAAACAAGATGCGTCTAATTGTAACTGGACCACACTCTTCTCTACCTCTTACAATATGTCCATTTTCTGTCGCCAAGTCTATTCTAATTTAATGAGGTAATTTTTTACGATAATTACCTATGTATATATATATATATATATATAATTCTGTTTTTACATTTAGAAAATTCTCAAAAGTTTAATTTGTTCTTGTTTATCAAATATACATGTGTATAGATATATATATACTTTAAATATTTCATTTTCATTCCAGAAAGTGCAAAAAATGCACTTAGTTCATTATTTTGCAATTTTAGTTCAAAATAAAACATTGCTGTAATAATAATAATAATCTGATTAGAACTCTGAACAGGTATAGAAAAACGTAGTAGTAGTAGGTATTTGTATTTGACTTATAAATGTTTCCAACAAGAAAATTATTTTCTTTTCACACCAGTTACAATTTACGGGTAAATATATAGTTTTAAAAGTATAATGTATATTACATATTTCAGTACGCATTTTAGTAAGTGTTCATGAATTAAGAAAAACAATACTTCAAATGTCTCGAGTTGAATTATTATTTTGTCTTAAAGGGCTCTGTAACATATTGTTATCTGTCGGAATATTTTCCTACCGTAGCAATTCAGCTTTTTTTCATGTAGGGAGGTTATAAAGAAAACTTTTATGTTGTAGAGAATTTTAAAGAAAATAAATATTAATAACATATTTTAAGAAGAAAAATTGTAACCGAAACCTTTAGAGAGGGTCTGTGACAGCAGTTGTCACGCTTCACCATGGGATTTCAGAAGAGCCCCTTTCTAAAGGTTCCTTATCAGAATTTCGTAAAGAAGATATTTTATAAACTTGTTGATTGAGACCATATGGATATCTTGTATTGTAATCTATATATATAAAAGAGTAAACTGACTGATTCACTGACTGATTCACTGATTCACTGACTCAACACGGTTGTGGCGATCCTATGGGAGATAGAGTCACAATTTTTGGTGAGCAGGTTGATTTTAGGACCCTGACGCTCACTAAGACGGGATTTTGCGAAATACCCCCGTTCCCCCCCGGGGGGGGCAGAAGGCAAAAACCACCTTTATAAGCATAACTCGGCTCCAAATTGCTTCACGAGGAAGATATTGCAGATGGGAAGACTAGACTTGAATACAAAAAAATCCTTTTCTGCGATTTTGGTTTTTTGGATTTTTAAGGGGAAAAAGGGGTGAAAATGATTTTCGGAGGCGCAGGAGGCAAAAACACCTCTATAAGCATAACTCGGCACCAAATTACTTCACGATGAAAAAATTGCAGATGGGGAGACTAGACTTAAGTACAAAAAAATCATTTTCTGCTATTTTGGAATTTTGGATTTTTAAGGGGGGAGAGGGGCTGAAAATGATTTTCGAAGGTGCAGAAGGCATAAACCACCTCTATAAGCACAACTCGGCTCCAAATTGCTTCACGGTGAAGAAATTGCAGAGGGAGAAACTAGACTTGAAAAAAAAAAATCATTTTCTGCGATTTTGAAATTTTGGATTTTTAAAGGGGGAAGGGGGTATAAATGATTTTCGGAGGCGCATAAGGCAAAAACACATTTATAAGTATAACTCGGGTCCAAATAACTTCACAGTGAAGAAATTGCAGATGGAGAGACTAGACTTGAATACGAAAAAAATCACTTCCTGCGATTTTGGAATTTTGGATTTTTAACGGGAGAAGGGGGTATAAATGATTGTAGGAGGCAAATTTAGAAAAATACGGATTTTCGAGTAAAAGTAATAGCTCAAAGATGTAAAAAAAAAAAAAAAAAAAACGCCAAGCGTCTTCTTGAAAATATTTCCAAAAACTCATTTTTTGATTTTTTCCGATTTTTTTAGGGGGGGGGGAGGAGGGGCAAAAAAATAAAAATAGTGTCAGATCGTTCAAAAGTGGTACATAGAGGTTTTCGATACTTACAAATCGATTGCGGATATTTTCGAATTTGTAAAATTATTAAAAGGGGTGGGAAGGGGTGGGCAGTATTGGGGGGCTATGGGCAAAAACAAATAGAAATGCAGTTAGGCCGTTCAAAATTGGTACCGATAGGTTTTAAAGGCCTGCAAGTCGAATGGGGATATTTTCGAAAGTGTAAAGCTATTAGGAGGGGCGAGAAGGGGGCAGGGGAGAGGGGGGGGGTAAAAAAATAAAAATAGAGTTAGATCGTTCAAAATTGGTATATAGAGGTTTTCGATACTTACAAATTGATTGCGGATATTTTCGAATTTGTAAAATTATTAGGAGGGGCGGGAAGGGGGAGGTGTGGGCAAAAACAAATAGAAATAAAGTTAGGCCGTTCAAAATTGGTACAGATAGGATTTAGAGGCCAGCAAGTCGAGTGGGGATATTTTCGAAAGTGTAAAGTTATTAGGAGGGCCGGGAAGGGGTGGCGGAGGGGCAAAAAAAAAATAGAATAGAGTTAGAGCATTCAAAATTGGTATATAGAGGTTTTCGATACCTACAAATCGATTGCGGATAATTTTGAATTTTTAAAATTATTAGGATAGACGGGAGGGGGGGCGAAGGGGGAAAATAATAGAAATAAGAGTTAGAGCATTTTGGGAATTTTTTCCGAAGGCAGTGAGAACCCGCTGCGACATTTTTCCTAATAAGATTTTTTTTTCTGTTTTTTTTCACGTGATAAAAATTAATGCAATTTTGAGAATTCAGTAATTATAGCGATTCATTTAAAAATAGGGGCGTTGCCTGCTAGTAAGAGATATATTTGGATTCCATTTATATATATAAGATTTTGTTTATATTTTAAAACATTTATTCTGTTACAATATATCTTCTATTCTTGTACGTAATTACTCGATAATATCTTTTACTTTACAAGATCAAAGATTTGAAAAGTTATTTTGCAGTATATATATTACTTAATTAATATGGAATTTAATACAGATAATTGTCTGCATGAGAATCTTCCAGAGGCTGTATGTTTTCCATGGTTGTGCACAGAGCCTGATTAAGGGGGAAGCACACATTATCTCCGCTCTCACCGGAATATTTTTACAATTATTTTTTACTTCATGTCATAGAAATTCCACGCTTTGACGAGGAAATATTTTTTATAAAAAAAGTACGGTGTAAAACAATCCAATTTATTCACCGTTATTAGACACCAGAATTCTTTTAAAATAATTTTTAAAGAGAATTTTGTGTTTATTATAGCAGGAAAGTATTTGTTAAAAAATAACGGTGTAAGTATAAATAATGTGTGCTTCCCCCTTAATCAGGCTCTGGTTGTGCATTATGGTTATTGGAAATGAATTAGAGAAGTTTTTGATGTTTAAAATCATTCAACTATATGGCCTTTATAAAATTTGTATATTGAAAATTGGTAACTAGGGGACGTGCATACTTAAACTAAAAGCAAAAAATTACCATTATTCATACTCAAGTTGCATATAAAATTCTCTTTAAATTAAAGAATAAAACGTTTTTCTTTTTAAAAATCTAGAGGCTATTTTTTTTTTTTTCAAGGGGGGGGGGATGTGACCCTAAAAAGATTGCAATTATTTTTATTTATTTTACGTTATTATTAAAAAGATGTGTCTTTGTTTAATTGAAAAATAAAATATTTAAATCTTCAGTCATAGTATAATCTATCATTATTATTGCATGTTATATTCATATAAAATAATATTTATTATTATTTTTTTTTTTAATGTGAAACAAAAGCTATCTTAATCGAAATAAGAATTTAGTAAAAAATTAATCCATGTTAAAAAATGAAAGCACCTGCTTTAACAAGACTTGCCATTTTAAATCGCCATAAAAGCAGTCAGAAATGAAATCAAAATATTTTAAACATATAAATCATTTTTCTTATTAATGATACTTAATGCTTCAACGTATTTGCTAGCATCCTAATTATGAACCGGAAGATTTTTAGTACACGCCCCTTTTTCACATCAGTATGTTTTTTCAGTGATTTTCTTCTTATCTAATCGTAATTAAATTTAGAGGAAATTACTCTAAAATTATGCTGTTGCGTAAAAAGGGTCGTGTACTAAAAATCATCATGTTCTAATTAGGATGTTTGCAAGTATGCTTCAATTTATTTTAAATGATGTCGTATACGTATATATTGTAGAACAATGTATAGACGAATTATGGAAAATGAATTTAGAAACAAAGAGAAAACAATTTTAATGTTTGAAATTGCGTAAAATATTAGAAATTAAAAATATAAAAAAGAATAAATAAATGAAGAAATATTTATTCTAATATTTTTAAACCATTGTTTGAAAAATAATTTAAACCAGTATTTCTCAACCTTGGAGTATACGCACTCCTTCCCTCACCTTGTAGTATTAATTTTATACAATCCTATTTATAAATGCGTTATAAAAGTGTGTGTGTGTGTATATATATGTATGTATCAATAGAGATTGCAATGCATGTCGGAAAATCAAAATACTGAAAAGAACAAATAGATCAAGAAATATTTATTTTAATGCACGTAAACCATTGTTTCAAGGATAATTTATTCCAGTATTTTGCGTAAAATAATCTCTATTCTATTTTAACAAGACACACTACTTTAAAAGTACAGTAAATATTTTGATACAAAGATAGTGGTACCAAAGCAACGAGAAAAATTCTCATCTTTGAAAGTGTCGAGAAAAAATATGCAGAGACTTCGAAGTCTGCTTGCAGACCACATGTTTACATTTAAATAATGAAAGATTTGCTGATTTAAATAATTAAAGAATTTTTATCTCATAAGTGAATGAGACATTATTAAGGAATGTGTTATTTACAGATGCGAGATTTTATAACGGTATAAAAATTCAAATTTAAATGATTATGTGTTTCTTTTTCATTTGGCAAAATTATTTTGAAAGAAATTGTTTATTATTTTTCTGGCAAATGTTGTGCGAAAATTTATTTGGCAGCTGTCACATTACTGTACTGTTCCCATAAAAAAGAATTCCTTTATCTACTAATTGCTTAGTTTTTACAATCTAATTTATCAGTTTTTCATACTTGCCAACCATCTCATTAATAACCGTACAATTGTTAACGCCCCTTCTTTCACACCGTTTTATTTTTAGAGTAATTCTCTCCAAATATTGTTACGATTAAATAAGAATATAATTTTTCTAAAATGTGACCAGTGTGAAAAAGAAGGCGGGTATTAAAAATTGTACGGTTCATAATGAGATGGTTGGCAAGTATGGTTTTTAAATCGACTACAGAACATTTTTTAAATTAAGATAACTTTAAACAATTATAACGAATTTAAAAAAATCAAAATAAATAAATGGAACATCCATGATTTGCAGGGATCTCACTCGTCACTTTTTTGGGTACCGGAAATTTCGAATAGCATTTTATCAAAAGAATTTTTAATGATTTTTAATGATTGATGTTAATCGCGAAAAAATATTAAAATATAATACTATAAAATTTTCCGTTACCCCGAAAAGTGTCGAATGGGAACCCCGGATGTATGTAAGAACTTAATAAATAATGTTTTTATTTTTATTTTTATCAAGATTTTTGATTTTAAAATGGTGTTGCCTGTTTTTGGATTAATTTAATGGCCTTTTAACGCCTAATTGTTATATTGAATTTCATAAGGCAAAATTATTATTTCAATAAGAAAGGAAAACAGTAAATTTTTTAAATTAAGATATAATAACACATCATAACACTTGTGAAAAATATAAAAACCTTATAAAAATAATGTGATTTTTTACAAAAATTTCTTAAGGGAAAATGTTTAATTATTTACATAAGTGATAAGAAATTATTTATTAAATGTTTTTATTATTATTATTATCACATTTTTATTTTAGAAAAGTTTTTTTATGTTATTTTATTTTTAATTGAATTTTTATTTTTTATTTATTTATTTATTTATTTATTTTTATTTATTTTTTTTGGGGGGTGGGTGGGGGGGGCACGATGTGTAATGACTTCATTTATTTCTTTATTATTATTTTTAAGAGGATTTATGCTCGTCTAATTATCATAGCAAAAATTTAAATCATTAGTCATACTTTGATTTATTATTATTTTTGTGTATTTTATTTATGTAAAATAATAATTTATTACACTTTTGTTTTTTAAATGGAAAACAAAAGCTTACAAATTACCTTTATCGAACTAAGAATTTAACAAAAAATTAAATAATCCAAGTTAAAAAAATGAAAGCAGCTGCTTCAAGAAGAGTTCGGCATTTTAAATCGCCATAAAAACAATCTTAAATTAAATTAAATCGAAATACCTTTAAACATATAAAATAGTTTATTTATTAATGATACTATTTTCTGATTTAATAGAACTTAATTTAAATAACGTCATTTGCATATACATTGTAAGACAATGTTAAAAAAGTTTCAACAAATTGTAAGAAACATATTAGAAACAACGAGCAAATATTCATAATGTTTGAGCTTGCAATGCATGTCGGAAAATCAAAATACTGAAAAGAACAAATAGATCAAGAAATATTTATTTTAATGCATGTAAACCATTGTTTCAAGGATAATTTATTCCAGTATTTTGCGTAAAATAATCTCTATTCTATTTTAACAAGACACACTACTTTAAAAGTATAGTAAATATTTTGATACAAAGATAGTGGTACCAAAGCAACGAGAAAAATTCTCATCTTTGAAAGTGTCGAGAAAAAATATGCAGAGACTTCGAAGTCTGCTTGCAGGCCGACATGTTTACGTTTAAATAATGAAAGATTTGATGATTTAAAGAATTAAAGAATTTTTATCTCATAAGTTAATGAGACATTATTAAGGAATGTGTTATTTACAAATGCGAGATTTTATAATGCTATAAAAAGATTCAAATTCAGATTCAAATGATTACCGTAATTTCGTGTATATAACCCGCGGGTAATCTATATAAAAAAAACCTGACTGTATGTTCTGAGGGCTATCATCATCCGTTGCGGGGTATCTATCGGGAACTACAAGAAAATCAACACCAGTCTCATTTTTTTTTTTTTTCGGAAGTCTCGATTATTAACGATAAATAACGATGAAATTGAGGACAGTGAAAAGGAATTTGCTGAGGAGGATAATACGGATGATGAAGACGAACTGTCCCAAACAATATTGCAACATTTTAATTCTGATACGGAAGAATCCAATGTCGATGGATTTGAAAAAAATTTGTAAATAAATTTATTATTAATCTATAATTTTCTTATAAATTGAATATAGGTGCTAATCATTAGAAGTTACTCCAGTCCATAGTAATATATATAGAGAGAAAGATTAATACTATGTTATGATTATTTGCTTTTTAGTTGTATATTTGTTTATTATTTGTATCTTTTCCTACTTATTATTAAAATAATAGCAATTAGTATTGAAATCATAAATAGCGTTTGCCGATCATGTGATTTTAGAAGTGCGGGGTATCTTTTAGTTCTAATTATTTTTAAATGAATTTTTTATGCCGCGGGCTACCTTCCGCCGCGGGTTATATACACGAAATTACGGTATGTGTTTCTTTTTCATTTGGTAGAATTATTTTGAAAGAAATTGTTTATTATTTTTCCGGCAAATGTTGTGTGAAAATTTATTTTGGAGCTGTGACATTATTGTACTGTTCCCATAAAAAAGAATTCTTTTATGTACTTATTGCTTAATTTTTACAATCTATTTTATCAGTTTTTAATTCGACTACAGAATATTCTTTAAATTAAGATTACTTTAAACAATTATAACGAATTAAAAAAAAAATAAAAATAAAAATAAAAATAAATGGAACATAATTTGCAGGGTTCTCACTCGTCATTTTTTGGGAAACCGGAAATTTCGAAAAGCATTTTCTCAAAAGCATTTTTTATGATTGATCTTAATTAATCGCGAAAAAATATTAAAATATAATACTATAAAATTTTCCGTTACCCAAAACAAGTGACGAATGGGAACCCCGGATGTGTGTAAGAACTTAATAAACAATATTTTTATTTTTATTTTTATTTTAATAAGAGGCGTTGCGAAATTGAAATGCTAAACAAGATGCGTCTAATTGTAACTGGACCACACTCTTCTCTACCTCTTACAATATGTCCATTTTCTGTCGCCAAGTCTATTCTAATTTAATGAGGTAATTTTTTACGATAATTACCTATGTATATATATATATATATATAATTCTGTTTTTACATTTAGAAAATTCTCAAAAGTTTAATTTGTTCTTGTTTATCAAATATACATGTGTATAGATATATATATACTTTAAATATTTCATTTTCATTCCAGAAAGTGCAAAAAATGCACTTAGTTCATTATTTTGCAATTTTAGTTCAAAATAAAACATTGCTGTAATAATAATAATAATCTGATTAGAACTCTGAACAGGTATAGAAAAACGTAGTAGTAGTAGGTATTTGTATTTGACTTATAAATGTTTCCAACAAGAAAATTATTTTCTTTTCACACCAGTTACAGTTTACGGGTAAATATATAGTTTTAAAAGTATAATGTATATTATATATTTCAGTACGCATTTTAGTAAGTGTTCATGAATTAAGAAAAACAATACTTCAAATGTCTCGAGTTGAATTATTATTTTGTCTTAAAGGGCTCTGTAACGTATTGTTATCTGTCGGAATATTTTCCTACCGTAGCAATTCAGCTTTTTTTCACGTAGGGAGGTTATAAAGAAAACTTTTATGTTGTAGAGAATTTTAAAGAAAATAAATATTAATAACATATTTTAAGAAGAAAAATTGTAACCGAAACCTTTAGAGAGGGTCTGTGACAGCAGTTGTCACGCTTCACCATGGGATTTCAGAAGAGCCCCTTTCTAAAGGTTCCTTATCAGAATTTCGTAAAGAAGATATTTTATAAACTTGTTGATTGAGACCATGTGGATATCTTGTATTGTAATCTATATATATAAAAGAGTAAACTGACTGATTCACTGACTGATTCACTGATTCACTGACTCAACACGGTTGTGGCGATCCTATGGGAGATAGAGTCACAATTTTGGGTGAGCAGGTTGATTTTAGGACCCTGACGCTCACTAAGACGGGATTTTGCGAACTACCCCCGTTCCCCCCCGGGGGGGCAGAAGGCAAAAACCACCTTTATAAGCATAACTCGGCTCCAAATTGCTTCACAGTGAAGAAATTGCAGATGGGGAGACTAGACTTGAATACAAAAAAAATCATTTTCTGCGATTTCGGAATTTTGGATTTTTAAGAGGGGTAGGGGGTAAAAATGAGATTTTCGGGGGCGCATAAGGCAAAATCACATTCATAAGTATAACTCGGCACCAAATTACTTCACAATGAAGAAATTGCAGATGGGGAGACTAGGCTTGAATACGAAAAAATCATTTTCTACGATTTTGGTATTTTTGATTTTTTGGGGGGGAAGGGGGTGAGAATGATTATCGGAGTTGCTGAAGACAAAAACACCTTTATAAGCATAACTCGGCTCCAAATTGCTTCACGAGGAAGATATTGCAGATGGGAAGACTAGACTTGAATACAAAAATATCGTTTTCTGCGATTTTGGTTTTTTGGATTTTTAAGGGGAAAAAGGGGTGAAAATAATTTTCGGAGGCGCAGGAGGCAAAAACACCTTTATAAGCATAACTCGGCACCAAATTACTTCACGATGAAAAAATTGCAGATGGGGAGACTAGACTTAAGTACAAAAAAATCATTTTCTGCTATTTTGGAATTTTGGATTTTTAAGGGGGGAGAGGGGCTGAAAATGATTTTCGAAGGTGCAGAAGGCAAAAACCACCTCTATAAGCACAACTCGGCTCCAAATTGCTTCACGGTGAAGAAATTGCAGAGGAAGAAACTAGACTTGAAAAAAAAAATCATTTTCTGCGATTTTGAAATTTTGGATTTTTAAAGGGGGAAGGGGGTATAAATGATTTTCGGAGGCGCATAAGGCAAAAACACATTTATAAGTATAACTCGGCTCCAAATAACTTCACAGTGAAGAAATTGCAGATGGAGAGACTAGACTTGAATACGAAAAAATCACTTCCTGCGGTTTTGGAATTTTGGATTTTTAACGGGAGAAGGGGGTATAAATGATTGTCGGAGGCAAATTTAGAAAAATACGGATTTTCGAGTAAAAGTAATAGCTCAAAGATGTAAAAAAAAAAAAAAAAAAAAAAAAAAACGCCAAGCGTCTTCTTGAAAATATTTCCAAAAACTCATTTTTTGATTTTTTTCCGATTTTTTTAGGGGGGGGGGAGGAGGGGCAAAAAAATAAAAATAGTGTCAGATCGTTCAAAAGTGGTACATAGAGGTTTTCGATACTTACAAATCGATTGCGGATATTTTCGAATTTGTAAAAT
Source organism: Salticus scenicus (assembly GCA_963930645.1). Classification (NCBI taxonomy): domain Eukaryota; kingdom Metazoa; phylum Arthropoda; class Arachnida; order Araneae; family Salticidae; genus Salticus; species Salticus scenicus. Next base: position 49,813,403 of record OZ005659.1, read on the forward strand.
TATTAAAAGGGGTGGAAAGGGGTGAGCAGTATTGGGGAGCTATGGGCAAAAACAAATAGAAATGCAGTTAGGCCGTTCAAAATTGGTACCGATAGGTTTTAAAGGCCTGCAAGTCGAATGGGGATATTTTCGAAAGTGTAAAGCTATTAGGAGGGGCGAGAAGGGGGGAGGGGAGAGGGGGGGGGCAAAAAAATAAAAATAGAGTTAGATCGTTCAAAATTGGTATATAGAGGTTTTCGATACTTACAAATTGATTGCGGATATTTTCGAATTTGTAAAATTATTAGGAGGGGCGGGAAGGGGGAGGTGTGGGCAAAAACAAATAGAAATAAAGTTAGGCCGTTTACAATTGGTACAGATAGGTTTTAGAGGCCAGCTAGTCGAGTGGGGATATTTTCGAAAGTGTAAAGTTATTAGGAGGGCCGGGAAGGGGTGGCGGAGGGGCAAAAAAAAATAGAATAGAGTTAGAGCATTCAAAATTGGTATATAGATGTTTTCGATACCTACAAATCGATTGCGGATAATTTTGAATTTTTAAAATTATTAGGATAGACGGGAGGGGGGGCGAAGGGGGAAAATTATAGAAATAAGAGTTAGAGCATTTTGGGAATTTTTTCCGAAGGCAGTGAGAACCCGCTGCGACATTTTTCCTAATAAGATTTTTTTTCTGTTTTTTTTCACGTGATAAAAATTAATGCAATTTTGAGAATTCAGTAATTATAGCGATTCATTTAAAAATAGGGACCAGCGAAGCGGGCGTTGCCTGCTAGTAAGAGATATATTTGGATTCCATTTATATATATAAGATTTTGTTTATATTTTAAAACATTTATTCTGTTACAATATATCTTCTATTCTTGTACGTATTAACTCGATAATATCTTTTACTTTACAAGATCAAAGATTTGAAAAGTTATTTTGCAGTATATATATTACTTAATTAATATGGAATTTAATACAGATAATTGTCTGCATGAGAATCTTCCAGAGGCTGTATGTTTTCCATGGTTGTGCACAGAGCCTGATTAAGGGGGAAGCACACATTATCTCCGCTCTCACCGGAATATTTTTACAATTATTTTTTACTTCATGTCATAGAAATTCCACGCTTTGACGAGGAAATATTTTTTATAAAAAATGAACGGTGTAAAACAATCCAATTTATTCACCGTTATTAGACACCAGAATTCTTTTAAAATAATTTTTAAATAGAATTTTGTGTTTATTATAGCAGGAAAGTATTTGTTAAAAAATAACGGTGTAAGTATAAATAATGTGTGCTTCCCCCTTAATCAGGCTCTGGTTGTGCATTATGGTTATTGGAAATGAATTAGAGAAGTTTTTGATGTTTAAAATTATTCAACTATATGGCCTTTATAAAATTTGTATATTGAAAATTGGTAACTAGGGGACGTGCATACTTAAACTAAAAGCAAAAAATTACCATTATTCATGCTCAAGTTGCATATAAAATTCTCTTTAAATTAAAGAATAAAACGTTTTTCTTTTTAAAAATCTAGAGGCTTTTTTTTTTTTTTTTTTTTTTTCAAGGGGGGGGGGGGGATGTGACCCTAAAAAGATTGCAATTATTTTTATTTATTTTACGTTATTATTAAAAAGATGTGTCTTTGTTTAATTGAAAAATAAAATATTTAAATCTTCAGTCATAGTATAATCTATCATTATTATTGCATGTTATATTCATATAAAATAATATTTATTATTATTTTTTTTTTTAATGTGAAACAAAAGCTATCTTAATCGAAATAAGAATTTAGTAAAAAATTAATCCATGTTAAAAAATGAAAGCATCTGCTTTAACAAGACTTGCCATTTTAAATCGCCATAAAAGCAGTCAGAAATGAAATCAAAATATTTTAAACATATAAATCATTTTTCTTATTAATGATACTTAATGCTTCAACGTATTTGCTAGCATCCTAATTATGAACCGGAAGATTTTTAGTACACGCCCCTTTTTCACATCAGTATGTTTTTTCAGTGATTTTCTTCTTATCTAATCGTAATTAAATTTAGAGGAAATTACTCTAAAATTATGCTGTTGCGTAAAAAGGGTCGTGTACTAAAAATCATCATGTTCTAATTAGGATGTTTGCAAGTATGCTTCAATTTATTTTAAATGATGTCGTATACGTATATATTGTAGAACAATGTATAGACGAATTATGGAAAATGAATTTAGAAACAAAGAGAAAACAATTTTAATGTTTGAAATTGCGTAAAATATTAGAAATTAAAAATATAAAAAAGAATAAATAAATGAAGAAATATTTATTCTAATATTTTTAAACCATTGTTTGAAAAATAATTTAAACCAGTATTTCTCAACCTTGGAGTATACGCACTCCTTCCCTCACCTTGTAGTATTAATTTTATACAATCCTATTTATAAATGCTTTATAAAAGTGTGTGTGTGTGTATATATATGTATGTATCAATATCAGAATGTATTTATTTATTTATTTTTTATTTTTTTCAAACATTTTCAAATTACGCTCGCTCCTTCGATTTAGTATGATGACACCTTCTATATAGCTGCCAATATTTTAATTTATTTCGGAGTATTTTTAGCCCGGCCTCTAAATCATACCACTTTTTTTTTTCAAGAGTAATCTCTTTTTATGTTATCGAAATTATGTATTGGTGAAAAAATTGTATAAATTAAGTGGTGCGAAATAGAGGCGGGGCTAAAAATACTCCGGAATAAATTAAAATATTGGCAGCTATGCTTCTAGAAGGGAGAGGTATCCTAGAGACATTTCTAGAAGTCTCCGTCTTCTTTTATACCTACCACTATTTTAATACAGAAATCTCTATTGTAATGTGACGAAATTAGGACAGATCTTATTATATAAAAAGAGTGGTTGAAAAACGGCTGAAATTTCTCTTTCGTGACAGTCTCCTTAAAAAGGCCGGGGATTTCGAGTTCTGCCTACAAGCCCACATGCTTAGGAGACTTTAAGAATCGCTAAAAAAAAAAAAAAAAAAAAAAAAAAAAAATCATAACTGAATGAGACAGAGTTCAGGAATGTGTTATTCAAACGTGCGAGATATTATATTGCTCTAAAAAATTCAAATTCAAATGGTAAATCTTTTTCATTTGGTAGAAGTATTTTTTCCTTCCGTCCCAAATTAGTTGCTACATTTCAAGTAGGCGGAGTCATAAATAAATTCTGATTCAGTTTAGTAGATCAAGACCAGTAAAATTATATTCCCACCGTTAGAAATTAATTACTACGTTTGAATACTGTGGTACTGATTAATAATACTGATAATTTTATGGTTTTGCATGCTTGCTAATTAATATTCCGTAGTATTATTAGCCCCGCCTTGTTTTTCACGCCAGTATCTTTTTAGAGTATTTTTCTTCTTATTTAATCGTAATTGCGTTTGGAGAATATTACTTTAAAAATTTACTGGTGTAGAAAAAGGGACGGGATTAACACCACTACGGAATATAAATTAATATGTAGGCAAGTATGGGTTTTGTTTGAACATTTTTCAGAGTGCTATCTGTTATGCTATTAAATCAATCAAGAACATTTACTTACTAAACATTCTTTCCTTAAATCAGTACCAAATTAGTTTAAAAAATTTGCTTCGATTAATTTGTCTGAAAATAATGCTACATTTGTGGAATGCAAAAAATGAGAATGAAAATGTTATGATAATTTCAATCGCAAAAAAAAAAAAAACGATTTTAAGTGAAGATTAACCCGTTAGTAGTCGCTAGTTGGTCGATTTGCCGCCCATCCTTCAGTGTTTGCCAGTTTTTTTTATTCAATAGCCACCAAAAATTTTTAGAAGTAGTATTTGATATACATAAAACGCGAAAAAAATCGAAGGAACGTCGATCACATCACTTCTTAAAATTATTGGTGAGAGTTAAATTAAAAAATGCGCAATTTGTAATAAGTGGCGCTGTTCATAGGGACTACTAACGGGTTTAGGAATTTCTTGCACATAATATAGCTTCGTGATTACATGCCATGTCTCGCGGAAGAAGATTTTGACGACAAAGTGTTTTTCTATTGAGATGGGTTATTTTATACGAGTTGCCGCCTGACAGCATAATGTTTTCCATATATATGTTTGTAAAGTTAAAAATACAATGTCAAGCTTTTCTGCTTCCATATTTTGAAAAGCGACTTCAACAGCATCAATTAAGTTGTCAATATTCTTTGTAGGCATTTGATGTTGTAATGACTGTATTGCGTTAAAAAGCCCGGGATCAAGTACATTTAAATCAGCACTATTAGAAGTTGACATTGTAGTTGAAAATTCCATCCATCTTTTACACATTCTTCTATGACATTGGGATCATCCACTGCAAAAGGATGCTTGGCATTATCCTGTTGTATGTATATAGGACTCGATTTTTGACTAGTTGGAAATTTTTCTAGTATAGCCAGCAATGCGTTTTCTATAATCATTTTTCGGATTTCTTCTTTGTTAACAATTTCCACAACTTTTGTCACAACAGTTCCTATTGCCCGATTTTTTGAGCTTCTTTTTTGCATTTTCTGAATAAACAGAAGACCATATTCCAGTTTTTCTATCAAACATTTCATTTCTATTCGAGGTCTATCACGGTCTTGCCACTGCTGCCACAAACATTACTTTGGTAATAAATCTTTTAATTTTGTAATGCCTCAAAGGTTCTGTCTCATCAAGGGTTAATGTAAAACGAATTACTGGTTTTTGTAATATAAAACCATTTTTCATCGATATGAATGCGATCCAACATTTCGGAAAAACATCCATTAATTTGAACATGCTGTAAACAAAATCAAATTCTATCGAATTTATTTGTTTTCTGTTAGACATGGCTTAATGGTGGATGAAATACGCTTCAAAACTTTTCCCTCCTTGACAATCCTGTATGATGTTGATTTAGGAATACTAACAGCAATTGATAAACTTCGCATTCACTGTCTTCGTTTAATTGGGACAACTTTCATTTTGCTCAGTTGCTGAGTTTTTTTTTTTTTTTTTTTGGGGGGGGGGGGTTCACATTTAACACTTTTTTTTAACTTACATTGTAAATTTCATCATCATTTATTTTTGACGTCTTTGCTACCTTCCACAAACAGGATATTGTACTACGATGAACATTAAATTTAATCGCTGCAGCATTTATAGCAAAATGGCTCAGTTTATCATTTTTCAAATTTTGCAGCAAAAATTACAATACAGCGTAACACTCTGTATTAATCATTTCCTTCTTTAGGGTATTTCCTAAATTATCATTCCTAATTACAATTATCATCACTTTTTTACTAGGTCGAGTCACATTACTTCACATTCGAGTAAACATTGCTTCTAAAACTTAGTATGCCGTGTTATATTCATTGTAGTGGTATAATTTTACTGGGCTTCGATCTATTAAACTGTATCGGAGGTTACTTATGACTCCGTCGACTTGAAGAAGAATGTTTAGAGACAGAACTACTAGAAGAATGTTTACAGATAGTAAGAATATTTTTGATTTTTAAAAGAGCAATTTTTATAAATTATTTATTTATTTATTTATTATTATCATTTTTTTAACACAAGGGTAATAAAACAGACAACCACGAAACAAAACACAGACAAGAACAGGGTATAATCTCATAATAGAATGTGTCTTCGATTCTATTCGTCTTTTATATATATCAAATCTTACTTTTAAAAATTTTTGGTGGCGGTTGAATAAAAAAATCACGTAATCTGCAACAGGTGGCGCTGTCTACCGCCAAGTTTCCGAGCCACGCGGAAGGCATCTAGTTTAGGAGACTATGATCCAACATATGGTTTGCCGTATTCCAGAATTGCCAACTTTTATAATTTATTACGGAGCGATGTTTGTTCCCGCCTCTCTTTCATATCCAACTTTTTAAACTGCAGTTTATTTCTTATTTAGCTTTAGTTGCATATTCGAGAAATATATTCCACATTAAAATGTGGTGTGAAAAAAAAAAAAAAAACGAGTACAAACATTGCTCCGAAATAAATTATAACAGTTGACAACTCTGCTATTCTTCTATAGTTAATAGTTCCCAAGATTTTTAATTTTAAAATGGTGTTGCCTTTTTTTGGATTAATTTAATGGCCTTTTAACGCCTAATTGTTATATTGAATTTCATAAGGCAAAATTATTATTTCAATAAGAAAGGATAACAGTACATTTTTTTTAAATTAAGATATAATAACACATCATAACACTTGTGAAAGATATAAAAACCTCATAAAAATAATGTGATTTTTTACAAAAATTTCTTAGGGGAAAATGTTTAATTATTTACATAAGTGATAAGAAATTATTTGTTAAATGTTTTTATTATTATTATTATTATTACATTTTTATTTTAGAAAAGTTTTTTATGTTATTTTACTTTTTATTTTATTTTTTATTTTATTTTATTTTTAATTTTTATTTATTTATTTATTTATTTATTTTTTTTTTTTTGGGGGGGGGGGACACACGATGTGTAATGACTTCATTTATTTCTTTACTATTATTTTTAAGAGGATTTATGCTCGTCTAATTATCATAGCAAAAATTTAAATCACTAGTCATACTTTGATTTATTATTATTTTTGTGTATTATATTTATGTAAAATAGTAATTTATTACACTTTTGTTTTTTAAATGGAAAGCAAAAGCTATATTACCTTTATCGAACTAAGAATTTAACAAAAAATTAAATAATCCAAGTTAAAAAATGAAAGCAGCTGCTTCAAGAAGAGTTCGGCATTTTAAATCGCCATAAAATCAATCTTAAATTAAATGAAATCGAAATATCTTTAAACATATAAATTAGTTTATTTATTAATGATACTAATTTCTGATTTAATAGAACTTAATTTAAATAACGTCATTTGCATATACATTGTAAGACAATGTTAAAAAAGTTTTAACGAATTGTAAGAAACATATTAGAAACAACGAGCAAATATTCATAATGTTTGAGCTTGCAATGCATGTCGGAAAATCAAAATACTGAAAAGAACAAATAGATCAAGAAATATTTATTTTAATGCATGTAAACCATTGTTTCAAGGATAATTTATTCCAGTATTTTGCGTAAAATAATCTCTATTCTATTTTAACAAGACACACTACTTTAAAAGTACAGTAAATATTTTGATACAAAGATAGTGGTACCAAAGCAACGAGAAAAATTCTCATCTTTGAAAGTGTCGAGAAAAAATATGCAGAGACTTCGAAGTCTGCTTGCAGACCACATGTTTACATTTAAATAATGAAAGATTTGCTGATTTAAATAATTAAAGAATTTTTATCTCATAAGTGAATGAGACATTATTAAGGAATGTGTTATTTACAGATGCGAGATTTTATAACGGTATAAAAATTCAAATTTAAATGATTATGTGTTTCTTTTTCATTTGGCAAAATTATTTTGAAAGAAATTGTTTATTATTTTTCTGGCAAATGTTGTGCGAAAATTTATTTGGCAGCTGTCACATTACTGTACTGTTCCCATAAAAAAGAATTCCTTTATCTACTAATTGCTTAGTTTTTACAATCTAATTTATCAGTTTTTCATACTTGCCAACCATCTCATTAATAACCGTACAATTGTTAACGCCCCTTCTTTCACACCGTTTTATTTTTAGAGTAATTCTCTCCAAGTGTTGTTACGATTAAATAAGAATATAATTTTTCTAAAATGTGACCAGTGTGAAAAAGAAGGCGGGTATTAAAAATTGTACGGTTCATAATGAGATGGTTGGCAAGTATGGTTTTTAAATCGACTACAGAACATTTTTTAAATTAAGATAACTTTAAACAATTATAACGAATTTAAAAAAATCAAAATAAATAAATGGAACATCCATGATTTGCAGGGATCTCACTCGTCACTTTTTTGGGTACCGGAAATTTCGAATAGCATTTTATCAAAAGAATTTTTAATGATTTTTAATGATTGATGTTAATCGCGAAAAAATATTAAAATATAATACTATAAAATTTTCCGTTACCCCGAAAAGTGTCGAATGGGAACCCCGGATGTTTGTAAGAACTTAATAAATAATGTTTTTATTTTTATTTTTATTTTTATTTTAATAATAGGCGTTTCAAAATTGAAATACGAAACAAGATGCGTCTAATTGTAACTAGACAACACTGTTCTCTACCTCTTACAATTTGTCCATTTTCTGTCGCCAAACCTATTCAAATTTAATGAGGTAATTCTTTTACGATAATTACTTATATATATATATATATATAATTCTGTTTTTACATTTAGAAAATTCTCAAAGGTTTAATTTGTTCTTGTTTACCAAATATATATATATATATATATACTTTTAATATTTAATTTTAATGCCAGAAAGTGCAAAAAATGCACTTAGTTCATTATTTTGCTTTTTTAGTTCAAAATAAAACATTACTATAATAATAATAATAATCTGATTAGAACTGTGAACAGGTATCGAAAAACGTAGCAGTAGTAGGTATTTCTATTATGCTTATAATTGTTTCAATAAGTAAATTATTTTCTTTTCACACCGGTCACAGTTTACAGGCAAATATATAGTTCTAAAAGTATAGTGTGTATCATGCGTCTAAGAACAATTTCACTTGTGGAATTCAGGAATTAAGTATTGTTGGTAAAACACAGTACTTCGTATGTCTGGAGTTGAAATGGTAATATCTTAGGTCAGGGTTTAATTATTTTGTTTTAAAAGACTGCGATGTGTTGCTGGACGTCGGAATGTTTTCCTGCCGTAGAGTAATATAGCTTTGCTTTCACGTAGGGAGGTTATAAAGATAACTTTTATGTTGTAGGGAATTTTAAAGATATAATAAAACAAGGGAAACTACAGCGTCTTGAACGCCAAATGGAAAACAGACAGCTGTTTTGGTAACATTTAGCGTATCGTCTTGCACTGAAGACAGTACGCTGAATGCTACCGAAACAGCTATCTGTTTTCTAGTTTCTATTTGGCGTTCTGGACGTTGTAGTTTACCTTGTTTCAATAAATTAACTATACATTTCACATTAGTTTGCAGACAAATAAAAAAAATTAAAATGTTTCACTAATTGGAATTCTAGACGTTGTAGTTTACCTTGTTTCAATAAATTAAATGTACATTTCACATTAGTTTGCAGACAATAATAATAAAAATGACGGAATGTGAAATCAATTAAGGTAGTGGATCAACGAATGCTTTCCCAGCTTCGCTGGTCACTATATTTAAAGGGGACTAATGTGCAATTTGTACTTGACGGGACTAATGTGCAAGTTGTACGGGACGGGACTAATGTGAAAGTTGTACCTCACGGGACTAATGTGCAAGTTGCACCGAACGAACAAACTATTTCTTTCAACGAAAATTAAATCATTAAATTCATTGTTGTACTTATTTTTATTGCATATTGCTCGCGCACTTTATATTTCTTAATTGAAAATTATATTAAAAAAAAAAAAAAAAAAAAAAAAAAATCTATATCGTTTGTAACGGTACTGATTGTTATTAATTTTCTTTTCTTTTAATTAAAAAAAAAAAAAAAGAAAAAAAAAAAAAAGATTTTGATGAAATTCTGGCAAAAGCAGAATTTAGTTTAGGACGGAGGACTATTAGTTTTTTTTTTTTTTTTCTTCAAATTATTACATCGCTTTCAAATTATTTAATTATATTTTCGTTAAATTTTAGGTTTCGATAAATGTCCAACTATCGAAAAATGATTTCGACAAATGTCCAACTATCGAAAACGGCAACGCAAAAATCCCAGATTGAGACAAATAGTCCTCAGTCCTAATAAATATTAATAACATATTTTAGGAAGAAAAATTGTAACCGATTAAAAAGTAAAATTAATAATTAATTGAGTATTATTAGATTCTTAGAAAGGATTAGTAGAGAGAGAGATTTACATTTAATAAAGAAGCACCATATTGTAGAATATTAAGGAAAATATCTAAAATGTGACTAGAACATTTATTTTTATGATAATTTTTTTAAGGATTCTTTAGTAAATTGTTTTCAGTACTAAAGAGAAATGTTCTAACTTCTAACCAATTATAATTTACATTATAATAAACTAAAAGTTGATCAACTAAATTTGAATTATAACAGAGCCATAATGATTTTTATTTGTTTGTTTATTTTATTTTTAACCCACGTTTACCTCTGGAGGTTTTTTATATTGCAAATAGCTTAAAACAAAGTAAATAATTACATAACTATCTAACAACCTTTAGCGAGGGGCTATGACAGCAGTTGTCACGCTTCACCATGGGATTTCAGAAAGAGCTTCTTTCTAAAGTTTCTTTATCAGAATATCGTAAAGAAGACATTTTATAATCTTGTTGATTGAGACCATATGGATATAATTTATTGTAATAAGAGATATATTTGGATTCCATTTATATATATAAGATTTTGTTTATATTTTAAAACATTTATTCTGTTACAATATACTTCTATTCTTGTAGGTATTAACTCGATAATATCTTTTCCTTTACAAGACCACAGATTTCAAAAGTTATTTTGCAGTATATAAATTATTTAATTAATATGGAATTAATACAGATAACTGATGCATGAGAATATTCCAAACGCTGTATGTTTTCCATGGTTGTGCATCATGGTTATTGGAAATAAATTAGAGAAGTCGTTTTTGATGTTCAAAATAATTCAACGATATGGCCTTTATAAAATTTGTATATTGAAAATTGGTAACTAGGGGACGTGCGCACTTAAACTAAAAGCAAAAGTTTACCATTATTCATACTCAAGTTGCATATAAAATTAAGCTAAGAAAATTCTATTTAAACTGAAGACTAAAATGTTTTCCTTTTTGAAAATCTTGAGGCTTTTTTTTTTTCGAGGGGGGGGGGGGGGGTGTCTAAAAAAACACTGCAATTACTTTATTTAATTTACGTTATTATTAAAAAGATTTTTTTTTTTTGTTGTTGTTGTTTAATTAAAAAATAAAATATTTAAATCATCAGTCATAGTATAATCTATCATTATTCTTGCATATTATATTCATATAAAATAATAATTTATTATGTTTTTTTTTTTTTTTTTTTTTTTTAATGGGGAACAAAAGCTACTTTAATCTATTACCTTAATCGAAATAAGAATGTAGTAAAAAATTAATCCATGTTAAAAAATGAAATCAGCTGCTTTAACAAGACTCGCTATTTTAAATCGCCATAAAAGCAATCTTAAATGACATAGAATCAAAATATTTCCAAACATATAAATCATTTTTCTTATTAATGATACTTAATGCTTCAACGTACTTGCCAACATCCTAATTTTGAACCTGAAGATTTTTAGTACACTCCCCTTCTTTCACTCGAGTATATTTTTTAAGTGTTTTTCTTCTTATTTAATTGTAATTAAATTTAGAAACAAACACTCTAAAAATATACTAGTGTATAAAAAGGGGCGTGTACTAAAAATCTTCTTGTTCATAATTAGGATGTTTGCAAGTATGCTTCAATTTGCTTTAAATGATGTCGTATACATATATATTGTAGAACAATGTATCAACGAATTGTGGAAAACGGATTTAGAAACAAAAAAAAACAATTTTAATGTTTCAGATTGCGTAAAATATTAGAATATAAAAATATCGAAAAGAATAAATAAATGAAGAAATATTTATTCTAATATTTTAAAACCATTGTTTGAAAAATAATTTAAACCAGTATTTCTCAACCTTGGCATATACGCACTCTCTCCCTCTTCCCCTACCCTCAACTTGCAGTATTAATATTATACAATCCTATTTATAAATTTATAAATGCGTTATAAAAGTGTGTGTGTGTGTATATATATACAGAGCCTGATTAAGGGGGAAGCACACATTATTTATACTTACACCGTTTTTTTTTTAACAAATACTTTCCTGCTATAATCAGAAAATTCTCATTAAAAATTATTTTAAAAGAATTCTGGTGTCTAATAACGGTGAGTAAATTGGATTGTTTTACACCGTTCATTTTTTATAAAAAATATTTCCTCGTCAAAGCGTGGAATTTCTATGACATGAAGTAAAAAATAACTGTAAAAATATTCCGGTGAGAGCGGAGATAATGTGTGCTACCCCCTTAATCAGGCTCTGTATATACATGTGTATGTGTGTGTGTATCAATAACAAAGTGTTTCTTTTTTCTTTTAATTTTTCAAATTATGCTCGCTTCATCCATTTAGTATGATGACCATCGAGCATATGATGACCCCTCCTAGAAGGGAGAGGTATCCTACAGGCATTTCTAGAAGTCTCCGCCTTTTTTATACCTACCATTATTTTAATACAGAAATCTCTATTCTAATGTGGCGAAATTAGGACAGATATTATTATATAAAAAGAGTGGTAGAAAAACGGCTGAAATTTCTCTTCCGTGACAGTGTCCTAGAAAAGGCCGGAGATTTCGAGCTCTTGTGTTATTCAAACATGCGGAGATATAATAATACTTTAAAAAATTAAAATTGAAATGGTTATGCAAATCTTTTTCATTTGGTCGAAACATTTTTTAAAAGATATTTATTATTACTTTTCTCGCAAATGTTGTGTAAAAAATGTGCGTTGTAAAATATCCTTTAAATTAAGATTACTTTATAAAATTATAACACATTAATATATATATATATACAGGTTGATTATAAAAAAAACTACCCCGATATATGCGACCATAGCTATAATACCGTTCACAGTAACTGAATAAAATTTTGGTGGAAGGTATTTTGAGGTACGCGCTCATGAATCATATAAAAAATAACAGTTAATCTCTAACAATTACGGTTACAGTGACAAAATTTCGAAAATTTCAAATGGCAACACCTACATGTTTTTATTGTAATGCGTTTGGTATAATCATTAAGGATAAAAATTCCGTTATCCTTAATGATTTTACCAAACGCATGGTAATTCCTTGTGCTGCTAATTGTGCTCGTTTTTATGCACTTCCGAAAGTTCATAAATCCACTCTCTGCTTTCGGTCTATTGTGTCTAATATTGGTACGGCTTCTTATAATCTGGCTCGATTTCTTTCAAACTCTCTTTCTCATCTACCTACTACTAATCTACATACTGTAAAAAACTCGTATGATTTTGTGGACAAACTTAAATGCATCTCTCCGTCTAACTATACTATGATTTCTTTAGATGTCAAATCACTTTTTACAAATGTTCCGGTTCAAGGTGCTCTGGTTTGTTTAGAGAGAAGACTACGTGAATTCCATTATTCTTGTATTGAAATTGAGGAGCTTGTAAATTTAGTTCATTTGTGTATCAGGCAAACTGCCTTCATTTTTAATGGTACTTATTATTCCCAAAATGATGGTATGGCCATGGGCAGTCCTCTCTCTCCTTTACTTTGCGCCATTTATATGCACTATTTTGAAGAAAAACTCTTCGGTGTTTATAAATTTCCTCACTGGTTTAGGTATGTGGATGACACTTTCGTTCTTGTCTCCCCTGATGTCGATTTGTTCAATTTACTTTCTTTGGTCAATTCGATTGACCCGTGCATTCAATTCACTTTTGAGGTTGAACAGGATTGCTCTTTGCCTTTCCTTGACGTTCTTGCGAATAAAGAAAAGGATTGTTTCTCAACTACTGTTTTTAGCAAACCATTCTCAGTCTCTTTGCCGCCGCATGCTCTCTCTAACCACGCTTCTCAACAAAAAATGTCTGCTTTTTACACTTATGTTTATCGTGCCTTACACATTTGTTCTGATCCGTCTAATCTTTCGAAAGAAATTAATTATTTAAAATCTCTTGCTCTCTCTCGTGGCTATAACCCATCTATTATCGATAAAGCTCTATATAAATTTAAGAATCCTAAACGCTCTGCTCCCAAATTAAACGATCACAGTCTCGTCCCAGTTGTTTTACCTTTTTATTCTTCACTCTCTTTTAAAATCTCTAAAATTCTTTCACCGTTTGGTTTCAAAGTCATTTACAAACCCGTCAATAAAATAAAATTATCTTCTCTTAAGGATCCCATTCCCACCGAATACCGTTCTGGAATTTATTTAATTCCGTGTTCGTCCTGCAACTTAGGTTATATTGGTCAAACTAGGAGGCGTTTGAAATACAGAATAAATGAGCACCGTCGGAATGTTCGTAATGAAGAGATTACCAAATCTTCTATTGCTTCCGACTGCTGGTTTCAAGGTCATCGTTTTGATTTTTCCAAAACTAACATAATTTCATCTCCTGTCTGTTCCTCCCATTTGGATATTCATGAAGCATTTTACATATTTAAAAATTCGAAAAATCTTGTTAATGATATTTCTTCCACTGCATTCTTCTCTGATGCTTGGAAATCACTCACGTAACTTAGATTTTCGTTTAATTTTTGATATCCTTAGATTGTTATATGTTTAATCCTTAATTGTTATCCTTAGATTGTAATATGTTTAATCTCACTCATTTATTTACTTGTGCAATTCTACTCACACCAGTAGTTTGATTTTCTTTCTACTTTATAAAGTCTTTCTTTTCTTTTAAGTCTATTGGTCGTTGCCGCTTTGACTGCAGCACTCGTGCTTACTTTATTCCCCTGATGAAGGGTCGTGTGTTTTTTCGACCCGAAACAATTGTTGCGAGTTTATAGCATTTTATGGTGTTTATTCAAAGTTTGTAGGTAATATAGATTATGTCAAACTCACCCTGTATAATAAATGATGTTTTGTTTACAATTTGTCCGTTTTCTGGTGTCAGATCTGATGCAATTCTATTGAGAGATTTGTTCCGAGAATTACTCATTACCAAATGTGTGTATGTGTGTGTTTATATCGATAATTCTATTTGGACATTTAGAAAAATCACAACCGTTTAATTTGTTCTTGTTTTCCAAAACTTTTTTTTTTTTCACTTTAATATTTCATTTTAAAACCAGAAAATGCATAAAATGCACTAAGCTTAATCACCCCCTCCTTTTTTTTCTGTTAAAAATAAAACTTTAATAATAATAATGATTTAATTAGAGCTATGAACAAGCATAGAAAACCTTTGCATATAGGTATTTGGGTATTTGTTTTATGTTTCATGAAATAAATAAAACATTTCCTTTTCCATCGGTCAAAATTTATAAGTAGAAGATTATACAGAAAAGTATATAATTCAGCTCTTACCATAGTCTTCTAAAGTTCAAGTAGTATAAGATGTTGTTGTAAACAGTGTTGCTTGTCTGGAGGAAACATATTTTTCTGAGTTTTGCGGAAAAATATTGCCGTCTGATGGATGGCGGGTAAATTGGCGTTTTTCTTAAAAAATATGGCGGATTTTAGCTGAAGTACATAAAAAAAAAAAAAAAAAAAAAAAAAAAAATTACAATTTTCTTTTTGCATCAGTAGCTGTTTTATAGCTTTGTAAAAAGGCACATTTAATATTAAACTTCACATTCTTTAGTATCAGAGGAATTGTGTAAAATCTAATCTGTTAATTCCAAGGAATCCTTTATGTACTTGAGGAAGGGGGAGGGAGATGTTAATAATTAGTTTCAGTTTGTTTGGAATATAGTTCCTGTTATTATTTGTTCTTAATATTACTCCAAGATCTTATCTTGCCAAATTCCAAGCAGAAAAAAAAACAACCATGCAATTTATTTTGTGACAGCGAGTCATATATACGGAAGAGTTATCGAATAGTTATTTCGGGTCTTCAGATTAAAAGTGTCTTAATTATAAATTATTACTTCTTCCTATACGCACAAAAAAAAAAAAAAAAGTACTGTATTCTCGAAAATTTTTTATTTCCGTTTTTCAATGTTTTTACACTTTTTAATATATCTTATACCTGATCATTTTTGGATCAGTGTGTATAAATGTGTATTAGTGATCAGGAAAATATCAGTCTGCATGTGTGTTACTAAAATGTTTTGACCCTACATATCACGAAGTAATGGATAAAATGTAATAAAACTTTATATTTGGTTGGACCTTAAGATGAAATCGTGCTGAATAGATTTTGACTTCATTGCCGCAATTTCTCCTAATTATGCGAAATCTGTATGTAAGTTTCTGTAGTATAAAACTGCATATAACCTCATATGTGAGAGGGCCATTGTGAAAATGTATGCTGATTCAATTTAGGTGCATATCAACTGATAGCTGTCCTGTTGTGCGGTATTATTATTATTATTATTTTTTTTTTGTTGTTGTTGTTGTTGTTTTGTTTACAAATGGGCTTTATGTCAGCTGCTAGGATATACAAATGTACAAAACTTCATATATGAGAAAACTGTAGGGGAAAATTATAGTGATTTAATTTGGGTGTACTTCGGCCTTCAGGAGAGTCATTAATACGCTATAGTTTTCTCTATTTACGGGAAGTCTATACCTCAGCTTCTATTACATATAAGAGTCTCTAAAATTGATTTGTTATGAAAATCTTAGCTAATTCAATTTGAGCATTTATCACTGGTATTTCTCTTTTCAGTGATTTTTTCCATATGGCCTATTTCTTAGAATCTATAATATAAAATTAGACTGCCCGAATATGCACTATGTTAAGTGTGGGAAGTTGTGTTGATGAATTTTATGAAGAAAATTTTCCGATGGCCACTACTTACTAATTCTAATATGTTATAAAGCAAAATTAAAATCCGACGTAGTTGCTAGAAAAGCTTTTTTGGAGGAAAGTTCAGTTTTTAGTACGTAATATTGAGTGTTAAAAACGAACTTGTAACTCAATAATTTTTGACAAATCTGGAATACTTCTTTTTTTTTTTTTTTTTTTTTTTTTTTAGATTGGGGGGGGGAGGGGAAGCAGTGGAATCACTCCTCCTCCCAGTCATCCTTGAATTTGACCTTGTTAAAATCTCGATCCATTATTCGTGGATCATTGGGGAGAATCAGGAGTCTTGACCTGTGCAAGAGAATCAAGTAATTGTTGATATTTTCGAAGACATTTATGGTCTTCTGGGTGGGCATTGTACTTTTACACTAACAAATTCTACTTTTATTTGGGACTCGCCCATTGATAGCATGTCTCCTGACCACCCTTAGGGGTGAGTCCCAGACCGTCGCCAATTGCCTATAGTGTAATACTAGTGCGATATTAAACGCATTCAACCTTTTCGATAATGGTTGGTTGACTGAGTTTAACGTCTCGCTAGGGCTGCGCTAGGGGCATTACCTAGTAATGGACCTAAAAGAATATTATTAATTCAGTGTCATTGTTGTTAAGAGATCTAAGAAAGAAACAATAAGGCAATTGTTTTGAATAAATAAAATAAGAAAGAATTATCTTTTAAAAATTATTACTTTCGTAAATTTATGTTTCATAATTATTTTAAATAATTGTTTCTTCTTAGAACCATTCTAATGTATTTACAATAATCTAAAATGTACATTTTAAGATATTCACAGTGTAATTTTGATATGTATGTGCGTAAAGCATGCAAATTCAGATTGGCGAAAAATCTGCCTTATTCTCAAATTTAATCTGGCGAAATCTGGCTCTTTTTTAAGCCTATTTTGGCGGAATTTTTCCTTAGCCATCTGGCAACACTGGTTGTAAACACAGTATTCCGTTTTCCTCGAATTATAAGTTTACCCTAGCACACGCACAGTACTGCTAGATGTAGGAAATTCAACCTTGTTTTCCGCGTACGTTGGATATAGAGAAAACTTCTATTTTGTAGGGAATTTTAAAGCTATAATAAAATTTTAATAATATAAATAAAAATAATATATTTTCAGAAGGCCTAATTGAACTAATTGAATTATATTAACTAATTGAATTATATTAGATTTATAGGAAGGCTTAATAGAGAGAGATTTACATTTAATAAAGAAGCACGATAATGCAGAATATCAAGGAAAATGTCAGAAAAAGCAGCTAAAATATTTATTTTTAAGAAGGTTTTTACAGAATTCGTTAGTAAATTATTTTTTAATGCTGAAGAGAAATTTTCTAACTTCTAACCAATTATAATTTGTACTATAATAAACTAAAAGTTGATCAGTTAAATTTTAATTATAAAAGAATAGTGATTTTTTTTTTTTTTTTATAACTCACGCACCAAAAATTTTACGATCCATAATGAGATGGTCGGCAAGTATGTATATATATTAACTCTTTCGCAACCGCTGACGAAGATTCACGTCATTTGAATTCTCTAACTCCACCAGTGGGCGTTTCTTTCGCAATTTGTATGTTATTTATTTCGTAAAAATATACCCAATATTTTTATTTGTACAATCAATACACTATGGAAAAAAAGCTTTGATTAGCAAGAGTATAACTATAACGTATATCCATTTGCAATATAAATGTGAATACAGGAAATTTTGTTCTGAAATATTGTAACTGGGGAGAATAACGCCCACAGGCTGACCTTACTATGAAAAAGACAAAAACATGCGGTCGCGAAAGTGTTAATCCATACTTGCTAACATACTAATTAATATTCCGTAGTATTGTTAAACCCACCTTCTTTTTTCTCATCGGTATCTTTCTAGAATATTTTTCATCTTATTTAATCGTTATTGAATTTGGGAAATATTACTCTAAAAATTTACTGGTGGGATAAAAAAGAGCGGGACTACGGAATATTAATTAGGATGTTTGCAAGTATGGTTTTGGATTACATTTCAAAAAAATTTAAAAAGTATACTAGCTCCACCCATTTAGTATGACCACACCTTCTATAAAAGAGAGGTGTCCAACCCTACAGGCCCACATGTTTAGAACTCCTGATCTAAATTAAAAAAAAAAAAAAAAAAAAAACCCTCATAATTGAATGAGACAGTATTAAGGAATTCAAATAAGCGAGATTTTAAATTGCTTTAAAAATTTGAAATTCAAATGATAGTGTACTTCTTTTTAATTTTATAAAATTATTTTTTTAAGAAATTACTTATTATTTTCCCTGCAAATGTTGAGTGAAAAGTCATCTAGGCTAGCTATGGCATTATTGTATTAGGGCATTATTGTACAAAAATATTTAAATGTGCTACGTACTTAAATTTTTTTTTAATCTGATATATTAGATCTTAATTAGACTATCATGAATTATAAATAATTTTTAAATTAAGATTACTTAAAATATATATATATATATATATATATGACACATTAAAATAAATAACTGATTTCTGTAAGAGTTTAATAAATATTGTTTTAATGTTTTTAATTTAATTTATTTATTTTTAGTAATAGGCAAAGCGAAATTGAAATACAAAACAGAATGTGTCTAATTAAAAATGGAACACACATCTTTTCTACCTCTTACAATTTGCTCTTTTTCTGTAGCCAAATCTGATGTAATTCTATGGGAAATTTTCTTACGAGAATTACTCATTACTTGTATATATATGTATATGTATATATATATATATATATTAAAGTTGCCAACATTTTAAATTATTTTGGAGTATTTTTAACCCCGCCTTTATTCAATACCACTTTTCGTTTTAAAGTAAATTTTTCCTTTTATATCACAGTTATATATTGGAGAAAAATATTCTAAAAATAAAGTGGTGCGAAGTAAAGGTGGAGCTAAATTTGCTCTGAACTAAATTAAAATTATTTCAACTATGATATATATATATGTACATATATATAATTCTGTTTTCACACTTAGAAAATTCACAACCGTTTAATTTGTTCTTGCTTACCAATACTATATATATTTTTATACCTTTACTTTTAATATTTTATTTTAACGCTAGAAAGTGAAGAAAGAAAAAAAAAAAAAAAAAAAAAAAACACCACTTTTTATTATTTTTTAATTTTACTATTTTTCATTTTTTTCATTTTCAGATCAAAATTAAATATTAAAATAATAATAATAATTTAATGAACAAGTATACAAAATCGTAATAGGTATTTGTTTATGTTTATAAATTATTTTATCAAGTAAATTTTCTTTTTCACCAGTCACAGTTTACAGGTATAAGTATAATTAAAAGAATATGTATCATTAGTCTACGCATGTCGCTTCACGCATTCACACTAGTTGACGTAGATTCATGTCATTTGAAAATCCATAACTCCACCCAGTGTTGCCAGATGAAAATTTAAATTCTCCCTACAAAAGTCATAAAAAATCCCTTTTCACCCTACGGAAATCCCTACTTCAAAATACACTAGTGGCGCCATCTATTAAACAGATTGATATTGATTTCTTATTTATCTTGTCAAAGGCTGCAATTGTTAGTACTGAAATGTTAAATTTAAAATTTGAATTAAAACTTCAATTTTGGTGTATTTTACGTAATTTGATTATGTGAAGTATCATCATCCATCATTATTTTTTATTGAAACAAATTATATTATTTTTATAAAATGGAATTAATGAAAATGTATATAGTTCTTTGAAAATGAAATCTCTTATACCAGGCTTGTCCAAATCAAAATACTTGGTGGGCCGCCCTGGAAATCTATTTTTTTCATTCAGGCCGCACTGTACGAACAGTCATAAAAAGCCTCTCCCTCCCCCTTCTTTCCCGACAAATTTCGCCGTAAATTAGTGTAGAAACATGCGGGTGGGGCCGATCGATTAGTAAAAAGGCCTAGTTTACAACGGTTTCGTAAGATTTTGTTTAAGGGAGTATCTACATATTAAAACAGGCATCAAATTCATTTTTTTCAAAGGGATATCCCAATTTTTACAAGCTTTTGGGGTTATTTGGATCAAATCAGCCCAGAAAATGGTATTGTTTATATGTTTCTCTCAATTTTTCACATAATTTGTTAAAATATGGAGATGCTAATGTTAAAGGAATGTTATAAACATTAATTCATGTCTTCGTAAAAAATTAATATAATATTTTTTTTATTTTTTTACGTTAGAATGATGTAACCCAAGTATAGTCCATGCATATTTTTGATTAAAAAACATTTTTTAAATTATGAAAATTATTAGTAACTTCATATTTCAGAAAATTATGAGTTATGACCTACATTAATTTCTGCACGAATAGAATGGATATCATGAAAAATATGGTTTTCTAAATTTACAGTTCATTCCTATCACTATTTTTCGAATTCAGAGCTGCCAACCAAATCCGGCAAATTGTTAGTACCGCCCCTTTTTCTACACCACTTAATTTTTAGAGTAATTCTCTTCAAACGATGAATGAAGAAAACAAATACTCTAAAAATTAAGTGGTGTTGAAAAAGGGGCGTTTTTCAATAGGCGTTAACAATTTGCCGGATTAGGTTGGCACCTCTGCGAATTATAGTGATATTTCAGTTTTTATTGCTCTCAGGGGGCTGTCACTTGTAACCAATTGTGTCATTTATTACTTTGCTTGCGCAAGATTTAAAATAGTTATTCAAGTAAGTTTAGACATACACACCTTTTCTTAATTAGCATTACTTTAGTTTATATTTAAAATTGTTATACTACTTTTCTAATTATTATCTGAATAGATATAATACTTTTCTCTGTGATATCTTAATTAATTATTTTATTTATTTATTTTTTTTAATATAGTAATTAAACCCTGATTAATTTTTGGTTGCAACTCTATGAAAACTTGATATGAGCACTATAAAATATACTTTTTACCGTACCGCCTTGATTTCCGAAATTCGATTATGTACTCAAAAATGGTTGTTACTATTCGAAAAAAAAAAAAAAAAAAAAGGAAGAAGTTTGGACAAGTTTAAATATGTAGATGATACTCTAAACAAAATTTAGCAATTGAATAAAAAACTAGATGTTGTTATCAATCGTTAGGCATCAGTTGCTGGTTTCAATGATAACTTATTGAGGAATTAGTCGAGAAAGGAAATTATTATTATTATTTTATGACTGTACATATGCAAATGTGCATAGATGTTTGTGAGTATATGATTCATGTAAGTACATACTTTTTTCGGGGAAAGGCAGGGTGAAAATTCAGAGCAGAATATATTAATTTAAATTATTTCCATTCATAAATTAACAATAGAATCGTGAAAAATTTATGACTATATGTTAAAATTATAATAAAAAGAATGAATAACGAAACAAATATTTTATTACAACAATTCTTTAGCTACCATAATCGTTGAAACGTATTTTCACTTCGAAAAATCAAAATGTATTTATTAATTTTTGATCCGTTA
The DNA here is from genome assembly GCA_963930645.1 of Salticus scenicus. Taxonomy (NCBI): domain Eukaryota; kingdom Metazoa; phylum Arthropoda; class Arachnida; order Araneae; family Salticidae; genus Salticus; species Salticus scenicus. The sequence continues at coordinate 49,835,467 of OZ005659.1, forward strand.
ACCAAAGTTGTCAAACTTTAAATATCATTAGTCTCCTCACGGGCCGCAAGGAACTACGCTGTGGGCCACGGGTTGGCCACCCCTGTCTTATACTATGCTTTTTCCAATAATAGTAAAATTATTAAATTCCATTAAAAATATATATATATATATATATATATATATATTATTTTGTTTAAAAACACAGATTGCAAGGGTAGAGTTAAAGTGCTTTTTCTTCTTTATTCTTATTCACGAATTATTTTCTGAATTCTAGTACATTTTCTAATATACAATTTGTTTTTTTACATTGGCCATGTGTAAATCCAGGTAAAATCAGATCTTTGTGAAAACACATAATCTTTTCAATAAAAACACCCAACTTGGAATTTTATTTAGCCAGTTAAAATTATGTAAAAATAATTCAATGGTATTTTAAATTTAGTGTAAAATATTTATTGAATAGTGATATTACCTTTTTTATTATTATTATCTTTAGTTTTTCTTATTATTAAATTGTAATTCAACAAATATGGCACATTTCTTTCGGGGGCCGCTCCGCTATATAAGAAAAGTACTATAAAGTGGCTACATGGAGCGGGGACACTATAAAAGTAGCATAAATAAATAAATAAACACAGATGCATTTGACAAATATTAAATGTGAGATCAGTAATTCAAACTTTATATTAAAAATCAGGCGAAATTTATTTTATACCATCATTTAACTTGAGCAAAGATACAAATGAAAATACATATATAATATATATTTGGTTACTTAAAATTCTAAAATATCTCTACAAAAACGAATTTTTTGAAAAATCCCCCCCCCCCCTACGCCAAAAACAGAGCCAAATATCCCTACGTCTGGCAACACTGTACCACTAACAAAGAAAGAAATTTTTTTGTATCTTAACTGTCGACCCCCTGTCAAACTGCCGATATTACAGGTTATTTCTTTAAAAAATTTCTTAAAGAAATACTGGTATGAGTTCTGTGCCAGTGTTCCATCCCTGCAATATCAACTGATAAATAATGCCTAAGAAAAAAGTATATTGATTATTATTCAGAGTTCTTACTCTCCGCCCTTTTTCCAGGTCACTTTCAATGATAAAAAATTTTCTCTTTTTTATTACTACCCATTTTTATTTATTTATTTATTTATTTTTTTACAACGGTCTGTATACTATTTAATTACAACATATTACTAAATTATCACAATAATTTGTGCATAAAATAACTGGAAGCGTAAAAATAGAAATTTTTTAATTCCTGGGAGAGAACTGGAAAAAGGGCGGGGAGTAAAAATCCTGATATATTTAAAATGCAATTATTTTGGTTGCTGTTACATGAATCAACCGCGATTTCCTAACTCTTTATTCTGTGTCTCTTAAAAATTTATCATTTAAAGTAGAAAGTAATATTGTTTGTTACGTGTTTCCTTATTATGCAAAGTTTTCTGAGAAGAATATCAACTAATAAATATCAGTTAAGAGAGGTGCAGTTAGTGTACTAACACTTTTAGGTCTGGTCTTTTTCTACCACTAATTAATTCATATAACTATGATTAAAAGTAAATTACTAAGGCTAATTTGTAGGGGGGGAGGGTTCATTACTTGATGGGCGGAGTCACACTTTTTGATAAAGCCGCAGTTGCCAATAATTCAATATATTCTGGAGTACTTTTTGCTCCAACTTCATATCATACCTCTTTTATTTTAAGGATAATTTTTTCTTATTTTATCGTAGTTAAATATTAGAGAAAAATATTCTATAAATATTGTGGTGCGAAACAAAGGCTGGGCTAAAAGTACTCTGGAAGGATTTAAATTTTGGTAATTATGCAGATATTTCACTCTGGACAGAATTTTTGTACTTTTCATGATTTCTTGAAAAGGGAAAAGAAAAAATATTTTGGAAGCAATGTAATTAAATATATATTTTTTTATTATAAACTTCAAACTCTTTTTATACATAATAAAGGGAGTACTTAAATGTATGTACTAAGAATTAATATTTAATGAGAATGGCAACCCTACTGACTCCCGAGCTGGGACCTCAAATTGTTAAAGACATTCTGGAAGAAATCGTTATTGAATCAACAATATAAACAAAATTGGAAGGTGTTGTCATGTATTTGAAATATTTGCTTGCCATAAAAATCATTATTTTATACGTAATAATCATTATTTTGCTTTTTTTTTTAATTTTTTATACTTTTAAAAACGAATTTTAGAGTTTTTTTAAAATATAAAATAAAATGGAATAAGAAAAGATATGTTCAGATTTAGGAAATATGTATATATATATTAATATTAAATAAATAAATAGAAAATAAAATAAAAAAAATGTTGCAGTTGAGTAGCGTCGAACTTAAAACCTTCCTCTAGTATCTGTGTATGCTACCAATATGCCATAGGAGGGCTAGTAGCGTTTGAACAAATAATTAATACTTAATCATTTACTGAAAATTTAAAGGTTTTTCCCTAAAAGCGTTTGGCAAATGCCCGCTACTGCTTTAATACGTTGCTACCTTCATAGTGTAATGTAATTGTGTTCAAGCTCGTTTCAAATTAATGAATAGGAATTAATGAATAGGAATACTGTAGACTCTAATTTTACAGCTACTGTATTCAAAATAATGACCACTATGAACTCAGACACGCTTTAAATCTATACATAAAAGATATTAAGTAAATTACACTATTTACACCAGTGTACTTTTGTTGAGGTTTCTTTTATAATATTTTATATTGTACTTACAATGCTTTATTTTTCTTTTTAAAAATTCTTGTAGTGTTGTCCGCACCCGTTGGGGTAGCAAACAACGCACTACGCAGTCAAATTAGTGTGCATCGCGTAATGAAAATGAGGTACTTTGAGGAATTTCAACCTTTGTAAAATACCGTAAATCTATCTCGCTTCTTTGCGGACAATTTGCTTAATTTTTACTCTGTTCAAATAAACTTTTGGTAAAAGTTGCCCATTATATCCAACTTTTAACCTATGCCCAAGTGTGGGCGTTTCTTTCGAAATTTGTGTGTTATTTATTTTTTAAGAATATACCCAATACTCATGTTTATGCAATTAAAATACTATAGATAGGAATTCTTTGATTAGAAAGAGTATAATTCAAATGTATATCTATTTGTATTATAAATGTGAATACAAAAAAGTTTGTTCTGAAATTTTATATTTTGGAAGAATAACGCCACAGGCGGCCCTTGCTTTCAAAAATACAAAAATATAAAGTGTTAATATTTCCTCTGATATTCAAGAATAAGATATTGTTGTAAATACAGTATTGGATATGTCTAGAGTTATTTCTTATTTAAGGTTAAACTTTGTCTTTTATGGACCTCCTATCCTTTTATTATGTTTCAAAGTATGCCCTGCACCATGTTGCTACATGTAGAAAATTTATTCTACTGTAGGGTAATTCAGCTTTATCTTCGCGTAGGGTTAATTTTGAGAACATTTCTTTTTTGCAAGAAATTTTAAAGATATAATAAAATTTCAATAATACAAATAAAAGTATATTTTAAAAAATAGAATTGTAACCAATTAAAAAGTAAAGTTAATAATAGATTGACATTATTAGATTTATAGCATCATAGCCTCCTTAACTAGATGCCTGTCGCGTAGTGCGGAAACTAGGCAACAGTTCAATCGGTAGACAGCGCCACCTGGTACAGAATGCGCGACTTTTTTATTCAACAGCCAACAAAACTTTAATAAAAAAGCACCACAAAACTGGCTTTGTAAAAAAAAATTATTTACAAACTTTGAATAAACACCATAAAATGCAATAAACTCGCAACAATTATTTCGGGTCGAAAAAACACACGACCCTTCATCAGGCGAATAAAGTAAGCACGAGTGCTGCATACAAACCGGCAGCACTCGTGCTTACTTTATTCGCCTGATAAAGGGTCGCGTGTTTTTTCGACCGAAACAATTGTTGCGAGTTTATTGCATTTTATGGTGTTTATTCAAAGTTTGTAAGTAATTAGCCACCAAAACTTTTTAAAAGTGGTATATGATATACATACAAGGCGGATTATTCAAGAAACATCGATTATATATATTATGCATCATTCTATAAATTATTGGTGACAGTTGAATAAAAAAATCCTATTATCTGTACTAGGTGGCGCTGTCTACCGTTTCAACTTAGGGACCCTCGATAGAGAGAGACTGGACATTGGCGTGCCGGCTTTTTGACGAAATTCTCCATTTTAGTGCCAGATGCTCCATTGCTTATCATTACTCTGAGAAGAAATTTTGATTATTTTACGTCATAAACAAAAAAGAACTTATTTATTACATTTTTACTTTGTTGGGGATAAATTGCTTTAATTTTGGAATACTTTTAAAAGATTAAAATACATAATTATTTATTTTATATCATGCTTTAAATACTTTGGATTCTCTTAACATATTTATTTCCTTACATATTTATTTCCTAACATGTGAGATAATTACATTATTTATTTGCTAGCTATTAGTTTTTCAGTTCTGTTGTGCAATATATTTAATATGTTAGATCTCAATGTATTTTTCTGATATATTTTAAAATACATATTTAAAATAACTGTATAAAAATATATTTTTTGATTTTTTGCTAGTACGCAAAATGTATCAGATTTCTTAAAATAAATTAATAAAAATAAAGAAAATAAGGTGTATATTATTTGCTAACATATGAAATATAAACATCTTTTAAATAATAATTGCCATAATAAATTTTATAAATAATATTTAAATAAGTAACTATTTTTATTTACATAATATTTAAAAAAACTAAAAAAAAAAAAAAAAAAAAATCAATGAAATAAGCAAATGGAAATAAAAGAAATAAAAACATTTTTTTTTTTTTTTTTTTAATTTCTAAAGATATTAGTTGATATTTTTGCAAATTATTATTAATAAAATTTTTATTTTTAATATTTAACTAAGTCATTACTATTAATATTGCGTAATTGAAATAAATAAGATATGTATTTTTAGCTTGTAAAAATATTACGTAAATATTTTTATAAAATAATAAAAAATAATTGCTTTTCTTCTGCCGTAGTTTTACATTTATTCGTGAGTTACTTGACAAAAACTAAGATTACCATATTTTTGTTACAAATTTTCTAACTTTTTATATATAGAATCAGAAAAAATAAGGTAGAATTACTTTCACTAAGGTAGAAATGCTTTCTCAATGAACGAATTTTGCTTAATATAGAAATATACAACAAAAAATTCCTCTGTTTTCGGACAGGAATTGAAAAAGTAACCAATGTCGAAAGTTAAAACAAAATTCGTTTTTCTTCAAATTCTTTTTCTCTAAGACGAAAAAAATTACATATTTATATTCTGCATTACTTTCTGCACAAATTTAGCACAATTTCCTTTCATTTATGTTATATAGTAAAGCGTCAATCGCGAAGAAAAAAGCATTACGTTCTACGGGGATCGCTCCGAATTGGCACTAAAATGGCCAACTTTCGGTCAATGTCCAGTCTCTCTATATATAGGGTCCCTATTTCAATTGTTGCCTAGTTTCCGAGCTAGGCGACAGGCATCTAGTTAAGGAGGCTATGATAGCATACTTGCCAACATATTAATTAATATTCCGCAGTATTGTTAGCTCCGCCTTCTTTTTCACACTACTACCTTTTTAGAGTATTTTCTTCTTATTTAATCGTAATTGTATTTGGTGAATTTTACTCTAAAAAATTACTGGTGTGAAAAAAAGGGCGGCACTAACAACACTATATATTAATTATATTAATTAAGTAAGATGTTGGCAAGTATGTTATAGGCATTCTTAGCTCGTTCTCTCCGCCCCTTTTTCAAGACTCTCTCAGGGATGAGAATTTTTCAAATTTATTGATACCACTATATTTCTTCAATAAATTCTACCCTGCACGTTACTATAGATGTATCGGAAGCGTTTCTGCATTAAATTAGTAGCGGCAAAAACGGAGGAAATTCTTATATCTGAGAGTGTCCTGAAAAAAGGGGGGAGAGTTCGACTTAAGAAGAGAGTGATTTACTTTTAATAAAGAAGCAGGAAATTGCCTTTTTAAATTTTTATTAAAAATTTTAAAGTATTCATTAGTAAATTTCTTTTTAATGCTATAGATAATTTTCTAACTACTAACCAATTATAATTTACATTATTAGAAACCGAATGTTGATCAGTTAAATTTAAAATCATAACAAAGTCAACATATTGTGCATATTTTTCTTCTAAGACCCTTTTATATTTGGAGGTTTTAATATTGCAAATGGTTTAAATTAAAACAGACATTTTTGTAATTATGTAACTTAATTAAATCAGTATAAAGTAACGACGAAATTCTATAATCTTGTCTAATGGCATCCATTAGTATTGTAATAAGAATTATATTTTGATTCTATTAAAAGTCTATGATAAATATTTTTTATGATATCAAATATTTTAACAGTAATATTTTGAAAATGAAGCTTTTTAAAATGGGAATATTTAGTACATACTGGTCAACATCCTAATTAATATTCCGTAGTGTTGTTAACCCCGCCCTTTTTATCACACCGGAAAATTTGTAGAGTAATATACTTCAAATGCAATTACGATTAAACAAGATGAAAAAATACTAATATTACTCTAAAAAATTATTGGTGAAAAAAAGAAGGCGGCGCTATCAATACTACGGAATTTTAATTAGGATGTTGGCAAGTATGTTAGTATTATACAAGTCAAAATGAGTATGATGGCATTCAATTTCAGACCTATGGTTATTAAGTCTAAAAAGTAGAGGGGTACGAGTATGACCAATATATTCCATGTGACATTTATTACATTTCAAAGATTATATGTTATTAAAGGACTTACAGAAAATTGCCAAATTAGAGAACTTTTCAATTTGCGATTTATTAGTAAAAGGACATGTGAGATATCTATAATTACAGGTTTAAAAATACATACTATGATTGGGACAAGAAAATGAGTAACTCTTTATCAATCCATGGGAATCCCTATAAATTTTCAAGTACCAATTGTTAGACCTAGTATTACAAAAGTCTGAGTAGACAATAACTAAAATTTTGCTTAGTACTACCATATTTATTTTGTAAGTGTAAAAATGTAATTATATGTAAGTTAATATTAACACTTTTGTGACCGCATGCTTTTGTCTTTTTGACAGTAAGGCACGCCTGTGCGCATTATTCTCCCAAGTTACAACATTTCAGGACAAATTTTCTGTATTCACATTTATATTACGAACAGATATACATTATACTTATACTCTTTCTAATCAAAGTATTTGTATCCATAGTACATTGATTTTACAAATATAAATATTGGGTATATCCTTAAGAAATAAATAACATACAAATTGCAAAAAAAAAAAAAAAAAAAAAAACGCCCACTGGCGGTGTTACAGATTTTCAAATGACATGAATCCACTTCACGGTTGCAAAAGTATTAATGGAAGAAAAGGGTAAAATATCCAAATAGAAAATAATACATTAATGAGATAGTAATAATAAAATCATACAAAAACTTGAATAGCATGCACAATGGCCGTAAAATATATAATTAAAATTGAAAATAATAATAATAATAAAATAAATTTATTAGGTACTAGAATAAATATTTTTATTAATTAATTATTTAAAATAAATTAACTAGAGTATAAAATATAGTGTATATCTAAAATAGTCCCGAAAATCAAATTAATCATATGCAAACTAATGTCGAGCTGTAAAAACAATAAAAAGGCATAAGATATGAATATGCTGATACACAATCTAACATATAAAAACCTTACATAATAAAGTAAATCTATATGGCAATTAATAAATATATAACATTAAAATCCCGTGATAAATGCACTGTAAATACAGTGAAAGAAAAGGAAATTCAGGCAAATGAGAAAATTAATTTTAAACGCAAATATATAAGACTGTTGCGCGATAGCAGCAAATCACGCCCTGTATTTTTAAACTTTATTTTAATTCATTAAGAAAGATTCAAATAAGGGCATCTAAAATAGTATTGAATGCAAAATATTGCTTTACAAAGGAGAAATTAATAAGACATTCTAATTAATCCGTTATATATACATAGATACAGATAGAGAGGTAAATAGATATAGATAAATATAAATATAGACAGATAGATTTAGATAGATCGATAGAAAGAGAGAAAGTGTGATTCGTTATAGCACCGACAAACTCAGGGAGGTAATAGAAGAGCTTATATTAGAGCCCGAAGTCTCTGCCTTTTTTTTTTTTTTTTTTTTTTCAGGGCATTGTCATGGAAGAGAAATTTCAGCTGTTTTTCTACCACTATTTTTGTATTATAATATCTGTCCTATTTAAATTCGACACATTAGTATAGAGATTCTGTATCAAAATAGTAGTAAGAATAAAAGCGGAAACTTCTAATCCCAGAAAGTGCCCTGATCATAGCCTCCTTAACTAGATGCCTGTCGCGTGACTCTTAAACTTGGCAACAGGCCGAACGTTAGGCAGCGCCACCTGGTACAGATTGCGCGACTTTTTTATTCAACACCAATAATTTTAAGAAGTGACATGTGATGTATATTATCGACGTTTCTTCGATTCTATTCGCCTTCTTTTGTATTTCAAATCCCACTTTAAAAAATTTTTGGTGACAGTTGAATAAAAAAGTCGCGCAATCTGTACCAGGTGGCGTTGTCTACCGCTTGAACTGTTGCCAAGCTTAAGAGCCACGCGACAGGCATCTATTTAAGGAGGCTATGGTCTTGATAAAAGGGCGGAGACTTCGAGCTGTGTTATATGGAGCATGAAAATGTGTATAACACCGACCTCTCTGCAATAGTTTTTAAGCTAATGGAAATCGAATGAAAAAGCTAAAAATCTTAAAACATTTCTCATTTTGGAAATTTTTAAACATGCTACAAAAAACCAGTGCATTTTTTTAGAAAGAGCAGAAAAATCCTACATAACGTCATCATTTGTGATAAAATATCAAGATTTAATGACGAATTACAAGTGGTAAAACAGAGAAAAAAATTGCAAAAGAAATATCCGCCCAAATATTTAATCGGCAGTTCCGCAAAAACTATTCTAGCTACAATAGGTAAAATACACTGTTCGTTTTTATATTTTCAAACACCGAGACTACTCCCAACACGTTTTTAGATTTCTCTCAACAACTGCTATTAGATTTTACTTCTGATTATAATTTATGCTTTAATTCACGGTTTATTTATTAGACAATAATTTATGCTTATCTGTATCGCAGTGTTATTATATCCATTCATTTGTATTTCATTAAAAAAAAAACAAAAAAAAGTTAATATCGAAAGTATTGTAATAAATACAGGAGGAGTTTACCTTTCAACTTTTTAAAAATGCCCTTGTAAAAATTGTTTCTTTTACAAAGCACTGAAAAAAAGTTTTAAAAGAGAACAGGCATGTACTCAGTGCTTTGAATTAAAATATATATTCATAAAGATACACTACCCCTATTTTTCTGTTTGCTTTGGATTGCAAAATTAATAAATTTTATTCGGATGTTTTCCATATTTTGAGAAATGAACTGTTTAACAGGATTTTCACACCAGCGGCCCCACCTTTTAACAAGGATTCTTTCACAACTATTATTTTAAAATAAAATTCTTCTTAACGACTTAGACTTCGAAAGTTGAGGGGCTGAAACACTTATGAAAAGATTACGCATCTCTACCTCTGCGTAAGGATGAAGGCTGAATGGGGTGAGATGTGCTGAAAATCAATTTCGCTACCATTGGGGGACAGAGAACGTAAAATAACAAAAATACAAATAGGATTCTGGAGCTAAAATAGACGACGGACGCACAAATTACAATAATAAGAAGCTTTAAGGATAGTATTACAAAACTCTTAGGAAGTTTAGGGATGGTAAGAAATTTTTGGATTTTAAGAGTGAATGTTATCATTTTTATTTCATATTTTTAATAGAAATAGCAAACAGCGCGTACACAGCAACGCACAGAGCTGCCAACCTAATCCAGCAAATTGTTAGCACCGCCCCTTTTTCTACACCACTTAATTTTTAAAGTAATTTTCTCCAAATACATTTGCGAGGAATTAAGAAGGAAAAAACTTTAAGAAATGACTGGTGCAGAAAAAGGAGCGGTACTAACAATTTGCCGGATTAGGTTGGCAGCTCTGCACGCACTGTTCGACCTGTCCTGTCTCAGTCAGAATTGCATTAAAAAAGGCCCCTTCTCGGCTATCGTGTATTACTGGAACCAATCCTATATACTAGTATATACTAGTATATAAAACACAAGCCAATACAGCACAGTAGAACAAAAAACAGACGCAAGATAACACAGGGTATAATCTCAAAGACAAGTCAGTGACAGAGGCAATAGTAAAAGTGAGAAGAGGAGGTTAAACATGAAAGATGTTAAAATTAGGAGTTAAGACGGAGGCCAGTTTGGGGTCTGCTTCAGTTAACAGGATCGACGGATCGTAATTATATGCAGCAAGCGTGTTCAAAGTAGGATTATCAAAAGCTTGAAAGGCCAAAGAATATTGTGTATTTAAATGTTGAATGAAAATGCTCAATCTAGGAGTGAATAGTTCTTTATAATTAAGATATTTTCGAACATATCGAGACATATCAAGTATTTGCTGAATGGTTGCATTTTGTGCGCTAATGAGTAACTTGATATGGGATTTGGCTGCATGTGACCACGTCATAGAAGCCTATGTGAGAATAGGTCTTATGTAGAAAGAATAGATTAGAATTTTGCTTTTAGAGTTTAAATTATTATTCCGAGATAATACTGACATAAGTTTATTTTTAGCAACTCCGAAAATATTACGCGTTGAAACGATATGATTTTAAAAAGTAAGACTTTAAACAAGGATAAAACCGAGATATTTACATTTTTCAGACCATGGTAGAGGCATACTGCCAGCGTAAATTTTATATTTGTCCCTGGTATCATGTTCCATGAAGCGACTTCCTCGTGAAAATAGGTTAGCTTCAGTGTTATTAAGTTCAATTCTCCATTTGGAGAACCATTTTGATAAAATTTTAAGGTGACAGGAAATGGCCGAAATTGTATAGTGTCTGTTAACATTAGATGCAAAAACATAAGAATTGTCCACAAAAACAGCCAAATTGGCGTTGGTATAGTGGGACATATCAATAATATATACGTTAAATAACTAAGAACTGATTTTAATCCTTGAGGAACGCTGAATTCGGCTAAAATGATCCTTTAATTACTTAACATTTAAGATTTTTTTTTTTTTTCCAATAATAGTAATGGAAGATGGAAGAGTACTTCTTAAAATTTGGGCCGTGGGAACCCTGTTTATTTATAACAATTTCTGTAATAACTTTTTTTTTTAATCAAAAAACAAATGAATGCGTATTTTAATATTATGATGCAGATAAACAGAAATGATTGTCTATGTAACAAACAAAATTTAAAGTAATGCGTATACAGTACATGCCTGCCAACTTACTAATTAATATTCAGAAAGATTTTTAGAGCCTGCCCTTTTTCCGACACTACTTTACTTTTAGAGAAATTTTCTTCAAATGTAATTACGATTAAATATAAAGAAAAATACTCTAAAAAAAGACTGGCGTGAAAGAAAACGGCAATACTGACAATCTTCCGAATATTAATAATTAAATTAGCAGGTATGTAAGTATGATCAAAAGTGAATTATAAAGGGGGGTTGGTAATTAGACTGATGGGTGGAGTCTCGCTTCTTGAAAGTATAAAAACCAAAAACGAATGGTATATAATAACAAACAAACAGGTAAATATCTCCGGCACTAGCCAACCGAAATGTACAGTTGCCAACTTAGCACCTTTTGGCTACCTTAAAATTTTAATGAAATTTTTTATTTTACTTAATCATTGAAAGCTGTAACAGTTCGCTGATTAAATCCAATAAATAATTCTATAAAATATTTCCGGTAGTCTAAAAGTGCCAGGGGCGGACTGGCTAAATCTGGCCCACCCGGCTATAAGGTATTTTGGCCCACTCACTCCAAAAGAGGCTCTCCTTCTCCAAAATGGCGCAGAGTAAGGTTCCAGAAATCCAAGCAATAATTTTTAATTAGGTCCCGATTGCAATATGTTCAAATGTCAAATATAATATGTTTCAAAAACAGAGCACTGTTTAATATTGACACTAGAACATTACTGTTAATATGATACATTTCCTAAACTTTTCTGGAAAGATATTTTCAATACTAAGTTTTGAGCTCTACAGTAACAAGATTGCATAACTATGCAAATGATGCTCAATGACGAAAGTTTCATTTTGCTCATTTTTAAATAAGATTTTACGTGTTTTATATTATACGAGCAATATTCTGAAGTTTCGGAAAAGAAGTTGACAGTAAACCTTTTAATTGTTATACATTTTTGAAGATAAAATGCTGTAGATGATGATGTTGAATGAATTTAAGTTGCTTTGCAAATAATTATAAATCACTAATTGAAAATATAAATCAGGGATGGAACACGGGCGCAGTATTCATACCACTATCAACGTAAGAAAATTTTCTACTTCTTAAATCAACGATATTATAGGTAGTAAAATTTCTTAAACAGATTCCGGTATGAATTCTGCGCCCGTGTTCCATCCCTGTATAAATATACATTTTTTATGTTACAGAGTAAATATACCATCAGAGACACATACTATAATTATGCTAAAATGTAAAGTGCTTAGTGCTTTTGTGCTTAGTTTAATTTTGTTAGATTATGGTGATCTCTATGAAACACTGTGCAATTTATTGATAATTTTGTATTTTAATTTCCCAAATCACAAGCTCGTTGAAAAGATCTTTTCAAAACGTACATTGTTTAAAAATATATTTTGTCTAACTTTATAACGTTTTAGTTTAGATATATATCTGGTTAAACATACTGAAAATAGACTTCACCCTTTCCTCTATATTCTCACCCTTTTCCAAATTACAACAGAATTTCCGAAAACTTTAAAGCATATTTAATGAAACTAAAAGAAAAGATTTTATAAAATTAGCGTGTGGGAGTATCGGGTGTATATAGGGGGCTAACTTTGAAATTTCAAATAATAGGGTTTGATAGCTTTTTGAAAGGTCTTCTAAATACATTCATTTAAAAAATATCCTATGATATTTTTTTAAATAATTCATGAATGAAAAAAAAAAAAAAAAAACTGTTCTTTGAAAGTTCCAACCTTTTTCCATATCTAGATAATATCTCGAAATTTTTAAAAAACTGCAAAAACTTGCAAATTTAATTTGAGTCTGTCAGAACTCTCAAGGAGCTAACTATCTCCCTGTTATTTGAAATCGCTAAGTTTGTCTAGGTTCCCCCCATGCCCTTAGCCCTAATTCTGTAAAATAAAAGGACCCCTTTAAATTGATGGCATATTTTCTTTTGTTTCTTTTTTTGTTTCTTTTTTTTTTTTTTGGATAGTTTTAGGAATTCTGCTGTATTTTCGAAATGCCGAAAAATTAGAAAGAGAGCAGAACTTTTTTTAAACTTGTTTAATGAGATTTCTCTCCTTAAAAACAATCCTGAGAAAAAAACACATTTTTAATTTATTGTTATTATTATTATTATTATTATTATTATCATTTATTTCTATTTATTTATTATTATTTGGGAAGACGTTTCCATTGAGCTAACAAAGTACACTTCCCGTTTGAAAAATTTCTTCTCTGAATGCCATTTATTTGCTTCAGCTTCAATTTTTTTTTTACCAAACAAAGTCATAATAAGTACAAAACTTTGAATAAGCATAATAAAATGCAAGAACTCGAAATAATTGTTTCGTATCGACAGAAAACACGACCCTTCATCAGGCGAACAAAGTAGGCACGAGTGCCGCAAATAAAGCGGCAACGCACAAACAAAGTCCCTCGCAAATTGATTACGCACTTTATTACTGTTTTCAGATTTTCCAAGGAGTTTTAGGTATAGTGGAAAGTGGGGTAGGATTTTAAACGAAAACTTTACTTCATAACTTCATTAAAAAAAAACAAAAAAAAAAACATGGGCAAAGCTTTTTATCTATTTATTTATTTTTGACGAAACGTTTTGAAAAGCAAAAGACCCGCCCCTTCTCACTTGAAATTTAAAAATTTGTCTTCTTATGCCTCCAAACTAAACATATTTTAACTAAACGAAATCCTTCTCAAATTTACTGAACAACTGTTTTGCAATTTTCAGAAATTCTGATGCGTTCCAGTTTCCAAGATGAAGCATAAAGTTGTGACTTTTGGTATGTAATCTTTTGAGCAGGCTAAGATTGAGAGGATTTTGCAATAGATGAGCTACACAGTGGGTAAATTTTCGGCAGTCTACAATCGGCAGCACAATTATTGAAGTGTTAGAAATAATTCGTATTTAAAACATGTGACCTAATACTGTTTTGTTACGTAAATAGTTGTCTAGTCATTATCTTAGCCTTTATGTTATTATAAAAAAATAAGTTCATGATAAAAATTAGCAATGAAATTAGGGAAAAAATATGAAAAATGTGGATGTGTACTTCAATAATTTTGCTGCCGACTTTAAAATTCACCTGTATTGATGGGTAGAGACATACCATCACAATTTTGTCTTTTGCGGAGTGTGTAGCTTCTCTGCTTTAACAGATTTTACGTACACTAGCTAATATTAATGTACACGACACACTTTGGCCAGCTCGAGTATAAAACCTAAAATACTTCGATTACTACAGTAGGCAGCAAAAGTATCCGAGAACTAGTCAATAATTCCGATATCGAAAAAGTACACTTAAAACTGTTTTGTTAACCCGTTAGTAGTCGCTATAAACAGCGCCACCTATTACACATTGCGCACTTTTTATTTAACTCTCACCAATAATTTTAAGAAGTGATGTGACCGACGTTTCTTTGATTTTATTCGCGTTTTATATATATCAAACTAGCGAGCTTCGCCCGCTAGCGGGTCAGTATTTTCAAATGAATCACTAAAATTAGTGAATCCCTAACAGTAACTTTTAGTGTTAAGAAAAGAAATTAAAAAAAAAAAAATCATTTCTCATTGGGTAAAAAGTCAGCCCGGGTCCCCACTGCCTTCCGCAGCGCAGTCCCGTGCGCGCGCACAACTTAAGGGATACGCGCGCTGCGCGCGCGTGTATTCCTTCCCTGACCCTTCGTGCCTGAAAAAAAAATTCTGATCGGGTAAAAACTCCCACCGGGTCCCCACTGCCTCCGGCAGCGCAGACCCATGCGCGCTGCGCGCGCACGTGTGAAGGTATACGTGCGCTACGCGCACATATTCCTTCTCAAGTCAAAATTTTATTCTTAAGAAAATTTAAAAAATCATTTGTTATCGGGTACAAATTCGGACCGGGTCCCCACTGCCTCCGGCAGCGCAGACCCATGCGCGCTGCGCGCGCACGTGTGAAGGTATACGTGAGCCAGTCAGTTTAACTCACACATTTTTTTTTATTGCTAGTTTTGGTGAATATTAAGTATATATGTATTAACACTATATTTCTCTCAGCAATTGAAATTAAATAATGACTGTGCAAAAAATAAAATTTACTATTTTTTTCTTTTTCATCTGGCCCATTTCTGGCAGTTGGCCCACCCGGCGATCGCCGGGTAGCCGGGTGGGCCAGTCCGCCCCTGAAAAGTGCTAAGTTGGTAACTATGCCGCTATGGTTCATCGTAAGCTTATTTAAAAAGTATAGGAAAAGGCCAATTTTTAGTAAATTTCACTTATTGTTGGTAGAATGGGTTTCGCGGAATTGCCAAATATATTTGGGCAGATATTTATTTTTCATTTTTTTAAAACTGATTCTGTGCTTGTAATTCTTCATTATATCTAGATATTCTAACACAATTGCTGTCGTTTTGTTTGACTTTTTTTGAAATATGTTTTTGATTCACGTGTATCATATTTAGAAATTTTAAGAACGAGGTATAATTTAAGATTTTTAGCTTTTTCATTTTCTGTGCTGTAGCTTGAAAACATTTAAGATAGGGCAGGATGATATAAATTTTTATGCTGGACGTACGCACTTCTAATTATCCCTTTGAATTTACCGGTGATAAAGAATATTAATTTCCTGCATTTTAATGTCAGAAAGTCTTTTACTTTATTTTATTTACTTATTTATTATGCTCGCTCTACCCATTTAGTATGATCACGCCTCCTAGAAATGAATGCTCCCTACTGGCCCGTATGTTTAAAATTGCTGATTTAAATAATTAAATAATTTTAATAAAATAATTGAATGAAGAATTTCTCAAGGAATATATTATTCAGAGATGCGAGATTTTATAGTGCTTTAAAAGATTTTGATTTCAAAGGATCGCGTGTTTCTTTTTCATTAGGTAGAATTATATTTTAAGAAAATTTTTTTCTTTCCTTCTCTGTTTTTTTCGACAAATATTGTGAGAAAAGTTATACGGCAGTTATGTCATTAGATTATTGTACAGTCAGCATAAAAATAAAATAAAATAAAATAAAAATTTTCAGTATTGGACTGAATTTGCGTAAATTGGTCTGATAAAGTATGTCCAATATAACACGATTTCCTATTGCCCAGAACGAACATCCCGTGTTATATGGCAGTTTGCTGTACTTGAATTCCTAATTTTAAATGTATAGGATCTATATCTTTAAACGTAATAAGACATATTACTTCGTTTTAAATTCTTTTTCCATAATAAATATGAATTTTTACGCAGTGATTAGAATTATTCGAAAATAAATCTGTACTGATAAGTATAAAGGATTTAAGTCCATATTCTTTGTTTTTCAGGAGACGAAAAATAAAGTTAAACTGATTAAAAACTAATCTGCAGAATCGATTAGGAAAAAGGGATTATGTTGGTTTATACGCTTTATACCATTCAGTGATTGTCAATCTTCATTTAATAAAGGGAAAAAATTGAATTAAATATTTTGCACCAAAGATTAATGCTAAATTTCTGACTTGAATCTTTTTTTACCATTGGATTTTCTCAAAGACTAAATGACATGGATTTTAATCTTTTATACCAATCGATAGAGAATTTTTTTCTGAGTCTGACTATGTTCTTAACTCAAAATCGACATTTTTGGACTTAAATCCTTTATACTTATCAGTACAGAAATAATAATGTGCTTTGTTTCAATAATAGATTTTATAAACTAAAAAAAAAAAAAAAAAACACTATTTGATTCTGTATTAAAAAAAATTTAATATTTTATTATGTTACGTCATGCGATAAAATTCAAATAACAAAAAGCAAAAAGGATTGTTGACTGCGTATTGCCCTTTCATACAATAAGCCTCACCTTACTGCGTTTCTTAAAACATGACATTTTACTTGAGGTGTACGAAACCTATAATATTGAAGTATTAAAAAAAAAAAAAAAAAAAAGACAACAGGGTTAAACTAGAATTTTAGCAATGAGAAACTAGGAAAAGTTATTTAATATTTAAGAAGAAAGACTTAACATTTCAGGATCCGGTGTATTCCTATCTTGCAACGTAAGTCACGCCTTTACACACTTTTCTAAAATTTTACAATATAAAACAACAGGATTTTAGATATTTGCAATTAAATCATTTAAGCTTTGTTTTCAGCAATCGATGTAGTAAATGCCATTGATATTTATGCACACCAGCGTCACATATAGAGTCAAATACGAATACGCAGACTAATTTTTTTTTAAATATTGCTTCAGCGATGTAGATTCGGGGCTTGTTTTCTTTTGAAATTCGTTCACAATCTCTCACTTGCATTGCGATAATTAAAAAAAAAAAAAAAACAGTTTGTATAATAAACATCGAAATGTTGCTTAGAAAACAATAAGAATAATATGAAGGTAAATTAAAATAGTTTTTGTCAGAATACATACAAATATTTATTCACAGAGGATGCAGGTTTTAACAAGTGACGGCCACATAACAGCAATTAAAAATGAAATATTACTGTATCTCAAAAAATAATGTTAGGAACGAGCTGTAAATTTGGAAACCCATATTTATGATTATGCCTATTCTATTCATGCAAAAATTAATATAGGTCATATGGTAGGTTCTCCAGTGATTGGCATGCTCCAGTAATTGACATTTATCTCGAAATAATTAACAAATAAGAAAAATAATAAAATCATATATTATACATATAAGAATTTTAACATTTTATGTCAAACATTGGAGCATAGGGTGCTAATAACTGGTAAAATGAATAACTAGCAGTGTCAAACACTGGAACATAAGATGCCGATTACTGATAAAATGAAAAACTGGCAGTGTCAATTACTGGAACATTGAGTGGGTGTCAAATGAAAATTCATAAAAAAAAGAATAATAATAATTGTCATCAAATGTATATATTTTAACATATATGTGGTGTACTAATTTAAGATTTCTAAAAATATTTTCTGATGACTAGAACATTAAAAACATCAGAGATTGCTCTAAAAGTGTCAATTACTGGTGCACTTACACTAATTCATATTTTTTTCGAATATGAATTTATTAATAATTTCCATAATTTAAAAAATGTCTTTTTATCAAAGGTATGCATGGAATATGTTTGGGTCACTTCATTCTAACGCTTAAAAAAACTGAATTTGAATATAACAAATTTCTGGGAAGATTTGAATTAATTTTTGTCACATTCATTTAACATTAGCATCCCCATATTTTGACAATTTATAACTCTATGAAAAATTGAGCAAAATAAACAAACTATGCCATTTTCCGCGATGATTTGATCCAAGTAATTCAAATAAATTATAAAAAAAATGGGGGTTACTATTGAAAAAAAAAAATGAATTTGATGCCAGTTTTAATATGTAGACGACCCCTAAGCAAAAGCTTATACCATTATAAACTAGACGTTATTACAAACCGATCGGAACCAGCCGCATGTTTTTACGACAATTTACGGCGAAATTTGGTGGGGTGTGGCTTTTTTTTTTTATGCTAACTGTACATGTGTTGTTATAAAAAGAATCTTTGTACGTACTAATTACTTAATCTTCATAATCTAACTTAAATATCTTAATTACTTAACCTCTATAATCTATTCGGAATGGAAAATGAGGTTCTCACGGTCCGAAATTTTATAAGCACTTTTTACAACTACTATTTTAAACGATATTACTCCTTAAACAAACAGTGTACATTTAAATAAAAGTTTATTTTAAGATAATACTAGTGGAAGAATGTTTATAAAAAGACGCAGCCGAGGGAGCCTTGGAAAAATATCACAGCATTAGCGTTTCAGAGATGACTTAGTAATCATAAAAATATCAAAAAGCATGTGGCTAATTGTAATTGGACTATACTCATCTCTACCTCTTTTAATTTGTCCGTTTCCACTAGCCTTTTATGGAGAAAATTGTTACGAGAATTACTCATTACCAATGTAATTAAAAACAGAACATATATATATACAGAGAGACAGAGACAGTAGCCAATTTTTATAATTTATTATGGAGCATTGTTAGCTCCGCCTTTTTTTTATATACTAGTAGGTGTATAGAATAATTTTGTTCTTATTTAATTGTTCATACATATTGGAGAGGAATATTGTACAAAAATATGGTGTTGAAAGAAGATGGGGCTAAAAATGCTCCACGATAAATTATAAAAATTAGCAGCTCTGTAATATGTATATACATATCTGCCAACCATCTCATTAATAAACCGAAGATTTTTAGTAGCTGCCCTTTTTTCCACACCTGTCTTTTTTAGAGTGATTTTATACTTATTAAATCGTAGCCACATTTGGAGATAATTACTCTTAAAATAAAGTGGAGTAGAAAAAGGGGCATGTACTAAAAATCTTTAGGTTCATAATAAGGATGTTGGCAGGTATGTGTATATAATCCTGCTTTCACATTGAGAAAATTCGCAACCGTTTGATTTGTTTACGTTTTCTAAAAATACATTTTTTTTTCAGTTCTAATATTTAATTTTAACGCTATAAAGCGGGGGAAAAAAAAATTGCTAAATTCATTATTTATTTATTTATTTTTTCTTTATTTTTTCTTTTCTTTCTTTCTTTCTTTCTTTATTTTTATTTATTTATTTATTTATTTTTACATGAATGTTTTTAAATTTACAGGGTGATTATAATTAAAGTTACGATTTCGAAACGATATAATTTTAAAACTACCCATCAGAGCGATTTGATATTTTACCAGAGCAATCGTGAGGCAATGAAATTTTGTTTGACAAAAGAAAAAAAAAAGTTCCAAAATAAGCCGTTAATTATCCGTAAAGTATTTGTTTCATGAAGCTCCTTTTTCTCTTTTCACTATGACTGTTTCTGCTGTAAACACGTATTCTCTTTTAGTTAAAAAAATTGTAGTAAACTCTTGAAGTCTATTGTTTCCTGTTATTCCATTGTGTTGCTAACAGCATTCCTGTGTTTAATGAGTCCATTTAGGCGTTTCCCCTGACACCGCCATCTATAGGAACATGTTGGAACTACTTTTATCATCCCCCAAACAAAGTTGCATTGCCTCATGATTACTCTGGTAAAACATCAAATCGCAACTTTAATTATAATCACCCTGTATATTACTCCCATGTAACAAGCTACCAAAATAGTAAAATCTACATTAGCAGAGTTTAATTAAATTCACATTATAATTAAAGATACTGTTTTCTCCTCTAAAATTATGAATATTTTTCAATGATATATGAAATTGACTAAAGTTAAAATTATTTATCTGGCAATTCGATTTGAATAATTTTTATCATATATGAACTGTCTTTATCGATATGACTTATTATTGTGTTATTTTGAAATATAAGAATATAGTCTTTGCTGACAATTCATTTTCAATTCTGAAAAAAAAAAGAGGACGATTTACATATATACATATAAATACAAAAGCAAACGCATATTTAGAAAAAAAAAATCGATGTAAAATATTTATAAGTTTTTTTTTTTTAATGGAGCGGGGGTGATTTTGAAATTAATCAAGCAAATTGCTATCACATAACATCAAATTACGGACTACTTCTAGAGATGAATCCTAGACCACCATCAATAGTCCAATGCGTAGCTCGAGTGCGACGTTAAATACGCTAAATCTCAATTTAGCGTATTATTATTATATTTTGTATATATTACTTATAGTTCGAGAATATGCATTTTATTTATAAGAATCTCAAATCTTTTATTCATTAGTTCCAGTTCATAAAGCTTAAGTATCACGTTTGTTCCCACATTTGAATTTCTAAATTGCTATTCCTTAAATGTATAGTGTCTCATGAACGAAACTCTGTCTTTAACTCACAATTAGAGTATTAACGGTAGAGAAAATTTCATTTTTAGCAATATGCCATATTACTTTGGTCCATTCAAACGAAATATGGAAAAAAAAAAAAAAAAGTAAATTCGAGCTATTTGTGACATTTAGATTGACGAATTGTTTTGCCGTGTCTGAAGAAATTCCTGAAAGTTAAGAGTAACAACAAAACTAATTTTTTTGGTAATTTATTTCAAAAATTCAAGTGTTTCGTTTCATAATAATTAGTAAGTAAATACAGTCAAAACCCGTTATAGTGAATCTTATTCAGGTTTAAAAAATGTTCACTATATCCGGCTGTTCACTATAACCAAACTTCGATTACTAATAAAATATGTATTTAATTAAGTAGATGTCCAGTTGGCGCTGCTGAAAAAGTTCATTATAATTGAGAGTTCACTAAACCCCGGGTTCACTATAGCGAGGTTCGAATGTATATGTATATTTTTTTCTTAAAAAAATAAACGATATTATTTATGTTTGTACTGCAATGTGTATAATTTTTGAAACACTTCATTAATAAAAGAAAAAATAAAGAAAAAAAAATAATAAAAAAAACAAACAATAATTAACGATAAAACTTGCGTTCTAATGGACCTTATGCACGAGTGGCAATGGCTGCGGGTATTTACCTATCTCAGCGACTGGTATTGGCTAATACACCAGTAAACAAAAATTTCAAGCTCAGCGATTGGCGTAGAGACTTTAATATACCCGCAGTGACGTATGATGCATAAAGTCCATTATTATTATCATTATTATTATCATCATCATCATCATCATCATCATTTGTATATTTGCTTAAACCTGTTTCCCAGTTAGCCCATAACGTTGTTATAACTTTGTTATAACTAATTTTCCACTGTTCAGACTTATTTTCAACGCTATAACAACGTTATGTGCTACCTGGGTTAACAATCTTCATATAATTATATATATATATATATATTAAATATATAAATATAAATATATATATATATTCATATTAGTTTCAAACGTCAACATTTGTCAACTTGAAACATATTGTAAAGTGCAGTTGTATTGTCTAAGCGAATATCTTGAAACATTCTAATTCCCCATATAAATATTAGGCCATCAATTATGTAGGGTATATTTAGTGGTCACGTTTATTTTAATGTCATTGCACTATAATGGCATTTCTATCTCCTGTAGCTAATTAGAGAAATGCACTGACATACTTACACGCACTTTTACAATTTACAGAATTATTATGAGATTCATTTTAGGAATGCAAGATTCTAAAAACGTGGAATGACAGAGAATTACAGTGAATTCCCTGATGAGTCATATAAAGAAGGCGTTGACTGCGGATGTTTCGATGATTAAACGGTGCTCATCCTCAAACAAGATTCTGCTTTTTAATTATTTATTTGTGTGCAGCGCTTTGAAGTACTAAGATATGATTATATTACTTTATATTATTTATACAGAGTTGCCAGTCCCCTAGATTTTTTAACACTAGTATTTTTTTTTAGAGGAAAAATAGTTTTCATTTATAATGAAATTTTGTTTAAATAAGGTCAATATGATAACAAATACTTGTTATTTTATTAGATTTGTTGTTGTCTCCTAAGGGCCTTCGTGACAAAATCTTTGCTAAAAAATATGTGGAAGAACATGTTTTATTTGTTCCCAAAATTCAAGAACAACACATTTAATTTTTTTTTTTTTTTTCAAGATATTCGACAAAACGTAAAAAAAGCGAAAATCTTTCCATTATGCCCAGCACCGGCACATTACGTGTATGGTGAAACTTCTATAGGTGCAGTTTAACAGCGTTAGACATAAATTGGCATGCACACTTTAACTGCAAAAAAATCATGTTTCATATAGAATATGAAGTGAAAGTATGTTATATAGAATGTGTGTTCCTCATTTACTTTGAAATATTAAGATATTAGCATATTATTTTCTATTATTTATACAGAATTGCCAGTCCTCTAGATTCTTTAACACTAATATTTTTTAGAGGAAAAATAGTTTTCATTTATTACGAAATTTTGTTATTAAATAAGGACCATATAATTTAGAATAGTATGTTTTTGACACAACAAGACTTTCTTCTATGTACTCTTATTCAAATTCACGCAGTGCAAATTATTTAATAAATTATTATTTATTAAAATTATTTTCCATGATGAATGCAAAGGATTTTTATATCGTAGAAGTATAACACTAGATGTCAAAAGAAAGCCAATTTTGTGCTTGCTAACATAAGAAAAAGTTTTTTTTCGTTAAAAATGAAAAGAAAAAAAATCGATATATTTGCTTTAAATTATCACAGATCTATGGTTCAACCAAAGATATTGACGAAAAAGTCATCCATATTACAGTTTTGCACCCCCTCGGGGAATTTACCTCGTGTGGTAAGGAACGATTCTCCTACATGCAAACACTTTTCTTCCTAGTTTACTACTACTATTATCAATAATTAATATTAATTTTGACATTCAGTGTGCACCTCTGATGCAGACTTTAACTCCACAAAAATCATGTTTCATACAGAATATGAAGGGAAAATATGACACATAGAATGTGTGTTCCTCATTTACAGAGAGAAAGAAGAGAAATCGATGTATTAGTACTTTGTTTCAAAGTGGTTCAAAGTGCATTTCAAGCTGCATCGTGCAATTTTTTTTTTTTTTTTTTTTGTGCTACATTTAATTACACTGTTTTGTTGGTTTATATTTCATAGATTTCTATTATCAATTGGAATTCTTTTGATTAAAACTTGAAATAGTGTGAATTTTGCAGTTGATTTTTTTTTTTAGAATTAAATATTTTTATTAGTAGTCATCAATGAGGTTGCACATGAGTCTGATTCCCCCTTTTATTCTTTTCAATGCCCTGTGGGATTTTTGTTGCTTCATAGTATGATAAGGATATCTTATTATAAAATGAAGTTTTTGAAAATCGGTTTTTTGACTTACACTGTTTGTAAGTGTCGCTCATGTTCAAAGAGTAATATTCAAAAATCAATATTCGAAAACCTTTATTTTTGAATGAGATATCCTTATAAAAAAAAAAGCAACAAAAAATCTAAAGGACAGCATGGGAAGAAAAAAATTGTGAATCTAACTGATGTGCAGTTAGTGACTGATGTGCAGCCTTAACATCTTCTTCGAATGTTATGGAGCTTAAAAAAACGTGTAGCTAATGTCCCGCATCTTTCTATGCAGTAATTAAGTATAACATAAAGAAGAGTGAGTGCCAAACCAGGATTTCGGTTTTGGGTAGCATTCGAATATTATGCAGAGCTGCCAACCTAATCCGGCAAATTTTTAGTACCGCCTCTTTTTCTACACCACTTTTAATTTTTAGAATATTTGTTTTCTTCATTCATAGTAGATATATTGGAAGAGAATTACTCTAAAAATTAAGTGGTGTAGGAAAAGAGGCGGTACTAACAATTTGCCGGATTTGGTTGGCAGCTCTGATTATATATTTCTTTAAGCAGTTTAAAGATTAGGTTTTGCTGTATTTTACATTGATTAGATAAGATGTTCTAATTATTCTCTGGAAGCGTTAATAAATATGAAACTTTGTATAAAATATTAAGGCAAGCTTTCTAAAATACATAAAAATGAACCACTTAATAGGTGAGGGCTCATTAATTAGAGCATGAAATGACATAACACGTTTATTTTAACCCTTTCACTACCAGTTTTTTCCTTTCCAAAAATAAGATAAATTAGAGCTTTAGTAGGTCAAATAAAATAGAAATAGGAATATTCTGCCATAATTAAAACAAAAATTAACTGTAGGAGCGATTGTGGAAGTGGGACATGTATATTACACTAGCCTTTCTAGATGGAACACATTCCAGTGGAGTTCAGGCGAGGATATAAAGTACTATGTGAAAAGTTCAGTTTCCTAGTTCTAAATTAATTTTACAATACTTTTGAAAATACGAGTATATACATGAAAATTTGAAAATACACAAAATCATACTAACATAAGAATGTTATCACAGAAAACCAGTGGGACATGCAATCTAATAAGTTTCACGCTTATTTATCCCATTGGGTGAATTAAAAATATCTCCGGGACATATATGTCCCAGTGGGGTTGAAAGGGTTAAAGTCATTTAACACATATACCGAGAAGCAGATACATTGCAAAAATCTTGATTTCCAGGTTCAAGAAACCTGTATGTTTTAATACATTAAAGTAAAAACGCAGTTTCGAAAATTTGACCCTAAAATTATACTTTTTTTAATTTTTATTTTTTAACGTATTTTTTATTTAACGTATAAAGTGTAAAAGAACGTAAAAAAATATAAATATATATAAAAACTTCAAATATTTAGTTAAAAAGAAAGAAAAGAAAAACTTGAAATTGATCCACTAACATAAATTTCTATTTTAATAATAATTCCATCCTGCCATCCTAAAAATATTTTTATGAAATGAGTTTTTTGAAATGTTCTGGAATAATAAAATATTTCAAAAATATATTGAAATAATGTATAGATTCTATAATAACTATGAGAATTTTTTTATGGGAATATATATATATATATAACTTAATTTCAAAAACTTTCTTGAAAAAACTTTTTATCAATAGACATTTTTGAAAGATTTTTAATACACTTTCAAGAGATTGCCCACTTTTCCTTTATCATATTTTCAATGTAACAGAAGGGAAATCATCAATTGCGTTGATTGTATTTCTAGAAGCTATGAATGAAATTGTCTAAAATTTGCAGTTTTTTTTCTCTTGACTTTTTGACAATTCTGTTAACTTTTCTAAACTTTCAGGTATTTTACTTAATCTTTTTTTTTTTTTTTTTTATTAAAACTATCTCTCATCTTAGATATTGACATTTTTCTTTAAATTTTTCAAAACAAGATGTTTGCTTCAAGGAAAAATAGTTATTATATAATGTTATAAATTTAGTTAAATTTATGAAACTTGTAAATATTTTTAAGCAAAGAATACAACTTTCTTAAACAAAGTTTTTTGTAATAAAATATGCACACACACGCACATATAAATGCTAAAAGGCAATTTAATTAGCAATATCTTTCTAGCTAAAGGTAGCACTGCTGGGACTATTACTTTAGACATTCACACTTTTCTGAAAACCGATCCATTAGCATAAATTATTCCTTTAGTAACAATTTCATAATACTAGCTTTTTTTCTTTTTTTTTTTTTTAAGTTTTAAGTATATATATATATATTTTCTAATAATAATGAGTCATTTTTTGAATAATAATAAAAAAAAAATGCTTTATTTTACAAAATAAATAAATAAATAAATAAATAAAATAAAAATAAATAAAAATAAATAAATAAATTACTTCTTTGCCGATCCAATATTTGTATAAACATAATCAAAAATCAAAGTGATTTTCTACAGGGAGATTTCTACATGTAATTTCTTTTTATTTAATTGAACTTCTTTTTCATTATCTTTTTATCGAAATTTTATGATTGTTGTTAAATTTTTTAATATAGAATAATAGATTTTACAATAAACCCGTAAAATATATAAAAGTCAGTAAAATACTTACATAATAATGAGATAATAATTTGGATAACATTTAGATTATTTGCGAAGTTAACTTTACTTGAACATCTTGATTCGATATTTAGCAGCTGTAACTGAGAGGATGGCGTAACAAGAAGAACGAGAATTCAAAAGCTTAACAAATTTATTCTATCTTGAATAGGAAGGAGGCAGGACAGGACGACCCTGAGATACTAAATATTGAAGTATAATACATGGCACAAAAAATATTTGAAACGTGCATGTGCAGTAAAGTGGTTGATGACAAGTAAATATTAATTATACAAATAATATACCTGATTGTTTGAAATAACTTGCTTCCAGAAAAGAGCTTATTAATTTATAGCACAGAAGAAAGATCTTATTAAAATCTCTGAAGCTAAATTTCTCTGAAACTGAACTCCGAAAACAAAACTGAACTCGCTGGAACTCCTTTATTTTAAATAATTACAAGATAAAAATAACTTTTTATATACCACGTTTAAAAATTTTCTGTTGAATCATATAAACTTGGCAATTCTATGTATTAATAAATACTTTAAAAAAAATTTTTGATGAATTATCCCATCAACTTGAATTAAAATGATCAAATGTGTAATGAAGAAAGCAATTATAAGAGTGTTTCAAACATTTACTAATTGAATAAAAGTATTAAAATAATACACTGTCGTCGTGTTCTGAGCCTAAAAGTTTCAAATGTCTAGCCAGTCAGGAAGTCAGTTAAAAATTAATTGCAAGATTTGTACTGGATAAACAAACAAACGAACAAGAAAGCATGGTAATAAAAACATGGTAAAATATCGATGCTTAAATAGGCCATTACTGATATGTCAATTTAAATATTGACTATAACAAAATTTTTTTTAAAAATATCTTCAATTCAACCAAACACGAAAAATTCACCAAAAACAAGACATCGCTACTCGCACAGTACTTACCATAGATACGTTATCCAATTCCAACTAATGCCTATTTTAACCGATAAAACCATCCGAAGTAAGTAAATCATCCTAAAAACTCCTCAACGCTTGACATTCCTGCGAAATAGCGTTACGAGAGCCCACAAATTCTTTCTCCGTTTTATTATTCTCCACGAATTTTTAATTTTCTATATTGACAATTACATGTTAAGTGAGACAATTTACTCATTGTTAGACGGGTTTTTCATTCAAATAATATAGCTAATTGTTTACCTAAAAGCATTAGTTCCGAAAAAGTGTACTCGGGCGCATTGGTGCGCGCAAAAAAATTTCACGTGCGTCTTGTGGTATTTCAGAGAAATATTTATACAGATGTACAAATTAATATAATTATTCTATTGTGCCATGTCATTAGAGATATATGCATTAAAGAGTTATTGTTTATTAATGCACTTTTTACCAACACATGATTATTATATTAATTAGTCGTGATTCTTCTTGCGAAAAGCACACACCTATTTTTATTGTGTATACAGGGTGTTCACAAACCACATTTTCCCCTGATTGTTCCACCAATATTTTTCTTTCGGAATTTTTAATAGTGTGTTTGCACCATTAATTAAGTAAAAATTATCGTATAGATATTCTGGTGGAAGAATCAGGGAAAAAATGCGGGTCTGTATAACCCTGGTATATTACTTATTTTGAAAGTTCTGCAAATGGAATTTATATGCATAACTTTTTTCTTCAGGTACATACAACCAGATAAAATGCATAGGTTTCTCAAAAAAAAAAAAAAAAGTGTTATACGGAACAATTCTTTTCTAAAAGTGAACAGAAGTTCAGCAAGAGTAAAAAAGCAAAATCAGTCTACTGGAAAATATATTGAAAGTTGCAAATTGGTGTAAAAAGGGAATATAAAAAATGCTGGAAAGTAAATGTAAAAAGAAAATTTTCTATTATTGACGTATTGAAGAGATGATTTTGATAATAACATTTTTAATTACTATTAAATGCATAGAAGCATAAAATATTAATTAATCTAAAAACAGTAGAGATTTTTCATTTTAATAAAAATAATAGCTCCCATTTTGTACTAAATTTTCAAATTTCAAAATGCTGAATCACTTTTACTGTTACTGTTAAAAAGTATCTTATAACAAATTACACGTATTACAACTTTTATAATAAGTTTCATATGTAAAAAATAAACTTCAAATAAATAAAAAATATTTAAAGTGAAAAAAAAAAAAAAAAAAAAAAAAAAACCTGGAATACGCCATAAAATCAGTTTTCAATTTATTGCTTCTACAGTATCGTATAAAACACAGCAACGGAGTAAAGAAAAAAAATGATGAGATAATTTTCTTTCCCACAATAACGCATTTTATAGAGATGCTTTTACCACATGGGATTTGCTTAGCTGTTGTAAAACACTATTATAAGTAACATCAATCATTTTAGTGAGTAAGATATTTCAATTATGCTGAGGGAACTAACAATCTTTTTACATAGTTCTTTTTAGGGATACTGGGAAATCTAATTCCCAATTTTTTATTTATTTAAAACCATAAGGAAACAGAAAGAATGGAGA
Source organism: Salticus scenicus (assembly GCA_963930645.1). Taxonomy (NCBI): domain Eukaryota; kingdom Metazoa; phylum Arthropoda; class Arachnida; order Araneae; family Salticidae; genus Salticus; species Salticus scenicus. The sequence goes on from OZ005659.1 coordinate 49,864,786, forward strand.
GAAAAATTTTGATAAAATCTCTAAAGAATATTTCGTTCGATTTAAAGATAGTATAAAAGATTTATTATATTCAAATGCAATAATATTTTACTAGAATAAATGTGTTTTTGATATAATTGTACACATATCTGATAAAAATGTATTAAATTGATTTCTAAACAGAAAAAATATAAAATTCACGCATTAGAAACATTAAAAACTATGTAAAATAATACTTGAATGCGCATACGTTTTAAAAATTAAAAGAAATATTTCAGATAGCTTTTCCCCAGATGCTGCTGCATCATCACGTAAAAGAACAAGCAACACCTTTTACCTGATGATACCAGGATTTCCATATTAATCTTTTAACATATACGTAAATATATTAATCTATATATTAATTTTTAATACAGCATAATAATCTTTTAACGTATTAAATTAATAAAAGAAAACATTTATTTATTTATTTTTATTTATAGAAAGGGTTCTTGTCATAATTGTGACAAAGCGACAACTGTCCTAAAATCAGAAACAAATTTTGCCAAAATCCCACCTATGGATAAAATATTTGTCTCTTAATGTTTTTTAAACCTGTATTTTCTATTTTTTCTTAATATTTTTTTGAATGAACGGAAAGAAACATATTTTGATGTTTACAATATGTCAGCAAATTAACCATTTAGAAAACAAAAATCGTATATTTAAAATTTGTTTATGTTGTGAAGGAAAACACTTTGTTGCTATATGCAATGACTTAAGATTTACTTCAGTTGTAAATTGTAGATTAATTAGAAATCACCAACGAGATATATAAATTAGAGTGCTGATTCGATGGATGAAGGATTAGCTTTACGTGGTTCAAGATGAATCACGTGACATGCTCCAATAGGTTGCTGTGTTTGGCAGTTTATCGCTATTTTGGCATTTAAAATATCAGTTCGACAAATTATCATTATTATTAAGTAACATGACAGTCCTATGACCGAAATAAATTGTTTTAAAAATAATTTTACACATGTTTCACATTTTAATAAATAATAAAATACCTTTTTTTTTTTCATCGTTTCCCAACAAAGTTTAAAAGTGTTTTTAAAGGAAAATTTAAACATTTAAAGGGCTAAATTTCACAACAAATAATAATTTTTCAACTATTTTTAAGCATTTTGTCGGTTAAAGTTCAACTACGCGAAATAAAAAAGAAGTAAAATCAAAATCAAAATGATTTAGAACAAAAGAATATTAAACTACGTGAGTAAACAAAAACATTGGCGGTTATGACTTATGCGAAGAACAATCTCCAAACCGTTGCCATAGAAATTTACTGAAAATAAGCTGTTACCATGGGAATCACCGAATACGCAGGTGCAAGGAGAGCATGTCACATGACTTATCTTGGACCTTCTCAAGGGTTACCATTTATTACTCTACTTTATATATCTCGTTGGAAATCACCCTGCATAAGAAAATCCGATGCCATTTAAGCAGGTAGATATATCAGTTATGTATTTATTACTGAAGTTTAGGCAATCCTGAAACTTAGGCATTTTTGCGACAACTAATATTTTAAGAAATTTGTGGCTGAGTTTCAATTATTTTACCAGTACCATTTGGTAGTAGCACTATTAAAATAGTGGAAATTAGCGTTAAATTTTTTATAATATTGTTGCAGTTAAGTAGGTCTAAATCACAGATTGTTATAAAGGTAGAACACTCCCGTATACTCAATACTAAACAACATTTGACTATTGTGACTCTGTTGGCAACGCCTGTAAGTTTCTCGATCTTTCTAGCTTACGCAATCGTTTTCATTTGGCAACTTTGTTATTGTTTACAAACTTGATTGTCAAAAGCAATTTATTTTAAGAAACAAGTAATAAATATTAATCAAATGAATTTTGAAAATATACATGAACCAAAATTTTTTTTTCATTTTAAAGCATTTTGTACTATTTAAACCAAGCAATGTTAAATATTTAACAATTTCATATTGGTATTTAAGAAATACAGTTTGTAATTTTAATTTGTACTTGAATATAAATTGTGTTTGGCAAACTAAATTTTTAAGCGTTATAAAAATGAATTTTATTTCTTAGAAGAATAACTCTGAATGATTTGAGTATGATTTTGTGAATTCAAAAATTATAGAAAGTGAAGAAAAAAAAAAAAAAAAAAAAAAAAAACTGCAACTAATTTCTCGTGAAATAGAAAAACAATTTTCGATCAAAGATTACATTCATGTATATCTAACACATCTATGGAAGTTCTTAGTTCCCCTCTGTTAACACTACTGGTGCTACTATCGCTCTGGTTCGTGTTTTAGCTTCACAGTCCTATCTGTATGGTAATCTCGGGGGGGGGGGGGGAGGGGGGTCTAAATTGGCATCATGTTTTTGTTGAAACATTGAAAGTTATTTTGAGTTGAGAGTGCGGTAAAATATTACTGAAACAAAATTTACATTACGTTGATAGCAAGATAATTTACATTAAGCTATAAAAAAGTAATAATATTTCTAGTACAAAAAATTAAGGAGAATAGGATAATAATAAAATTAACTATCGATTTTACATTTTAATTCAAGCAATTACGTGTAATTTCAAGTTTATGTATATATAAAACCACCTATATTTTTATTACCAAAACATTTCTTAAAAGCAATTCATATGATTTACGTGTTCAATTTTCCCCAATAAACTCCCCATAAAAAGCTCAAATGAGAAAATCGATACACAAAATATTCAGAGTGCAAAAAGACTGAATGTGCCATAAAATCAATTACCAATCTGCCTCGCAAACTACGATAAAATAACGCAAAAGTAGAGAAAAAAATCGTGAAAGATAATTTTCTAATCACAATAACCCTTTTTATAGTGTTGCTTGCATCACTTAGCATTTGCTTAGCTGGTGTAAAACGCCATTATAAGAAGCATCAATCATTTTGACGAGTAAGGTATTTCAATTATTCTGAAGAAACTAACAACTTTCCTTTAAATTACTTTGGGGGGGGGGGGGGGTGAGAAAATAATTTTTCAATATCTTATTTATGTAGGGAGATAAAAAAGAAATAGGGAATAATAAACTTATAAATTTCCAGAATATCATATTTTTCATTTTTATTATCCAAATAGCGTAGGTAAAGTAATTATAGTGTTTTGGTGTTTTGGGAGTTAGGTCGATTGACTACTCTAGGGTTCTAGGCCAGAGGGTCAGTGCCCTCCGTGGGGATATTCCTAGCCCGTATTTATGCAAATTTCGGAGAAAAACACGAAAAATTCCGAAAGACTAGGCCGACGAACGCGACCTGAGATCGAACCCAGCACCTCACGTCTACCAGCTTTGAGCGTAGAACCACTCGACCGCTGGTGGGCCGTGATTATAGTATTTGGTTAAAAATTTCGATATCCATTTTTTACCTGATTACCTATTTTGAGGTATCTCATTTTAAAAAAAAAGTGATTTTCGGAAATTGGCCAATATATGTATATGTGTTGGGATTCATCTGATTATCGTACCTCAAAACGAAATGAAGTAGAGCAATGAAAGCTCTATAATTAAGACCGGATAGATGTACTAATAAGTTTGCCAAGTTTTAATGAAAATTGGGGAACCAAAAGTGGGGAATCATGAATTTCTATCTCAAAAGACAACTTTATAGATTTTCTTGAAAGTCCCTTATCAGATATTATTTTTACTTCCATTACCCTACCACCGTAGGTAATGGAAGTATTGTATTCTGTCTGAAAATTCGATATCGAAATTTCACCTGATTTACACGTTTTAAGGTCCCCTAAGTTCAAAATAGTGGTTTTTGGCAATTGGTCAGTGTGTATGTGTGTGTGTGGGGGGGAGAGGGGATTTTCTGGCTCTTATATCTCGGAAACTAATAAAGATAGAGCTACGAAACTTTAGAATTGTAACAAGTCTGGTGTACATATGAATTTTCTAAATTTTGGTGAAAATTGAAAAACCGGAAGTGGGACATCGGAAACCGAAAGTGGGACCTTAAGTCCGTATCTAAAAAACGGTTCTAACGATTTTCTTCAAACTTGCTATATAAACACTCTATTAGATGTCCTTTCGATTGATATAGTTGGTTAGTTCAGGAAAATTGATAGGCGTCCTGTATAAATAGCTGAATTTCAGGTTTCGCAAGGGTGTTCCTTTAAAAACGGCTGTACGGATTTTTTTCAAACTCGTCATATTAACTTACTTTTAAATATGCTTTTGTATGTAATTATTGTTTTCCGGTCAATAATTGAGTTTTAGTAAAAGTTGGTATCTCAAAAACGGCTCTAACGTTATATAAATCCATTTCTTTTTTATGTATCCATTTCTTTTTTATGTTTCTGTTTAGGTAAGTCAGAAGTTTAGGTAGATCTCTAAAATTGGTGTTTCAAAAAATAACTCTACATACCATTTCTTTTCTTACTTTTTACCTCGCTATATCACTCCAGATTTTTCATGTATTAGTTGATATCTTCAGGGAAATTGATAGCGTTCTAGATATGAAGGTCAATTTTAATTGTCGTAAGTGAGTTTATTTTTATAAACGGTTACGGATTTTTTCCAAACTCACTATATTAACTCACTTTTAGATGTGTCCTTCGATATGCATCAATTAATTTCAGGTGAAAAGATTAATTTGCCAAATTTTGGGGAGATCGGGAATCGAGAACGAATTTCGATGTCTAAAAAACAGATATTCTTCAAACTTACTGATTTGCTTACGTATTATTTTGTTATTACGGGAAAATTTATATGCATCCTGATTACGTAGATGAGTTTTATATTTCAAAAACGAGTTAAAAAAATAACTCTATCGATTTTCTTTAAACTCACTATATAAATTCTTTTTATATCTTTGCGATGTATGTATTAGAAACATTGGTAAGTTTTTAATTGGTTAAGTGAATTTCATATCTTCTGACGACACTACTTCCAAATAGAGTTTATAATTTGTGTAGTAGTGGGTAATAGAATTCATGTGGATGTTACACATAAGATTTTTGTTTTCAGTTACAAAAATTGTAATATAGTGTTGTGCAAGCATTTTTAGGGATGAGTTAAAAAACAACGAAAAAATTAGGCCCACATATGTACATTATTCTGAAATAGTATACAAATGTTACAATACATGAAATAAAATGAAACTATCTTTTTAAAATTTTCGGATATGCAAGCTCGAGCTGCTATGTATTATTTCTCTGATTTGATGCTAAGTACTCATCTATCAGTCTACTGTTAATAGAATTCTTTATAAGTTTTATGGTAAATTTTGGATTTCCCTAATTAAGGGGAAAAAAAAACTTTATGATTTCTAATTGGCAATGAAGCTGCCCTTATGTATATAATAATTCAAGACTAAAACTTTATTATGTCTGCTATACAAGAAATGCTATTTGCAGTATTTATAGTATTTTCTCCATGTATTCAAATTGTGAAATTAACTAGAAAATGTGTATTTTTTGTACTCAAATAATACAATTTGTTTTCATATATATATATATTTTCATCTACTTGTATTTATATTAAAAATCATAAATTATTTTTGTATAGTATCTTCTAATTTAAATATTTCTTAACTTTTTAATCTGAAGATGTGTAAAAATGTAAATTATCTGAAACGTTCATTTTTCGCAAAACTAGTATTACACGCTTGTTTTTATCTTAACACTTAAAATTATACTTTAAAATTTATATAACATATGCAAAAAACAGAACAAAAAAAAGTTATTATATTTAATAAAATTATTGAGCTTTGGTATCTGACCACAAATACACCAAAACTACTGGCTAATTGTGTAAAAATTAATACACTGTACATAGTAATTAATATACTGTGCGATTACCTCTACGTAAAAATTAATCAACATACATTACTTCTATAATGGAAATTGCAGGTAAGTAGAGTTTAACGTCTGTAGACTGCACTAAACCAAATGTAACGAATATATATTTTTTGTAATAGAGATAGTTAACTGGGAAAAAAAATTGTGTAGGTGGGAGCCTCGTCTCCCCCCCCCCGTCCCCCCTCGAGGGGAGTAAATTTTTTCATGATGGGTATCTTTCAAAAGAGCTCGCCAATACCTTTAAAACGAATGGTTGAACGATCGATCTGCGATAATTCAAAACATAGTTATCGAGTTTTTTTTGCTTTTAACGAAAAAAAAACTTAGAATCTTTTTTTTTTTTTTTTTTTTTAATATTGAGAATAAAATGGACTGTTTTTGGATATTTGGTGTTATACTACATCTGTAATATGGAAATCGTCTGCATTATCATAAAAGATAATTTTTTTAAATAATAATTTTAATAAATTATTTTTTTTAAACTGAAATATTTTTTAATAACCGAATTAAATTCTATATAAATGTAGGTGCATTAATGAAACGGGGGGTTGAGATCTAATTATCATATAAAACTCTTCTTACCCATAAGGTAGAGAAAATATTGTTTTTGGGTCAAATTTTAAATTAGCAAATGGTCTGTGTGTATGTCTGTGTGTGTGTCTGTCTGTTATCAGCATATCTCAAAAACAAATTATGGCAGAAAGTTTAAACTTGGTATGCAAAATGTGTATCATATAAGGAGGCTACACTAAAATTTTCATTAAGATCAAGCAAATGGTTCGAGTACAGGGGCACTCAAAAGTATTCAAATACATTACGTCTATGGGGGAAATTGCAGGTAAGTACAGTTTAACATCTATAGACTGCACTAAACCAAATGAAACGAATATATATATCTTGTAATAGAGATAGTCAACAGGGGAAAAAAATTGTGTATGTAGGAGCCTCCCCTCCCCCCTGGGGAGGAAGTCCCCCATCGAGGGGAGTAAATTTTCATGATGGGTATCTTTTAAAAGAGCTCGCCAATACCTTTAAAACGAATGGTTGAACCATCGATCTGCGATAATTTAAAACAAAGTTATCGATTTTTTTTTTTTTTTTTTTTTTTTTTTACTTTTAACGAAAAAAACTGAAAAAAATCGTATTATTATTATTATTTTTGTTTAAATATTGAGAATAAAATGGACTTTTTTTTGGATATTTGGTGTTATACTACTTCTCTAATATGGAAATCGTCTGCATTATCATAAAAGATAATTTTTTTAAATAATAATTTTAATAAATTATTTAAAAAAAAACAGAATTATTTTTTAATAACCGAATTGAATTCTATATAAATGTAGGTGCATAATCTAAACGGGGGGTTGAGGGGGGCAATTATCATATAAAACTCTTCCGAGGCCTAATTTGAATTGTTTAACACAGGTTTACATAACAGTACTCGTTATCTTACCTCTTAATCTCCAACCTGTATATATAGTATTAAATTTAGGGTAAGAGAAAGTCGTGTGAGTGACACACCAGATTATTTTTTATTTCAGTAGAATCTACTTTTTCTCTTTTAATCAAACCCAATTCAATACAACTAGGTAATCCTAACAATGTTTTAGAATAATTATTACAGTTTACAACAATAAGATCTAGATATTTAGTACCCTTATTCATTTTACACTCTAAGGTAACTATACCTAGGGGTTTAATTAAATTACCACCATACGCTTCTAAAATAATCTCAGTAGGACTTATGGAATAATTACATTTTAACGATTTAAGTAAATCATTATGTATTATATTTACACACGAACCAGTATCTAATTTAACCGATAAAATTTTTTTTCCTACCTGTAACGGTTGTATCCAACTTGAATCCTTAGCACACAGCACTGAATCTACAAAAATAAATTTTTCCATATTATTGACTCTATTGGAGTTAAACCTATTTTTGCACCCACTAGCAAAGTGATTTAACTTATCACAAATTTTACATCTTTTTCGAAACGCTGGACACTTTCCTCTAACACGATTATAATTACACTTTTTACTTAAATAAATCTTTTCATTTTTATTTTCACTTCCAGCAGCTGTCTGCGTCCGCAACGTCGAATTGTTCGAAGTCTTATTTTTTGCTTGTTTATTTTTCCCTATTAGAGACACAGCGTCTGCGACGGTACTTGTTTCGTTTATAATATTTACTTCTGATTACCGCTGTATTACTTCAGACTGATTTTTACTTAATTCTGCTGCTCGGCAAATGTCAATCGTCTTTTGGAGTGTTAGATCTGATTCTCGTAATAGACGTTCTTGAAGCTGTTTTTCTTTCGTTCCAATGACAATGCGGTCCCGTCCCGAATTATACTGTCAGATAAATTTCCATATTCACAGAATTTTATTAGTTCTCTTAAATCTGTTAGAAACTCATCAAAGTTTTCAAACTGTTCTTGATTTCTGCTATTAAATACATAGCGTTCGATCACAACATTTCTGCGTGGATTTGCATAGTTCTCAAAGGCATTCAGAACATCCGCTAAGGTATTTCACTGCTCATCTGTTAGCTCAAATGTATTATAGAGTTCAACAGCATCTTCACCAATGCAATTTAACAATATTGCTACTTTGACGTCGTCATCTTTCTCCGTATGGCCCCCTGTCTTTAAATAAATTTCAAAGTTCTGTCGGAACTTTCGCCATGGTTCGGCGATATTACCGGAGAGGTCAAAATCTCTTAGAACTTTTAAAGAATCCATTCAGGATTTATTCGAAAATTAATTTCGGAACAGTTCTGGTTCGACGCTCGGCTGCGACATGTTATATTTATTACTTCTTTATTTAAGAGACGCTGCAGTCTGACTGTTGCCACACAGTGGCGGTTACATCTTATTGATATACAGCTACGGTTACATATCTAACAATAGTTCGTTGTGTTCATAAATAGTTTGCATAGAAAAAGTTAATTAAAAAAAAAGAAAAAGAAAAAAAAAGAAAAATTGTATTTGAAAGAAAACTTAAAAGCGCATATTGTTCTTGATAAACATTTTGAAAATTCCATTAAGCTAATATTTAATGATTAAATATGCATTTTTGAGGTGGTTTGTTATGTTTTAAAATAGTCAGTTTTTAATAGAAGGCTACTTTCTTTGTTTAGAGTTAAAAACTTGTTTCAATTTCTAATTAGAAGTGATCTCATGAATTAAGAAAATAAAGTATGCTTTATTCAAAGAACCACAACAGATGATTGAAAAGAGCTTCAGTAATTAAATTATCATTAGACTTTACAAACTAGGAAAAAATGGACTTTATAATAGATATAGACTAGGCATACTTTATCAATAATAGTTCACGCTATAATGAACGTGAACGTAACTCTCGAGTCTTTACCCATGCATATCAAGTAGAATTTATCAGTTTTTATGCATGATAAAGATCTTCATTAGACTGTTTGCTATTTGTGCACATTAATTTCACGCATAATATTTTACGAAAGTTATTTATGAAACTGAACGATCAAATTTTATTAATAGACTTTTATCTGATTATTCGTGTTATCAGTTGGAGCTGCATTAAGTTATTCATTTCATTTAATATAACTTCTTTAGAATTATTTTTATAGATTAAAAAAAAAAAATAACTTAAAAAATTATTTTTAAAAATTATTTTATGCAATTGTGTAAGTTCGGAATGTATATATATATATATATATATATATATATAGCTGCCAACTTTTAAGTATTTTTGCAACTGAAACAGAAATTTTTTCTGCATTTTTGTAACAGTTTTTACTGACTAAACTAAATATAAAAATTCTGTTAAATTTTTCCGTTACCGAAAAAGCGCAAAAATTGTCAACTATGTATATATATTCATATTTAGAATGCGTTTTACTTCCATTACTCTGTTACCGTATGCAGTGAGAGCAGGGGAGAGTGTAGTACCTTGGGACATTTTTCACATTTTAATTTTTAACTTCTAAAATTGAAGTTAGATTTATATTCTAAAGAGAATATTTAAGTACTTCAACAATCTCCTCTATAATAATTTTTTTTTTTTTTTTTTTTTTTTTTTTTTTTTACTTTTAACAGTTTGAAGATAACAAAATCTGGTGTGTCACTCACACGACTTTCTCTTACCCTGAAATTTAATACTATAAATACTGGTTGGAGATTAAGAGGTAAGATAACGAGTACTGTTATGTAAACCTATGTTAAACAATTCAAATTAGGCTTAGGAAGAGTTTTATATGATAATTAGTTCTGTGTGAGGGGGGCCACCGGCACCCTCAAACCCCCGTTTCATTAATATACCTACATTTATATAGAATTTAATTCGGTTATTAAAAAATAATTCTGTTTAAAAAAAATAATTTATTAAAATTATCATTTAAACAAATTATCTTTTATGATGATGCAGACGATTTCCATATTAGAGAAGTAGTATAACACTAAATATAAAAAAAAAAAGTTGAATTTATTCTCAATATTACATTGAAAAAAAAATCGATAACTTTATTTTAAATTATCGCAGACCGATGGTTCAACCATTCGTTTTAAAGGTATTGGCGAGCTCTTTGAAAGATACCCATCATGAAAATTTACTCCCCTCGAGGGGTCTCCCCCCCAGGGGGGAGGCGAGGCTCCTACATACCCCCAAAAAATTTCCCCAGTTGACTATCTCTATTACAAAAATATATATTCGTTTCATTTGGTTTAGTGAAGTCTATAGATGTTAAACTCTACTAACCTGCAATTTCCCCCATAGACGTAATGTATTTGAATACTTTTGAGTGTCCCTGTACACGAACCATTTGCTTCATCTCAACGAAAAGCTTATTGTAGCATCCCTATATGATACATATTTAGAATACCGAGTTTGGAATTTCTGATACTATTTGTTTTTGAGATATGCTGATAACAGACACACAGACATCCACACAGACAGACACACAGACCATTCGCTTAAAGCATGATTTTCGTATTTAGGTGACCTCAGAAAATGTAAATATAACAAAAACTCACGTTCGAAAATTTGACCCTAAAACAATACTTTCTCGACCCTATGGGTAAGAGAAAGTAAAAATGCCAGCCATTTTAAGTAAAAAGTGTAAACTGTCCCTAGATATAACACCATGTTGTTCCTTGACACGCATTTTTGTACCTTGAGACATGCTTCAAACTTCATGCAATAGTCATAGCCTAAACGTGTTTTATGCAAATGATTAAAAAAAATATACAATTTAAGGCATTGAATTAAAAAAATACACTTGCAAAGGCATTACACAAATAATAATAAATTTGAAAGTTCAATTCTTATTCGTAAATTAAACAAGTATTGATAAAATCTCTAATTCAACATTATATGATGTAAAGCCAACTGTGAGATTTTTCGTTCAGACCTGAGGAAGGGGGGGGGGGGGTTAACACTCAGTGTCTGATAAAATATACTAATTTTCATGTCTATAAATATATTTATTGCTGTCCCCTATATTCTTTAAAAACCACATTGTTAATGAATAATGACCTCCAGTACTTCAGATCAAGGCCGTAAAGAACGGTTGTTTCTGAAGGATCAAACATAGAATTTTATATATTATTATTATTTTTATTATTTCAGATACTTTAGGAAAAAAAAATAATTTTTCTGTATCAATTTTTCTAGTGTGTCTGTAGTTTGAACACATCCAATATTGTCATCATCTGTACTTGATAAAATTGATTTATCAATATCAGTTTCTGAACTGCTAATTTGTCTTGTAGGTGATTCTTTCTCCCCATTCTGGATTCAGTAGTTTTTTGCACTGAAGATTCAATTTCAACTTTACAGGAGAATCTGTTAAATACAAATTTTTGCTTTTCTTCTGTGCCATTGTTTTTTCGAGCTGAAGCTTCGGGAAAGCCCAAATCATTATTTGTGATGTCACATCTGGAGAATATGAAGCTGAATATGCTGCACATACAGCTGTTAACGCGTATGTCGCATTTACTGTTGTAGACCCAACAGCGTCCCTTAACACTTTAAATTAGTCTGTCGTATATATATGTTGTTATACTAAAAGATTATTATTATCATATTAAATTATTATTATTAGAATGTTATAGTAAGACATACTAAAAATTATTTAAACTAAATCAATATCTAAATTATTGAGAACTATGTGTATGACATAATTTGTTCCTTGAGACATGTCCACAGGTACAATCACCACACGGTTTAAATAAAATCAAAATGATAGTTAATCAAATTACGGTTTTATTACTTTCTAATAACCAAAACATTTGAAAATTTCCGATCAATATTTATTTAAAATTGAGTAGAATAGTTTTACAAATACTAGTTCAGAAATCGAAATTAGAATGAGATAAATATTTACTTTTAAGTGATCAAATTTTCTTTCGCTCACTAAGTTCTGTGTTCAGCGTTTCTGATGCTGCTTTTTACTGTAATGTTTTGTTATCTATTTTTTAGAGTCACACTTAGAAAAAAAATTGATGTTGCCAATATGCTTTTAGAAATTGTCAATGTCTCACGGTACAACACTCTTCCCTACTATCATAGATAAACTATCATCCCTACTACCATAGATAAAATAGTTCCCATTTATCATAAAGCTAATTTCTTTTCCCGTTTGTAAACTTGAACAGTAACTAAATTATTGAAACTACTTTTAATTAGCCTTTTGTAGTTATTTGAATAAATGTACTTTTTTTTTAATTGTGTATATATTTTCAATTTTTAAAATTGAAACAAGCTTTTCTCTGAATCACGAAGATAGTTTTGTATTAAAAAAAATGATTTTCTTAAAGCATAATGAACTAATAGGTATATATGACATATGAGGTTAATAATTAGTGTAAGAGTGCTTTCAAAAACATTGATAAGGTACAATATGCATTTTTTTTTTCAATATAGTTCTTACTTTTTTTAATTAACATTTTTTTTTTAAACAAAATACTTTTTAATAAAATCAGTTATGTTAAAATTTATTTGATAGTTATCACTAAGTAAAATAGAACTTTGTTTAAATATATGTCATAGTGTTAAAACAGGCAACAACCTTTAAAAACCTACCTACAGAAAGAAATTTTTTTATTAAAATTTGTATGTATTATTTTACACTTTATGTTCACACTAAATGTTTACACTTTATGTTAATTTTTGCACACATGTTTTTAATTTACACACAATCTACTGTTAACTTTGGTGTATCTGAACAGAGACTATGAGCCTCTACAATCCTGTGCAATGTTGTAACCTCTATTATTATTATTATTGTGTATGTGTGTGGGTGTTCATTTGATATGGATTTTAAATGTTATTTTAAATGACATAATAAAAACGAGTGTTGAATACCGAACATAACTTAATTTTTAAAAAAATATTCAGATTTCAAATTTTTTTTAATAATAATATTAATAATAATGATAATAATAAAAATAATTAATAAATTATTTAAATATACTAGTGTGGGCTTGTTTGTGCATTCCAAATCTACATAAAAAAACTACTTAAAAATAATTCTTTAAAAATAATCCATTGTTATAGAAAAATATTAAAAGGTCAAATTAATGACCTAATGTTGCTTAAACAGCTATCACATACAATCATATAAGAGTAAAAGGCAATTAATTACATTGGATTATCCAGTTTCAAAAATAAATCTCGTAAAATAATATGCGCAAAAACAATGAACACAAATAGCAAACAATCAATCTAATAAAGAACTTTATCATGCATAAAAACTGATAAATTCTACTGGCTACGCATGAGTAAAGGCCCGAGAGTTAATTTCAAATTTATTATAGCGTAAACTACCATTGATAAAGTATGCCTAGTCCCCATTTATCATAGAGTTAATTTCTTTTCCCGTTTGTAAACTCGAACGATAATTTAATTACTGAAAAACCCCTTTCAATTAACTTTTGTGGTAATTTGAATACAGCGTACTTTGTTTTCTTAAATTATGCAGATTTTTTCTTATTTAAAGTTGAAACAAGGTTTTCAAAAAACCAGGAAGACAGCTTTCTGTTAAAAAAATGACGTTGTCTAAATATAATAAACTATTTTGTAGGTATATATGAAATTATTAACACTGTATCAAGCCATTTATTAACAAAACAGACTTATTTCATTAATAAATAGCTGGTAAAATTATGTTGATTGGTGGGTAAATAATAATTAATAAATGATTAATAATAAATTGTTGGTAATAAATAATTGACAAATTTGGTATAATTACGCCACATTTTTCTTGTTATTTATAACAAAGTAGAACATAATTTTGTTTTAACATGTACAGAACTATACCATTACAACAATCAATCAAATTAAATCCGTAAAAATATTCTAAAAAAAATTATATTTATAATTTTTACATAGAAATACTTACACAGTTTATTATTTGATACACACCCGAACGTTAATTTTGATATACCTGAAAGCACATGTACGAGACTTTCAAATCATACACAAAGTAATAACCTGTGTAATATGTGTGTGTGAAAATGCATTTTATATGAATTTTTAACATTAATTTAACTATTATGATAAAAACAAACCTGTAATAATATTTCTGCCGAACAGCAAAAAATTCACATATTTACTTTTGCACGCAAATTCAGATTGTCGAAATTAAGTGATTATAGATCCTAAATATACTATAAAAAAATTAAAATAGATTTTAAAAATTAAATTATTTTTTAAAAATACTAACAATCTAGCTTTTTAAAATAATCGAAGAAAGAATAATTTTTCCCAAGTAAATAATGCTTACTTAATAATTAAAAATATGGTGTATAAAACCATACGACTTCCACTACCCACTATTACGTGTATTATATGCACTTTTGGTTATAATACGGTTAGAAGACGTAAAATTGACCTAACAAATTAGACACCTTGCAATTTTGCTGTGAGAGAAAACTGATACATGTGTAAAGACATATAAACAGAGTTTACACAGTGAGTTTTAAAATAATCGATAGAGATTTTTTTTAAACTCCCATTTCCGATATCTAAAACTGACCTACCTAATCAGGAGACTGTGAATTTTTCTGTAGTAACAACTTAATACACGCGAAAGGATATCTAAAATGGATTTATGCAGCAATTTTCAAGAAAACCGTTAGAGCCTTTTTTGAGATACCAACTCACTAAAACTTGGAAAACACAATTATTGATTGGAAAACAAGAAGTAAATACGGAAGCATGTCTAAAAAGGAATTAATATTGTAAGTTTGAAAAAAAAAAAATGCGTACAGCCGTTTTTAAAGAAACGATGCCTCAAATTTGGGGACTCAAATACAGGACCACTATCAATTTTTATGAGCTAACCATTACATACGGAAGGACATCTAAGTGGCTATATAGCAACTTTGAAGAAAATAGTTACAGCCGTTTTTCAAATACGTACTAACGGTCCTACTTCCAGTTTCGTATGTTCTCTTCCGGTTTTCCAGTTTTCATCAAAAGCAAAAAATCATCTGTACTCCAAACCTGACACAATTCTAAAGTTTCGTCGTTCTACCATTATTAGTTTCGGAAATATGGTAGTCAGAAGATTCCTCACACGTATATACACATCTACATACTCATCAATTGCCAAAAACCACTTTTTTGAACTCAGGAGACCTTAAAACATTTAAATGAGTTGAAAAGTGGATATTGACTTTCTGGAGTGAATATAGTAGGGGAGAGTGTTGTACCTTGGGATATTGGCAATTTCTAAAAGTCTATTGGTAACATGAAATTTCTTTTTTATTCCTAAGTGTGACTCTAACAAATAGATAACAGAACAGTAAAATGCAGCATCAGAAACGTTAAACACAAGACTTGGTAAGTGAAAGAAAATTTCATCACTTAAAAGTAAATATTTATCTCATTCTAATTTCAATTTTTGAACAAGTATTTGTAAAGCGATTCTACTCAGTTTTAAGAAGATATTGAACAGAAGTAAATGTTTTGGTTATGAGAATGTAATGAAAGTGTAATCTGATTAACTATCTTTTTGGTTTTATTTAAACCATGTGGTGATTGTACTTTAGGACATTAAACCATATTGTACCTTGGGATATGTCCCAAAAAAACATGTGTCCTACACATACTGTTCAATAATTTAGATATTGTTTTAGTGTAAATAACTTTTAATATGTTTTAATGTAACATTCTAATAATAATAATTTAATATAATAATAATAATCTTTTAGTATAACTACGTATATATCTGATAGACCAATTGATTCAACTCAAGTGTTAAGGGAAGCCGTTGAATCTCCCACAGTAAATCGACATACGAGTTAACAGCTGTATGTGTAGCGTGTTCATCTTCCGATTCTCAAGATGTGCTATCACCAATAATCGTTTGGGCTTTCCCGGAGCTTCAGCTCGAAAAAAAAAAATACAACAGAAAAAATGCAAAATCATGTATTTAACAGATTCTCCTATAAAATTGAAATAGAAACTTCAGTGCAGAAAACTACTGAATCCAGAATGGGAGGGGGGGGGGGGGGGAGAATAACCTACACAAAAAATTAGCAGTTCAGAATCTTTTATTGATAAATCAATTTTATCAAGTACAGATGATGACAATACTGAATATGATCAAACTACAGACACATTAGAAAAATACATACATATATATATATATATATTACTAAATATCTGAAATAATAATAATAATAAAAATAAAAAGATATTAACTACTATGTTTGACCCTCCAGAAACAGTCCTTGTTTACGATCTTGATATGAAGTACTGGAGGTTATTAATAATTTTTTAATGTGCACAGGGGACAGCAACAAATTTATTTATGGATATGAAAATTATGATATTTTATCAGACATTGAGCGTTAAACTCCCACTGAGGTCTAAACGAGAAATTTCACAGATGAATTTACATCATATTATGTTAAAATAGGGATTTTATCAATACTTGGTTAATTTACGAATAAGATTTGAACTTTCAAATTTATTATTATTTGTGCAGTGCTTCTGCAAATGTATTTATTTTTAAATGTAATGCCTTAAAATATAATTTTTTTTTATTTGCTTAAAACTGGTATAGGCTAAGACTATTGCATGACGTTTAAAGCATGTCCCAAGGTACAAGAAAGCTTGTCTCAAGGAGCAAAATGGTGTTGTAGCTTGGGACAGTTTACAATTCTTACTTAAAATGGCTGGTAATTTTTTAGTTTCAAACTGTTAAAATTTTTAAAAAAAATTTATTATAGACGAGAATGTTGGAGTACTTAAATATTGTCTTTGGATTATAAATCTAACTTCAATTTTAGAAGTTAAAAATTCAAATGTGAAAAGTATCCCAAGGTACAACACTCTCCTCTCTCTCTATATATTAAAAATTAGAATAATATAAATTACAATTTAAAACGTAATAAAATAAAAAAGGACAGACGATTAAATGCCACCGATCTCCAAAATAACCAATAGGAATTAATTAATAATTTAAGTAAATAATCTGAGATTATTATTATTATTATTATTATTATTATTATTATTTATAATTATTTTATTATTTTATTTCTTTATTTTTATTTTGTGAAAAAGTAACCTATATTTGTTTCTCTACTTATTTTTTTTTTTAATAGTAAACTACATTTTTTGTACATTAAAAATAAATGAACATTTAAAATATATTTTTATAAACGCTTCAAAATCAAATTAATTTCCTTATTTTGTTAATTTATAGATGTATACATATAAATATAAATATGTATAATGTTTTCCTTTCAGCAAAAATTTTATGATACGCTAGTTTGTAAATTATAATTTTTTAAATAGTCTTTATAAATGCATATAAAATGTAAAAAAATAGGGTTATTGAACTGCGTAGAAGTAGAGGATTTAGTAGTATTTTACCATGAACATTAGACTGTGTAATTTAACAAACTGTGTGTAAAAAGTAATAAAATAAATATAAATTTAAAAATAATTTTTACGAAAAGATTTTAATTAGTTGTTTCCTCGGTTCATTATTATATGTATTAAAAC
This sequence comes from Salticus scenicus, assembly GCA_963930645.1. Lineage (NCBI taxonomy): Eukaryota > Metazoa > Arthropoda > Arachnida > Araneae > Salticidae > Salticus > Salticus scenicus. The sequence continues at coordinate 49,882,609 of OZ005659.1, forward strand.
AAAATTCTATTTGATTATATTATATATAACAAGTAAATTTAGGCATAAATGGTTTTATTTATAAATTGTTTCTATACATAAAAAGAGAGTTAAGAAAAAAAAAAAAAAAAAAAAAAAAAAAAAAGAAAAGAAAAGAAAACTAGGCTATTATTAATACAATATATATCTTTAAAATTGTCTGTTATATTTCAAAAAAGTCATTTTTTGGAATAAAATATATGTCTTTAAATTTGTTTTTTAGATTTAAAGAAAGTCATTTTTCAGGAAGATAAATTAAAAAAAAAAAAAAAAAATTATCTTCCTGGATAAGAGAGAAGTTTGTTTCAATTTTTTATTAGAAATAATTTGGATAGTTTAAGAAAATAAAATACACTGCATTCAAATAAACACAGAAATTAATTGAAAGGGCTTAATTAATTAAATTATTTTCTAGTTTACAAACGGGAAAAGAAATTATGAAAAATGGAAAACAGGCATACATTTTATCATTGATTGTTCACGCTGTAATAAATTTCAAATTAACTCCTCGGCCTTTACTCTTAAATACCAAGTAACATTAATCAGTTTTTATGCTTGATAAAGTTTTTAATTTTATTGATTGTTTGCCATTTGTGCTTATTATTTTTTGCGCATATTATTTTATGATAATTATTTATGAAACTAAACTATAAAATTTAATTAAATGTTTTTTTTTTTTTTTTTTAATTATGTGGGTTATCAGTTTAAGCTACATTAAGTCATTTAACAAAGGTTTTTTAGAAATGTTCAAATAGCAAAGAAATATTTAAAAGAATTCATTTTGAACAGTTTTGGTTTAATTTTATACGTTAGAACTGAATTTACTGAAATTTAAAATCTTTCTTTAACATATTGTCGTCGGGGTATTTTTTTTTTTTTTTTTTGAACAGTAAGCCCCGCCTTTTGTCGTTCCTGTTAAACGTTACATTATTTATTAACACTTTTGCGACCTGTGGTACCAGATCTTGCGGATTTTTTATTAAATAATCACCGATAATTTTTAATAGTAGCGATTGCCTAATCACTTCGAAAATTGCTAGTCTATTATGAATATCAAATATATGTAACTTCTCAAAATTATTGGTGATTAATGAATGAAAAATACGTCCGATCTGTGTGGTTCGTAACCGCACGCTTTTGTCTTTTTGACAGCAAGGTCCGCTCGTGGGTGTTATTTTCCCAAGTTACAATATTTCAGAACAAAATTTTCTGTATTCGTATACATACATAGCTGCAAAGTTTTTTTTTTTAAATTTATTCCGGATTGTTGTTAGTCTCGCCCCTTTTTCACACGGTAATATTTTTAGAGTAATTTTCTTAATGTTTAATCGTAATTATATCTTGAAGAAAATATTTCCATAAAGATTACGGTGTGAAAAAAGGGCGGGGCTAACAACATTCCAGAATAAATTAAAAAACTTGGCAGCTATTTGTATATTACAAATGGATATACATTATAATTATATTCTTTCTAATCAAAGTATTTGTATTCATAGTATATTTCATTGTAAAAATATGAATATTGGGTATATACTTAAGAAATAAATAACGTACAAATAGCGAAAGAAACACTCACTGGCGGAGTTAGAGATTTTTAAATGACGTGAATCTATGTCAGCGGTCGCGAAAGTGTTGAAATGATTTTACATATTCATGTTTAAATTATTCAAATTTCATTCTTAATAATTGATTCTGAAAATGTCCCTGACGTATACATACATCAGCAGCATATAAAGTGTTAAACACGAACACGTAAATCCGTTCTTTTTTAAAAAAAAAAAAAAAAAAAAAAAAAAAGGAAGAAAAAATTAGTACTTATAATCTAAAGCCTGTACTTTTTTCAAATACTTATACTTTTTTCTGTTGCCTACCCCTTTTAGGTGATGAATTTTTGTTTTGCAATAATTAGAATTATGAAATATGTCCCAGAAATATCTAATTCTGTAATGTTAAAAAATTATCAGTGCGAAATTACAAGATTTATAAATGACTTTGATGTTGATTCTGTTTGAAACAACTTGCATGTTGATCAACAACTCTACTTGGCGATTACGGCGAAATGTGATTTTCGGATGTGGTTGCCATGATCATGAATTACAAACGCAAACAAAGTGAAAACGCGTTTTTCAAAATGCATCTGTTTTGTAATGTACAGTCGGGGAAAAAAAAAAAAAAAAACGCAACACCCGCTGTAATTTCGTTATTTATTGACGCAGATACATCTAATAGACATAATTCAACAGGAAATTAAATGCACTTTCTGAAAATGTCGTCGAAGTTTGAATTAGGGGTCATCTACATATTGAAATGAACGCCAAATTTCATTTTTTCAATAGCAACACCCAATTTTGACTTCATATTAGAATTTCTTTTAGTCTGGCAGTGCGGAAAAGTATACTATATGCATACTTTATCTTTAGTATTTATAGAGTTATAATCAAAAATGTGTTAGGGGGTTATCTATAAATGTAGAAAAATAAAATTAAGATTCTATAAGAAATAGACAAAATTTTAATCTTTCACACCGGAAATCTTTCAGGAATAAAAGACTTATATGAATTAATAAAAACATTTGCATTTTCCAGTTTTTTAATTAACCAAACTTCAGTTTTTTACATTTGTATATACTTCAGTACTTTTTTAGACAATTTTAGGTCTATTTAAATACATTAAACTTGCGACTGGTCCAGACAGTACTCTTTGGAAAAAGTGCAATATTTTTCAAGTAAAAGTGTCTATTATGGCTGTACTGATCACCAATAAAGCTTAAATTTTCTTTTGTAGGTGTAACATAATATAAGAAATGAAATAATATATATATATATATATATATTATTTCATTTATATATATATATAAATATATATAAATGAAAGTTGTTGTATATATATATATAACAACGCATAAACTAAATCATTTCGGATAAATTATTGTAAGGGTTCATGAAGTAAATATTAAACAATTTTAATCGCACTTACCAGTCTTGGGTCAGTTAAATTCTTTGGAACTGTACGATTCGTTTTATAATTTCTATGAAAATATAATTTTTTAATTAATCCTTTCACGACTGCTGACATATGAAAATCTGTAACTCTGTCAGTGGGCGTTTCTTTCGTAATTTGTGTGTTACTTATTTCTTAAGTGTATACCCATTGTTCATATTTCTGAAATAAAATATACTATGGATAGAAATATATTGATTAGAAAGAATATAATTATAATGTATATCCAGTTGAAATATAATTGTGAATACAGAAAATTTGTTCTGATATATTAGCCTATTTTTCTGTTTAAAACAGTAAACCCCGCCTATTTAGTTAATTTTTTTCTTCTGGTGTTCGTTTAAAATATTCAAAATTTATCACCTGCAATCGATGAAGTAAATACCTATTACATTTTTCTACATCGATTAGCAACGAAGTTACGTTGAGTGTTGCGTTCTTTTTTTTTTTCCCCGACTGTACATAAATTAAGCCTATTTTTAATATTAACCCTTTCAGGGGCGGTGGTTGCATAGTGCAACCACAAATTTTAAATAAATGTTACACAAACGACCCCGGAATTTTTTAATAAAATTTTTGTTTCATAAATTAGAAGAATCCCTACTAAAAATGATCCGTAGGGATCAATAAAAAAAATTTGTACGTGGAAATGGCCAACGGATATCAATTGACATCCATAGAAATTAATATCCGTAGAGATCAATAAAAAAAAATTGTACGTGGAAATGGCCAACGGATATCAATTGACATACATAGAAATCAATATCCGTAGAGATCAATAAAAAAAAATTGTACGTGGAAATGGCCAACGGATATCAATTGACATCCATAGAGATGAATATCCATAGAAATCAATAAAAAAAAATTTGTACGTGGAAATGGGCAACGGATATCAATTGATATCCACAAAGATCAATATCCATAGAGATCTATTGCTATCAGTAGTTCACATCAATAAGATAAAACAAAAAATCTATAGATTATTAAATGAAGATCCACAGCATCTTGTTCAATTAATCTTTACAGACATCCATCAACCTACTAATATAAGCACACGTATAGGTCAATACATAACAAATTTGAGATAATAAATTTAAAATATAGAGAAACAAACTTTAATTTATAAGAAGTACACACTCATGTTTGTGAAAATTGCAACACCACAAAAGAATTGTCAGAAATTAATGAAATTTATTCCACATATTACTGATAGTAGTTCAGATAAACAATCACATGTACAAAACAAAAAAAAGGCTGAAATCAGTACTGTGTGTGTCCGCTACGCTGAGCAATGAGAGCCTGTACACGTCGTGGCATTGAATCATACAGGTTATGAACGAAATCCTGGAGAATAGCATTCCAGATGACTTTGACTTGATGCTAAACTTCAATCTTACTGTGTGCTCCACCAGTTGTTCGAGCAAGTCACCGACCAATGAAATCAGAGACATGCTCGATGAGTGACATATCCAGGGAATAAGCAGGCTATGGAAGAAGCTAACCCTGTTGTGCACTGAAGAAGGCTTGTGCAGTGTGAAAAACATGCGCACGGGCATTATCCTGCTGAAATACAGCATCAGAAATGCATCGAAGAAGGGGAAGGACCTCTGGCTTTGAAATTTCCCTTACGTGTAGCAATCACTGTTGAGTTGCATACAATGTGCACTAGATGGGATCGACAATTATATCCAATAGCTCCCCACACCATGATGCTGGAACTAGATAACACACTGTGGGAACAGACGTTTCCCTCAGTAATGCTTGATGCATACTCTTCCATCATTGTACTCCAGATTGTAGCGAGATTCATCGGAGAAAACAATTTGTTGCCACTAGGCACGCCACGTGCTGTGTTACTGAGCCTTTGAAGTTGGAGGCGTCCGTGATTCAGTATGAGCAGAATCCTGTGTAGAGGAACCCTTGCACGGAATTGATGCTGCAGCAAATGGTGATGATCCATGGAGCTACACAACAAAGCACCTGTAACCGTACTCGAACATTGTAGTAACACACAAGAGGAAGCTGTATGGTCCATAACATCCATGTGGATGGGGTGTCTGTCGTCTCGTCCCGTTGTTCTATTGCATGCTCCACTGACAGGTTTTAGGCTTGTTTGATGATTCTCCTATGTCCATTTCTTCCAAACACGCATCACTGTTGTGGCATTACACTGCGGGCTGTGATTTCTCGATACGAAAATCCTCTCTCTCGCATACCAACAATACTTTACATTTCCTGTAAGTTTGGTTCAATTTGCATAATCCCTTTATGGTGTTGCAATTTTCACAAACATGAGTGTAATTTTAATTCGCAATATTTTAAATAATAGCAGTTTACATATTCTAAGTGAAAAAATGATTTTTTTTTTAAAAAGTATATATATATATATATATATATAGCTAACTCAAAATATTCAAACTAATCAATCATTAACTTTTTAGATCTTAAAATAATCATTGATGGTAATAAAATTTACACACATATCTATGACAAACGACAAGATTTTAGTTTTAAAGTAAACTTATTTACACATTTTAATTCCTGTTTACATCTTTCAGTATTTAGAAACATCATCATTGACCATTTATTTCAAATTAATAATTTATGCTCTGCGAAGTTTAAAAACAAGAATACTAATAAACTGATCACAGTCACACCTAAAATGGGTTTTCCTAAAAACTTTGTATTTTCTATCCTTAACCATGTCTCTGTCATTACATAAAAATAAAATAAAAATAAAAAAACTGTACACTTTTGTATATATTAACAAAAAAATTATAAAATAATAAAAGACAATAAAAAAGGTGGCGGTTGGGTGGGCAAATGTTTGATTATGGAGGTGGGGTGGTGGTGTCAGGCTGGGTGGAATTGTTAAATTAAAATTAAAAAAAAAAAAAAATAAATAAATGAAGTAGAAGGCTTGTTGCATTTACTTTGTATTACTATGCAAACTTTCTTTTTTCATTAAAATTTCAGTTTCTTCTCTTTTGAGTTGGCAACTATTCTTAAAATTCTAATCATGCTATTAAACACATTGTAATCAATCATTGTTGCTTCAAGGTCTCATTGTTATTCATCTGCTTTGAAATTCTGCTTTTTTAAATCCATATGACTCCTATTCTGGTCTTGGCAGGCTGGGGGAGTGTTGCCGGCCTGAAACTAGTTTAACCCCACAGGCAAGTCACAAGTCTTGCCGCCTGCCTCCTTCCTTCCTATCTTAAGTTTCTTAAATTATTTTTTCATAAATTTTGATATAGTTTATGGTTTTAAGTTAAGATTTGTTGTGTTACTTTATTGATTCGTTTGTTTTCAGGCTGTTAATTAATAAATCTGGTTTCTTTAAATTTATGTATTTCATCCACTGAATTTTTTTTTTTTTTTTTTTTTTTTTTTTTCATTTTTCTGAACTTCTCAAAGAAATTTTTAATCGTATTGGTCATAGGTGTTTCAGTGATCTTGTATCTGTTGCTTGGCTTTTACTATGCTTAATAGATCATCATTATTATATATATATTTGGACAATGCAGGTCTTTTCTGCAACAAACTTGACTTTACTAAGCGCTTTTTTGTTTCTTCAAGTGGGTCTTCTTGTTTTTCTCTCTAAATAATCCTTTCACGAAATAATTCTATAAATAGAAAGAAAAAGTAAAATTAGATATTTAACATAGAAAGTGCTACAATAGAAAATAAAATAACTGAAAAACAGAATATAATGGAGTACCACAGTGTAAATTGGGTAAAGAGTCAATTACGACCAAAATAACCATTCGTATGCCAATTTTTTTTTAAATAGATATTTTAAAAAATAATCACACTTTTTTCCTATGGGAACAAAAAACTAAGATTTTTTGGATAATAGTAGTGCTGACTCTAGGCTAATTTGACATCCTGCAGTCCTTTTTCAACCCATTTTATCATCCAGCTGTCATTCTAAATGTTCAGAGACCTTTAGGTACTTTTCTTCTTGACTTTTCAACCTTCTAGCAATAATTCTACAGCATTCCTGAAAGAACAAATGCATATAGAGTATATATATATGTACATATATGTATACAGTCATTCCCACTTAATTGGGTAATTTATAATCGAATACCCCGCTATTCAAATAAAATTTGTTAGAACCAAAATCAATCTTATAGGATCAATGTTAAATTTCCCCATTAAAACAAATATTTGTCACATACTGTCCCCAGTTATTCAAATAAAATTTTAAGTCTTTCTTATTAAAAATGATTCTCAATCAAAAAATACCAGATTTCCTTTTCTAAAAGTAATTAAAAATTGTTCATTGTTGCTGAAAAAAGCAAAATTTGAAAACATCGAATGTGAAATACGGCATGATGAAAAAGTAATTAATGATTTTGAGAACAGTGAAATTCATTCAGATGGAGCTTGTGCAATTTAAAGAATTAGATGGAGATGAAATGACAGAAGACAGCAAAGAAATTTTCACATCTTCCTCGCAAGAAAAAGATGAAAATGTAAGTAATGATGAGCTAATCTATCCATTCCCACCTCTGAACTGAAACAAATGAGTCTTATGCTATAATTCGCCGACATTTTGAGGCTTGTTTAGGTGACTATAATCTACTTTATAAATTAAAAAAAGAATTGTAGAAATGTTCAGCATCCGTGAAAACATAATTAATTATCGGAGCTTTCTTCAGAGAGGAAATAAATATTATACGAGTGAGTGATAGTGAATATTCTACTTCTTTATAAGCTCTGAAATCTAATTAGGTAAGTTAAAAAAAAAAAAAAATGGCATTTATGTTGCAGATAGAGAAAAATTAGAAATTACAAGGATTACAGGTGACATCTGATTGCCGATTGTTGGGAACACACACACAGACACACACACAAAAAAAAAATTACACGAGTGAAAGATATTGAACAATTCTACCTCTTTATAGGTTCTAGTATCTAATAAAGCAAGCTTAAAATGAATATTAATATTTATGCTGTGGATGGAGAAAGATTAGAAATTGCAACGCAGTGGGGGGGGGGGGGGATGAAATATTAAGAGTGAGTGATATTGAACAATTCTACTTCTTCAGAGTTTCTGGAATCTAATTAGCAGGGTTGGTTTTTTTCACAGGACAAGGGTTTAAGCCATCAAAAACCCATCAGTAACCTCTACCATCAAAAACTTGTATTGTCAAAATTCGAAATCTATAAATGAGCTAGAATCTGGTTAGAAATAGGATTTAGCAATACTTGCCATGTACAATTGAATATCTAAATATTATGCTGTTTATAAATTAACAAGTCTTAAAACTATTTGTAGATAATTCATAAAAATTTAGGTTAATTAACTTGTTTATAACCTAAGAAATATATACAAAGTATGCATAGACATATTTTGTATGTTTATGTTTATTTATATTAATATTTATGAAATTCTAAAATTCCAAAGTTACCGTATATTTCTGAATATAAGCGGATCCGTATATAAGACGAAAGTACGTTTTTCCCTTCAGAAATTTGCCCAAAACTGCAAACCTGTGTATAAGCCGAATTGAAAAAATACTCTTTTAAAGTTCAAGTATATCGCCAAAATGGTGAAAATATTGCCAATCTATAAAACTTTCAGGATAATCTGTCCAATGAAATTGTGCAAAATGTGTGCTTATCCAACTGAATTCCTTACCTTGCTTAGCTATGACATAAAATGATTGCTGTGTGTTCACCAACGGCAATAGTTTTAACTCTGGCAACCTTATCAGAAGGGAGGCTAGCCTAGGCATCGAACAGACGGTCTTGCACACACAGTGAAGGACAAGTGCCGGCAGCTGAAAACGATAGTCGCCAAAATACCAGGGGGCCTAACGTCGATGCTGCTGCCGCTGGATGTTTGCATAAATAAGCTATTTAAAGACCGATTGTGTCGATTTTTTTAAATGACGTATCTAAATTATTTTGTATATTTCTACTTTTGAGTATTTTTACCAGTGCCTCAAGGCAATCTTCAAAAAAAAAAAAAAAAAAAAAAAAAAAAAAAAACGAAGATTTGCCACTTCTTTTGATAGTGTAAGCCTAGAAACATTTTAAACAGAGATGATTTAATTGTATAAATTAAAAATATGATCAGGAGTCCTGTTTTTGCAAGTTTCTCTTATACTATTTCCGAATCAGACAGAGAAGTTACTCCGTTTGTGCAATCTGCCAATGACGTCAGCTATCAGCAGGTCAAAAAAAAAAAAAAAAAAAAAAAATGTAAACACACGTGACTACATTGAGCTGCTCTAGAAATAAATTTAAAATTGCTAATTTTAGAGTTTTATAAGTGATAATTATTTAAAAATAAGGTTTAATATCAGTATTTTACTGTATATATAGTTTTTATTTTAAGCTTAACCACTTCACTGGCCACTGTAGTATGTGGAAGGTTACATTTCCCCCAAGTTATCTCAGGATGGCCGGTGAAGTGGTTAAAATATATACATTCAATCATTGTTTCTCAAGTGCATTTGTTTGCTAGAAATGTGGACTCGTATATAAGACGACCCCCATACTTCAGCTTCTGAAAAATGTCCAAAAATACTCGGCTTATACATGGAAATATACGGTACTTATGAATTTTCACATAAGCCTTGAAAACACAGGAATACTGGATTTTTTTTTTTCTTTAAATAAAACATAGTATATGTGGGGAATAAATTAATATGAATTTGAAAATAATTAAATTTATAATCTATATTTATTAGACCTATCATTTATTAATAATTTTTTATCTATTATTATTGATTGTATAAATATTTGTACCTGTTTATAGCTTAGACTATTGGTGTTTTGGGAGTAAGGCTGTTTGACTACTCTAGGGTCTTAGGTCTAAGGTGGGGTGCCCTCCGTGGGGGTCTTTCTAAAGGGTCCTAAGCTCGTATTTATGCAAGTTTCAGAGAAAACCACAAACTCTGAAAGTCTAGGCCGACGAGCGGTGGCTGGGATTGATCCAGGCACCTCATGTCTATCAGCTTTGAGTATAGAACCACTTGGCCACTGGTGGGCCCTACCCCTTAGACTAATAATTTTTTTAAAAATCTGTACGAGTAAATATTAAATCTATTACAATTTATACATGTCCAGAAAGCATTCATATTTCTCTTGTCTCACGGTAATTATAAGAATTTCAGATGCAATTCAAGCTTGTTTAACATTCAGAATTATTGCTTTTTCTTATAAACTTGCAATATCAGCAGTCATTAAGGGGGTATTCTGGTCTAGAAGCCTGAATTTTAGGCATTTTTTAAAGTAAGATTAAAAAAAAATGAAAAACATTTTTACTATCCATTTTTTTATATGTTTTTTATTGACATTTTGAGAATGTAAAAAAAAAAAATCATAAAAAAAAAAAAAAAAAAAAATTTGCCGAGATACAGGCCGATGGAGTGGGGGCTTCAAAAAAAACGGTGCGTCCTGGTTGACTAAATTTCAACCCTTGTAGTGATCTAAAACAAAAAAATCAAACAAATTCTTCATTAATAAAGATGTCGCTATCGGGTTGACCATTTTCAAAAAAAAAAAAAAAAAAAAAAAAAAAAAATGACAAAATGGCGTCGACTTGAAAAAAAAATTTTTTTTTACCCGACTTTTTTCGACCTTTTCGAATTTTTTAAAAATATTGAAAATCAAAATTTTTTAAAATCCAAGGCAGACGCGATAGAGAGTTGTATAAACAAGATATATACCAAATTTCAAAGCAATCGGTTCAGTAGAACTTGAAATATCATGTCAACCACCTCAAAAAAAGTAGTTTCGAGAAAAACGCGTTTAAAGTTTAGGAAACAATTCAGTGATTCATTATTATTTTGTGTTTCGGACCCCAAACATCGATGTAATAAATCATCAGATGATAAGCTGGTATAAATAGGCTTTATTACATCCAAAACTTTTACATCCCAACTATATTACTTAACATAAACTATTACATCCCAAACGGCCGGCTCGGAGGCCACGTCACAAAATCGGCTGTATCTCCGAAAATAATTCGAATTTTGAAAAATCCTTTTAGGATCATATTTTTGAAAGTCTAAACTTTCAAAATATGCAAAAAAAAAAAAAAAAAAAAAATCGATTTTTTAAAATTTCTAGACCAGAATACCCCTTAAAGAAATTCTTGGCTTTTGCTTTCTTTGTGACAGAAAAACATCCATTTTTTAGCATATTTGCATTCTATCAGGCCCTTGAAAACGTTAGAATGCAAATTATGCTTTATTCTTCTTCCAATTTCCAATATTCACTTCGATTTTTATTTAATTTTTTTGTGGTTTGATTTGGGTGGTCTTCGCTTATGATCAAAATAATTGTTTTAATGCTGAAGTGAATCATCTTTAAATTTTTGCACTGGTTTTATTGTATTACTATATATATATATATATATATATATATTCTATAAAATATTTAAATACAAAATATTAGGCTATGCATTTTTATTTTACTGGTTAAATACATAATACTAAAAGCGCAATACTAAAAAAATTGAAATATACAATGTTATATTGCAAACAAAATGATTTACCAATCAAAATGATCTATCAATGATTTATAAATCAAGAATTTTTAGAAGCCTAAAATTTTGTTTATATTAATCAAAATGTTATAATTCTGTTTCTCCAAAAGCATTAATATGTTTGCCTTTTAAAATATACTTATAAATAATATCTTATAAAAAACAACTATATTTTTAAAGTATCACATAACTAAATTTAACATATACTATATTAAGCATAGTTATAAATAAATTTCAAAATAATATATAAAAGTATCACAGCATATTTTGAATGAACATAGAATTAATGCATAATAAAATTTTAAAAGCCTAAAGTTTTGTTTCTTATATTAATCAAAATGTTGTAACAATGTGTTTTTCAAAGAACATTAATCTATTTACTTTTCAAAAAATCTTTATAAACTATATTTTGTTAAATTGAATTTATTTATAACAAATTATAAATATAGGTTTTTGACATGACAGTTTTAACCATGGTTTAAATCATCAAAAACTGTCACTTGTCAAAAATCTGTGAACCCTTTTAATTAAGTAAGTTTTGATCACCGATTGTTGAAGATGGGGGGAGAGTACCATAAAAAAGTTACGTGAGTAAAAGTAAAAGATATTGAACAATTCTACCTATTCACAGTTTCTAGAACCTAATAAAGCAAGTTTAAAATGAACATTGACATTTATGCTGAAAATGGAGAAAGATGGTGATTTCTAATCTTTCCTACCAAAATCGGTACACTTGGAATCTCTGCACAATACTGTTTTGAAAATAACTTGCAGACTGGTTAAAAAAAAAAAAAAAAAAAAAAAAAAAAAAACTGATGTACGTCTCACATTTTTTGCTTTGGGGGTTAGGTGTTAGGTCGTGTCTTTTTTTGAGACTAAGCAATTGTTACGAGTTCTTGTATGGTGTTTATTCAAAGTTTTGTACTATAATTAAGTTCAATAAAAACCAGCAAATACAAAAATACATAAATGCTGTTCTCTCTTTTTTTTTAATTCCTAAAAAGTTTTAAATATATAAAGCGTTACTACAAAAGAATCATCGGGTTTCCGAAGTGTTTATTTCAGAACATAATTGGGTTACACCAATGAGTTATGCATGAAAATAAACCGAAAGCATCCAAGATTAACTTCTATACTATACTATAGATATTCAGTTTGTGCTCTTGAGTGATACGGCAGATGTCAAGGTGATAGTTCAGTTTGTTCCACACACTATGCAGCTTGGTTGCGTCATGATTGTGAATGCAGTCGTAATGCGGTCTTACAACTCAGCCAAAGTGGTAGGTAAGGGTGGTACATAGACACAGTCTTTAACATATCCCCAAATGAAGAAGTCACACGGTGAAAGGTCGGGCAACCCAGGAACGGGAAGTTATGAAAACAATATCTTGTCATCCCGGCCACATCGACCAATCCATCGTTGTGGGACTTGCCGATTAAGGTAGTCACAAACCTTTTTGTGCCAGTGTGGCAGAGCTCGATCCTGTTCGTAAATAAAACCGTTGATATTGTGTTCCAGTTGTAGAAACAACCATAACTGAAACATGTCCAAGTAGGAAATACCCATCACATTGTCCGTACCAAAAATGAAAGGTCCATACACCTTGTTACGAGAAACTGCACAAAAAACATTGATTTTTGTGGAATCGTGTTCGTGTTCCACAATTTCATGGGGACTTTCTGTGCCCCATATCCGTACATTGTGTTAGTTGACCTTACCACTAAGATGAAAGGTAACTGAAAACAAGCTAGTTTTCAAAGTTGTCGTCCTCACAGGCTTCTTGCATGTTCTCACAAAACGTCTTTCTTTTGGGTAATCGTCCGGCTTTAATGCCTGCTGCAGCTGCATATGGTACGGCTTAAATTGTAATGTTTTTCTCAATTTTACACACAGTTGGCTGTAGAATGGAAAGTTCGCGGCTAGGGCAGTTTATTGATTTCTTGGGACTACGGATGAAACTCTCTCTAACTCTGTTCACTGTTTCTTCAGTAACGCTTGGTCGGCTGGAACCTTTGCCTTTACATAAACAACTGGTTTCTTTGAACTGTCGATACTAGCACAGAATGCTTTGTTGGGTTGGTGGTTTGCATTTGTATGTCCGGCGGAAAGCTCTTTGAATGGTTATGACTATGAGCGATTCACACTTTGAAAATTCTAATACACAAAACGCTTTCTGCTGTCCAGTCGCCATTTTAAATATAACGTTCGCGCAGCAACCATGGAAACCACACATACATTGCACATACGCAGCATGAAACTGTAGTTAATGCCCTCTCGTTTGCTTTGTCGTGGAAACATATATGTTTCCAAGTTCGGACGTAGTAATGTATCAAAACCTGATGATTAATTTGTAATAACCCGATATATACAGCAGAGCCTCGATTATCCAAGCCTTGATTAACCGAGGTAATCTCAAAAATGCCACGTCCCGGTTGAGACGTGGCCCTTGAGAAATGGTGTGAAAAACTTTGACTGTACAGTACTGTTTTTTTATAATTCATGTATGCATGTACTGTATTGCATTTTTAACTGATTATATTTAAATGTATGCTAGGTACATTTTTTTACTTCATTGGTTACGTTTTCATCCATTTTCAACATTACTGTATATTTTCCCTCAATTTACAACAGAGTCCATTTTCTTTTACCTGAGTTTTTGATTATTTGAGGTTCCATTGGTCCATCTTACTTCAGATAAACGAAGCTCTACTGCATATTATTTATCTGCATATTACAATCACTTAGTTTATCTATATATAATCAACAATTTGTTATGACAGTTTCTGAAATACTGAAAGGAGCCTGTCTTAGTCTGCATTCAAGAGAATTTCAGAGAAAATCACGGAAGAATCCGACCTACACAGATGAAGTGTTATCCATGGGGAAACTTACTAAGGTGTTTCAGTCCACATTCATGCAAGTTTCAGAGAAAATCATGGGAAAACTTCAAACTCTATTGATGAAGTTCCATTGAAGAAAGAAAAATAATATTTTCTGTAACACTGGGATAATTGAATATGTGATGCCTCAATTTTTTTAGTGCAGCAGTAACTCTAAGAAAATTTCGAATTTGAAAACGACTATTTCACAAAAATTGGCAGTTTTGAAACAATTCTTCAAAAAAAAAAAAAAAAAAAAAAAAAAAATTCATGAGAAAATTGTTTTTGAAAAACAGCTGCAAAAAATAACATAATTTCAGTAATCAAATACATTCCAAAAAGAAAAAAAAAAGAATATTACTGAATTATGGAGTCTAAATAATTACATGTTTTTAGCAAAATAACATCTATTTTAACAATTAGTTGCACTTACGTAAATTCACTGCAATTACATAAATTTTCATCATTTTAAAATTCCATATTTCAGTAAATGGCCAATATACAGTTGAACTGCGTTGACGTGAACATTGTTAACATGAACTGTTTCTACAATCCCCGTCAAGATGAAGATTAGTTTAGTTACATAAAGATTAGTTACTGATAGTATGAACAAATCTTTTATGTCTCTAGAGACTCACGTTTAACAAGTTCGACTGTATTGCAAATCATTGCAAAAAATTGCAATTGCAGATAAAATAAAATAAAAAACAAGTATTTCACCGATTAGTACCGAAATAAAGACTATATCAGCAATTAATTCCAATTAACAGGGATGAGATTAGCAAAAATACAAAAAAGCTGAAACTGTACGCAAAGGCAAAACATTGATATGAAATACTACAAATTTGATGACAAAATCTATTATATTAGAGAAATACATATTTATTTTAATCTTCAATGTATAAAAAAAGAACAAATACACATAAAAAAAAAAAAAAGTTGAAAAACTAAAAAAAGCTGAAAAGCTAAATGTTTAAAAAAGCTGAAAAATCTCATCCCTGAATTAAATATAAATTTTGTTAACTATCAGAGAAAAAATGGCATATTTTCACTATCGGCTATATAAAGATATCGTGATTTACGAAAATCAGCTTTTAAAGTATTGCAACCTTTATCAATTAGTCTAAACTAGCAAAGCCCTAGTTCGGGAAAGAACCGAATTCCGAATGCGGGAAAAATTTCAAAATCAAACTTGAAATGCACATAACTCGTCCTGATGCTGCCTACGTGCCTATAGATCAAAGTTTCTTAATAAAACCATTTTTTAATTCATGAAATCAATGAAGGTCAATGAAGGTTTCTCTCGCTTTGCTGGTCACTATATTTAAAGGAAACTCTTTTCTATATCGCTTTACAAACAAAAATAAAATTTAAAGAAATCATGAAATTGTTTTAAAGCCCGTTTTGGTTCCCTGCTGCCTTCGGCAGCGGTCCACTCCTTTGCAGACTCTCGGGTGTCTGTCCATATTGCCTGTGACAATAGCTTACCAGTGGGCTTCCATTTGGGTGCTTATCAGATGAAAGTTTCAAAATAGACAGCATCGAAAAAATGTTTATTATAAAAATACATACATATATATATATATATATATATATATATATATATATTTTGCAAAAAATACCACCTTCCTTAACAGTAACTTTTTTTTCTTTAATTAAAATATTCAAAACTATTATATACTACAATATTCAAAACCATCAATATGCATTAGTCAATTTAATGTGGTAAGTCAAAACAAAAAATTCACGAACCCTATGTTTTAGGAAGTGCATCAGCCAAGATGTACTATGCCTAATGGTCCAGATCTTTTTTTTTAATCGGGCCCTTAATACAGAGCTTTTGTTCATTCACTAGTATATTGTGTATTTAAAAATAAGATTCCCATTCAGAATCGAAAATAAAGAAGAATTTATTATGTTCCAATAGAATTTCAATAATTTTGACTTTCTCGCGTGCTGTGCTTGTTGTGGCCTAAATCAAATTAATAAGTTTTTGTTAACTGTTTCATTTATATCACTCTATTTCATGTACAATCTCATCACTACTAATAGAGTGAAGTTACTTTATGTTTTAGGCTGAAAAATTCATTTTACATATCTATACTAATATTTATAAATGCGAAAGTTTGGATGTATGTTTGTTACTCAATCACGTCACAACGGCTAAATGAATCTGTATAAAATCTGGTACAGAGATTGATAATAGTCTGGAATAGGACATAGGCTACTATTTATGCCGCAAATTTGATTAGATCTTTTAAAATTAATTAAAATATGAAAATAATAAACTGGTAATTGCCTTAATATAAGCCGTTTAAATTTTTAATTGTTGCCAAAAAAGTTTATGAGGCATTTTTATTTAATTATTTTTCAACATAAAATAAAATATGCTTTCACGCGAAAAAAAAAAAAAAAAAAAAAAAAAACTAAATGTTAAATTGAAAATGAGAAAATGACGTCTTTATAACTTTAAAATAAAATAGTAATAATACAAATCTAGCATGTTTCTTCTGAATTTTATTTCACAGCATTTTTTTATATACCTCAACTTTAATTTTTTTTTTTTTTTTTTTTTTTTAGCACGGATGAATCACGCTTGGCATAAAAGCTAATTCAGCATTATATTAAAGGTATATACTTATTGATAATTCTGGACAATTTTTTTATTTTTGATGCTGAAGTAGATCGGACATATTTCGCCAAGGACAACCACTTAAAGCCAAGTAGCGCATAAAAATATAACTAGATTATAAAATATTAAAAAAGAAAGAAAGAAAAGAAAAGATTGAAAGAAATAGGAACAATAATCGCATAAATTATAATTTGGTCTAAAACGGCGACAAAATTTTAAAAGTCGCCAAGTACTATATTAAGGCTGTACCATGATCAGGTTTACATATTAATTAATTTATTTATTTTTCTATATACCAACTACTATTAACTAAGCATGAAGTATATAATAACCAAAAAATAAAATAATAATAATAATTGTCTCATGCCATAGACGTAGCCGATCATACCATATTGTAATATTATATTTGGCTTGAAATTGCTGTCATTTTATGATTGATCGATTAATTCAAATAAATATAGGAAATAACTTGAAAGCAAATATTATATACATCACATATAATGTTGTTCATATGTAACTGGGATTCAAATATAAAAGGGCTACTTCAAATTTATCGATACTGTCATATATGATAAGCACCCAAATGAAAGCTCATGGGTAAGCCATTGTCGCAGGCAATAGAGACAGGCACTGGAGACTGCGAGGACAAACAAATCGCTGCCGAAGGTGCTGGGAACCCAAAGTGAGCTTTTGAGCGATTTCAGTATTTTTTTTTTGTTTTTTCATAAAGTTATATAGAAAAGAGTTTCCTTTAAATATAGTGACCAGCGAAACGGGCAAAGCCTGCTAATTTGTTATATATTTTTTAAACATTTCCACAAAAACACTTATGAAGCATCTTCTCAAACTGATTGGGTGACACCCGGGGCAGACCACCCCTGCCGCCCCCACCTAGCTACGCCACTGACACCAAGTTTTTATTCTTACATTATTTTAGACAGGGTTGAGTTTCTTCCGGAAGAAACTAGTTTCTTCCAGGACAGTGGAAGAAACTGGAAAAAAACGGAAGAAACTGGAAGAAATGGAAGAAACGGGAAGAAATGGAAGAATCCAATCAAAAGACAAAACAGATGTTCAAAATTAAAATTTATGAACTATATTAACTCAAAGTATAAATATAATGCCAAATCTAAACTATAATTCAATTAATATTAAAAATATCTTTAGAAAAATAAGTTATTTGATAACAAACACTAAGTATATACAGGTGATGGGTTTTTACTTTTCAATGCTAATATTTTTAGAATTTTTTGCACAGATACTATCTCATAATAATTATGGAATTTTTAGCCATAATATTTGCACTTTCTTTTTTTTTTTTTTTTTTTTTTTTAAAGGATACAACTTTTTGTATAAACTTGAAGCTGGTATCCAATGAACTGTATCAATCAGTGAGACACCTACTTTTAAACTGTCCTGCAAGCTCTCTAGGATAAAAAAAAAAAAAAAAAAAAAAAAAAAATTTCATAGTTTGTATTTATCTATTTTAAGTTGAAAAATAAAGTGCAGTATTAAATTACGAAAAAACTTTTCATTTGTTTTACAGTCAACTCCCTCTAACTCTCAAAAGTTTTGTCCACAGGTTGTGCAGATAATTGGAATTTGCAAATTAGAGATCATTGCAGTTGTTTACAGTTTTCTTTTGCAGATACAGTGAAACTTGAATAATTCGAACTTGTTTAATTTGAAATTCTGGATAATTCGAATTTTTCACTCAGTCCCTTGAATTTTATATTAAAATAATGTTAAAAAATCGTGGATAATTCGAATTCTATTTCGGATAATTCGAATTTTTTATACGATTACCTTTAAAATATTACAGTAAAAATTTTTCCTGGGATTTTTTCTCAGCTAAAGTGCATTATATATCTTAACAGTCTTTCAAAAGAAGGATAAGGAAATACAAGAGAAGCCCCTAGCTAGTGTATCAGAAGATATGGTGAATATACATGAACTTCGAGGTTTTTTTTAATTGAAAGTCATGCCCATAGCTGCCAACCTATTCCGGCAAATTGTTAGTACCGTCCTTTTTTCTACACCACATAATTTTTAGAGTATTTTTCTTCTTAATTTATCATAGCTACATTTCAAGAGAATTACTCTAAAAATTAGTTGATGTAGAAAAAGAGGCGGTACTAACAATTTGCCGGATCAGATTGGCAGCTCTGCATGCCTAATGTAGTAAGTAGATTCTATTTTTGTATCAAGTCATATGCTATGACACAAAGATTATACTTAAAGAAGAAATAAAAAATATCTGACTATTTTTTAAAAAGTGTTGAATAATTAAGCTCGTAAAAAATATTGATTTAATGGGGGAGGGGGGGGATGTAGCAGTATTCTTAGGCATAAAGTTTGTGTTAAATCTTTGATCGTAGAGTTTTAATATTTTAATATATCTCTTTTTTTTTTTTTTTTTTTTTGACAAAATAGTATATGTAATTCGAATTTTTGGATATTTTGAATTTTTCTCTGGTCCCTTCAACTTCGAATTATCCAAGTTCTACTGTACAAAGTCAGTTATTATTAATTAGACATCAAAACGGAAAGAGGATTTTTAATAAATTTTAGAATAAATATTTCTTCAATATTAATAAAACTAATCTATCACATTTATATATGATAGTAAATAATTTAAGCATATTCAAATAATAGCTACATATAGAATGTAAACAAACATATTTAAAAAATACGAAACAAAATATTTTTGAAAGTCTGGAAATAATATTCATCGCTGATTAATTTTGTTAAAAATTCATGTAATAGTGGTTCATTCTCAGCGATAGTCTGCATGAATTGCAGGATAATAATTATAAGAATGTTACTCTCCCCCTCCCCCCCTTCTCCATTTGTGTTTCAAAGTAAGGATTATGCTAAAAGTTTGATAAAAAATAATTATAAGATTAAAAAAAAAAAAAAAACTTTTTATATACCATGTTTTTAAATTTTCTGATGAGTTATTAATAAAATGTGTGAGGCTAAAAAACAATATTTAAGCATGCGGAATCAGTTCAATGAAATAATAATAAAAGTGAAAAAAAAGTTGGTTTTAAAAATAAAATATTACTTCTTTTTGAACAACGTATATTAGCATCGTACATTAGCACTTATCAATGTGTATAAAATTTTAAAATTGATAACGACGTCAATTTTTGTGAAATGCATAATTTAACTTTTTATAATTTTTTCACATTCACATTGAATTAAATGTATTTATTTTTATGTCGAAAGAAAATGAACTCGTAATTTTTGTTTCGGCAACAATTAAATTATAGCTAATTTTTTAATGGCTTTTTTATTGCTATTAAGGGCTTATTATTTTCATAATTTAATTAATTAAAAGAAAACTATTCGAAAATCTGACTTCGAAGTATTGTGTTGTCACCGGGTTCTGAGTTACTGTGAAAGTTTCAAATGTCTTTGCAAGATTTGTACCGGACAAACAAACAAACAAGAATCGAAGTTAATA
Source organism: Salticus scenicus (assembly GCA_963930645.1). Taxonomy (NCBI): domain Eukaryota; kingdom Metazoa; phylum Arthropoda; class Arachnida; order Araneae; family Salticidae; genus Salticus; species Salticus scenicus. The sequence continues at coordinate 49,903,117 of OZ005659.1, forward strand.
AAAACATGGTAATAAAAAGTAAAAATGTGAGAAATGTGAATTTTTTTGAAATACGAGATGTAAATTTCTTTTAGATTAAAAATCAATTACGGATTAGAAGGACTTGCAGATTAGAGGGAGTTGACTGTACTGTATGTGACTATAAGGAAAATAAAGTTTTTTGACATTTTGTAATACAGTAAATAGTAATTATTGCATACTGGTTCTTTTAATTAACTGGATTACGTTAAGAGCTGTTTTATCAGAAAGTATAAGCAAGTGATCCAAATTATTATTTATTACCAGTTAAAGAAATAAAATTGTCTAAATTATAAAACTTTATACTGTTTAAATTGAAATTAATTTTTTTACTGGATTTTGAGCATTTTGAAACATGATCATCAGATACCGAGGCTCATTAGCTCATTTTGATTTAAAAAAAAAAAAACTGTTAATTATTAACTAAATATGTTATTAAATTTGTATAGGTATATTTAAAGTTACTTAAAGTTGTTTATAAGATCAATGTATCCATTGTATCTTACAAATCTGCAATTTATAGGATAAATTTTTAAGAAAAACAGTTTCTTCCATTTCTTCTACTTGGAAGAAACCTATTTCTTCCGGCCGGTTTTTTCCGCGTTTTTTTTCCGCCTTGGAAGAAACTTGCCAACCCTGATTCTAGAACTTAATTCTAAAAATGAAAACTGTGGGCCCTGACAAATTATAATCCTATGCAATGACACAATCTATGTTTGGAATGTTTTTCGCTTCTTGTCGTATGAGATTAAAATTACCCTACTACAAGAAACCCAGTGACAGAAAATTTTGTAGATGTCTACAACAGGTTTTTAAAATTCATAATCTGTCTGTGAAATTTGCACGTAGTCAGGGGTGAAATTGGCTTACACTCAGAAAGCCTGAAAGATGATAGCAGCAATCTGGGGGGGGGGGGTAACAACAGTGGTGATCTCGTGCAACAATACAATACATAACACAATTTTACTACAGAACAATTTAGTATACACAATTATCAAATAATAAGATTAACCAATTCAATTAAATATTTTATAGCAATGTTTGACACAACACAATAAAAATAAATATAAATAATGAAAGTATTAGTTTTAGTTTTGATACAGAAATTTTTATAAGTGAATTTTGAAGTGGGGGAGAAGTTTTGGAGCAGTTTTAAATGAAATTAGACTTTATTAGTTATTATTATTATTATTAGACTTTTCTACATTTAAAGGTAGAAATTAAGAAATTTGGTTGGTGGCCACTGGCCACTAGCCTTCATTTTTTTAGTGGCGACTTTTAAAAAGTTAGTGGCCACTAGCCACTCGCTGATAAAAGTAAAAGTAAAATAAAATTTTCTTTTCTTTAATTTTTTCAATGTTCAGTCTCGACAAATCATTAAGAAAATAATTAAGGTAGTCAACTTTCTGAAACTCATCCACAATAATACATTTCTGATAAATTTTAATAAATGAAGTAGGAATAGATTTACATAATTTATACTATGAATGTAAGAAAATACTATTCAATACAAAATTCATATGTTTAAAATGCTCTTTTGGTTATATTATTTTATAACAGAAAAATTCTGATTATATTGCCCCTCCACTATCCTGAATGGTGTCGATTTTCTACTTAAAAAAAAAAAAAAAAAAAAAAAAAATTTGATTCATGAAAATATATTAGTATATGTAAATAAAAAAAAAAATATTTTTTTAATAATACTTTTTTATTTTGCAAGTTTTTTTTTCCTTTTTTTTTTCTTGTTACAAATGAATTATAAATTAATTTTTCTTTAATAATAATGAATTTTTAATAATTTGCAATTATAATCCCCCTCTCTAACTGAATTTAGAGAGTGTGGCTATAGTCGAGATTTCACAATGTAATTGTAGCTGTCACTTTTTAAAAAGTTAATTTTGACATATTTTAAATTGGCAGCACTAATTCATCTTAAGGATAAACAAGATCTTAAGCTCAATCATTAAATGATAATTCAATAGAAAAAAAAAAGAAATCAATTTTAAGATATTATCAAATTTGTAATTTAATGGTCTGTAGTATATGTAGTACATCAGTGTAACTCAGATTAGGCATAACAAATTACATATAATTGAAAAATAAAATAGTAAAAGAACAGAAAATATTTTACAATGCATAAAATTGTATAATCAAAGTGCACAAAAAATTAAAAAAATTTATAACCTGTAAAACTAATAAAATATGAAATTAATTAATAATTAATGCAAAAAGTAGGACTCGTGCATGAAAAAGAAAATTGTATAATTTATTTTTCCTTAATATTAATTATATCTATTTTATTCTATTTCTTTATATTATTAAGATTCAATTATTAAAATTTGGGCGTCTGGATCTAATGCCATCAGACCACTACAAATCAACTGCTGAAGATGGATCAAAATTTTCCATATTTATATTAGCTTGCTTAATTTGCAGTCTATGCTGCAGTGTTTCACTATCCATAGACAATGCTCTGTCATCCAGTATCTGATTCATCTTACTCCAGACTCTTTCCACTTCACCATTACTTGGTGGAATAGTTAGAATAATTTCAAGAATGTTTGACATTAATTCCAAGTTTTTAACTTGCCATACAAGTCCCTTAAATCCCCTTTTTACATTTTTTGGACGAATGTGAATTAATTTTGGACATTTGGAGATGGGGCTATTGAAGTGAAAATGCGTCGGATGACGTTTTTAATTTTTCTGCGAACGTAATACAATCGGAGTTTCAGCCAATTGATTATCTCACGAGCTTCCTTTTCGTCTCTTTCTCCCAAAAGTCGGCCGAAACTCATTTTGACATTTTTTAAAAATCAAAATCTAATACTTTTATAGAAAAATGGAAAAAATCCATACGTGTTTTTAGTATATGAATAAGACTACCTGCCAATTTCCAGTGTTTACTGTTAAAATTGACTTCCGAAAATGTCTGTAAGTGGCGATGTTAGATTTGAGAAAGTCTGAATTCGAGGCGCACGGCGCGTTTACTGCGAAAACGCCGCTGCGCGATCCAAGTTTGCATGGAAATGGGGTATTCTATAAAGAATGGATAGAAGAATTTTAAGTGTTTACTATTAAAATTGACTTCCGAAATATGTTTGCAAGTGGCGAGGTTAGATTTTAGAACAGCCTGAATTCTTTGCGCGGTGCGTTTACCGCGAAAAAGCCGCCGCGCGATCCAAGTTTGCCTTGGAATGGGGTATATTTTATAAAGAATGGGTAAAGAGAAGTGGCCACTGCAGTGGCGACCAAAGGCAATTTCTTTAGTCACCACTTTTAAAAATCTAGTCGCCATGTGGCGAGTGGCAACCGCTAATTTCTAGCTTTATCTACTTTCCCGTAGAATCTCAGTAACAGGTAACAGGATACAGGTAACAAGTATAACGCTGCCTATAAAGGGAGATCTAGGCTCCTAGGTCGCCCTTGTTAAGCACTGTTTTGTGTGTTCCTACCAAGGCACCTATAGGGGGCTCTAGAGTTCCTAACAGAGAGCGTCTAACACGTCATACATCGGTAACGCATTGTCGTGGGCGAAAAATGTCCGTAAATTGCAAACATTTTTTTATGACTGCAGGCAAAAAAAGTCTGAAAGTTGTGGACAATTTTTGCTTATTAGTACAGACAAAGAGTGTCCGAAAGTTGCCGACTAATTTTTTTATTAGTACAGACAAAAACTGTCTGCAAGCCGTTTTTCTGTGTCCACGACTATGTCGCCATGTCACGGGGTTTCTGCCACTGGGACAAGAAAGATATTTTAAAATAACATTTGTAAAATAGTGTATTTTTAAATTGTTTTTAAATTTTTTGAATATTTTTCTCAGATAAATTAAACACAAAAAATTGAAAGAATAAGCTATAACTTGCAAAAGTAAATGCTAAGAATTGGGCGAGTATTTAAATTCAGATTACAGTCTACACCATAGATTAATTCAGATATTTTAAAATGGTACCCCTTTCGTAAATTTATAAAATAATTTGTGAAAAATCAAGTAAGTTTGTGAAAATTGATTACGCTTCCAAACAATTAACAAAAATTCACAAAGCAGTTTATTTAATTTTAAAATACATTTAAAGGCATCAAAACATAGCATTGGAAAAGGTTGCCAGAAGCTAAAATAAATTTAAAGAGGGCCACTGGATACTGTGCCCTGACAAATTAGTCAAGAGTCAGGTCTAAGACCTTTTTTAATATATTTAATGAAATCTTGTTTTATAAAAATAATGATCCTTTCACAAAATTTTTTACACATTTTTGAAAAGCTGTTTAAAACATTGCCTGTACTAGTTTCTACCAAATATTATTATATAGAGTAAATGCTAAGCTAAACGGCTTTACAAGATTTTTTTTTCCTATAAAAATATTTTTTTTTAAACTGTTCTAATAAATTACTGTTCCTGCTATCTTGTGTTTTGTTCTGAACACTTTCAAGTTTCATTGTTTTAATTTATTGTGATATGTAAGTTTCTAGAATTTGTCCGTTTAAGAAATGTGCTTTTTTGGGAGAAGACTATATTTTGAAAAATACAGTTTGGAAGAAAACTTAAATAAAACGATAATAATAAAACAGAAAATTTATTTATTTTTTGTTAAAAACATACAGAATCAAATTTAAAACATTACTGTCATTATTACCATTAGATTATAGGCCCATACAAGCATTAGAAAAATATGTTCGTAGAAATTAGTTTAATTTACAGTCCAAACAGTGAATCGCAGTGTAGAAAAAATGTATGGCAAAAACAAGTTTTAACAATTAGTGCACTCTGAATTAAAAATGATAAAAATGAAAACATTTTAAAATGTAACAAACATTTTGTTCATGAACTTACCTAGATAATTAAAATGCTACCTATTTGCAAGACCACGTTTTGCTTATCATGCGAGGCGGTATCCATCTTTAATTTTCTCCCCGTGTTTGGTTTGGTTTGGTTTGGTTTCGTTTGATGAGTACTGAGATTTATTGCTTGCCTCTAGGGCCGCTTATATCTCGAAAAATCCACACCACAAGGGTTTACAAGTTTTTATTATAACAAGAACAGATACATGAGATACATATCATAAGACATCACAAACATCCATGCCCGCGCCAGGATTCGAACCTGGGACCATAAGATTCGGAAGGCAGCGCCCTACCGACCGAACCACCTGGCCGGCTTCTCCCCGTGTTTTTCTCCTTGATCTTGTAAACAAACAGCGTTCATTGCCATACCTGTTTTTCAAAATACTGCAATCTGCTAAACAAGAAATAGATATATTCTTTCAAGTTGAGATTGAGTAGATTTTACATCGTAAGTAAATTAAATAAAAGATAGCTTGATAAACCAATTAATATTTGTATGAGGATATATTAAACTAGTATGTTGTGGCCACCACAAGACTTTCTTCTATATTTTCCTATACATATTCAATCAGTAACAATATTTAAAAAAAAAAAAAAAAATCGTTTTTTTTTTCTAATTTTTTTTTGTTAAAAGTAATACATATTCAATCAGTAACAATAGTTAAAAAAAAAAAAAAAAAGTGCGATTTTTTTTCTAAGGTTTTTTTTTTGTTAAAAGTAAAAAAAATCGATAACTTTGTTTTAAATTATCACAGATTTATAGTTCAACCATTCGTTTGAAAGGTATTGACGAGATCTTTCGAAAGATACCCATCTTGAAAATTTACCCCCCCAGGGGGGGAAGCGATGCCCCCACATGCACAGTAATTTTTTCCTAGTTAACTATTACTATTATCAATAACTCATATTAATTTTACAATCACAAGTTAAAAATAACTCTCATTATGTACATTTATTCGAAATTTTGTCCTATACTGCCATGTTAAAAATTTAAAAAAAATACGATCACAGCGCCACCTGTTGATCTATTGATCCCCAAATGTAATCAGCACCACTTTATGTCGGGGACCAACTAAATACCAAGTTTGGTTAAATTTCGTTAAAAAAAAAAAAAAAAAAAAAAAAAAAAATTGCGATTTTTTTTCTAAGTTTTTTTCGTTAAAAGTAAAAAAAAATCGATAACTTTGTTTTAAATTATCACAGATTTATAGTTCAACCATTCGTTTGAAAGGTATTGACGCGACCTTTCGAAAAATACCCATCTTGAAACTTTGCCCCCCCGGTGGGTGGGGACCCGATGCCCCCACATGCACAAAAATTTTTTCATAGTTAACTACTACTATTATCAACCTGATCTTTCGAAAGATACCCATTGTGAAAATTTACCCCCCCTGGGGGGGTATTTCCCCCCTAGGGGGGGAAGCGATGCCCCCATGCAGAAATTTTTTTTCCTAGTTACATACTACTATTATCAATAATTCATATTAATTTTACAATCACATGTTTAAAACAACTCTTATTATGCACGTTTATACGAATTTTTGTCCTATGCTGCCATGTTAAAAATTTAGATAAAATGCTATCGCAGCGCCACCTGTTGAGCTATTGATCCCCAAGCATAATCAGCACCAGTTTATGTCGGGGACCAACTAAATACCAAGTTTGGTTAAATTTCGTTAAAAAAAAAAAAAAAAAAAAAAAATTGCGATTTTTTTTTCTAAGTTTTTTTTTGTTAAAAGTAAAAAAAATCGATAACTTTGTTTTAAATTATCACAGATTTATGGTTCAACCATTCGTTTAAAAGGTATTGACGAGACCTTTCGAAAGATACCCATCTTCAAACTTTGCCCCCCCCCGGGTGGGTACTTCCCCCACCGGCAGGGGGGGAACCGATGCCCCCACATGCACAAAATTTTTTTCCCAGTTAACTATTACTATTATCAACGAGACCTTTCGAAAGATACCCATCTTGAAAATTTACTTCCCCGGGGGGGTACTTCCCCCCCAGGGGGGGAACCGATGCCCCACTCCCATGCACAAAATTTTTTTCCTAGTTACATACTACTATTATCAATAATTCATATTAATTTTACAATCACAAGTTTAAAATAACTCTCATTATGCCCATTTATACGGAATTTTGTCCTATGCTGCCATGTTAAAAAATTGCATAAAATGCGATCACAGCGCCACCTGTTGAGCTATTGATCCCCAAATCTAATGGGCACCAGTTCATGTCAGGGTGCAACTAAATACCAAGTTTGGTTAAATTTCATTCATTGTTTCGTGAGATACAGCGTCCACAAAAAAATGATACAGACAGACAGACAGACAGACAGACAGACAGACATTTTCTAAAAACTATTAATTCGTAATCTAGACATCCCAAAACATGTAAATCCATCAAAAAACGGAGGTCGAAAATTTTCGCGAATCCAATACTTTCTCTATATTACATATAGAAGAAAGTAAAAATGTTTAACCAATATTAATAAAAAGTCATATTACTTTCTTCTATATGTAATATAGAGAAAGTACTGGATTCGCGAAAATTTTCTACCTCCGTTTTTTGATGGATTTACATGTTTTGGAATGTCCAGAACACGAATTAATGGTTTTTAGAAAATGTCTGTCTGTATCATTTTTTTGTGGACGCTGTATCTCACGAACCAATGAATGAAATTTAACCAAACTTGGTATTTAGTTGCACCCTGACATGAACTGAAGCTGATTACATTTGGGGATCAAAAGCTCAACAGGTGGCGCTCTGATCGCATTTTATGCAAATTTTTAACATGGCAGCATAGGACAAAATTTCATATAAATGTGCATAATAAGAGTTATTTTAAACTTGTGATTGTAAAATTAATATGAATTATTGATAATAGTAGTATTTAACTAGGAAAAAAATTTTGTGCATTGGGGGGGCATCGCTTACCCCCCGGGGGGGTAAATTTTCACAATGGGTATCTTTAATAAGATCTCGTTGATAATGGTAGTAGTTAACTAGGAAAAAAATTTTGTGCCTGTGGGGGCATCGGTTCGTCCCCCCGCTGGAGGGGGGAAGTCCCCCCCGGGGGGGGCTAAGTTTCAAGATGGGTGTCTTTCGAAAGGTCTCGTCAATACCTTTAAAACGAATGGTTGAACCATAAATCTGTGATAATTTAAAACAAAGTTATCGATTTTTTTTACTTTTAACAAAAAAAAAAAAAACTTAGAAAAAAAATCGTATATACATATATATATATATATATATTTTAACGAAATTTAACCAAACTTGATATTTAGTTGGTCCCCGACATAAACTGGTGCTGATTACATTTAAGGATCAAAAGCTCAACAGGTGGCGCTGTGATCGCATTTTATGCAAATTTTTAACATGGCAGCATAGGACAAAATTTCGTATAAATGTGCATAATAAGAGTTATGAAGGATCCCCCCGGGGGGTAAATTTTTACAATGGTTATCTTTCATAAGATCTCGTTGATAATGGTAGTAGTTAACTAGGAAAAATTTTTTGTGCATGTAGGGGCATCGGTTCCCCCCCCCCCTCCACCGGCGGGGAAGTACTCCCCGGGGGGACAAAGTTTCAAGATGGGTGTCTTTCGAAAAGTCTCGTCAATACCTTTAAAACGAATGGTTGAACCATAATTCTGTGATAAATTAAAACAAAGTTATCGATTATTTTTAATTTTTACGAAAAAAAAACTTAGAAAAAAAATCGTATTTTTTTTTTTTCACGAAATTTAACCAAACTCGTTATTTAGTTGGCCCCTGACATAAACTGGTGCTGATTACATTTGGGGATCAATCGCTCAACAGGTGGCGCTGTGATCTCATGTATTCTAAATTTTTAACATGGCAGTATAGGAAAAAATTTCGTATAAATGTACATAATGAGAGTTATTTTTAACTTGTGATTGTAAAATTAATATGAGTTTTTGATAATAGTATTAGTTAACTAGGAAAAAATTTCTGTGCATGTGGGGTCATCGCTACCCCCCCCCCTCCCCCGGGGGGAGTAAATTTTGAAGATGGGTATCTTTCGAAAGATCTCGTCAATACCTTTAACATGAATGGTTGAACTATAAATCTGTGATAATTTAAAAGAAAGTTATCGATTTTTTTTTACTTAAAAAAAAAAAAAAAAAAAAAAACTAGGAAAATATAGAAGAAAGTCTTGTGGTGGCCACTAGTACTAGTGTGGTACTAGTTTTTAACTTCTGATTGTAAAATTAATATGAATTATTGATAGTAGTAGTAGTTAACTAGGGAAAAATTCGGTGCATGTGGGAACATCGCTTCCCCCCCCTGGGGAGGGTACACTTTCAAGATAGGTATCTTTCGAAAGGTCACGTCAATACCTTTATAACGAATGGTTGTACTATAAATTTGTGATAATTTGAAACAAAGTTATCGATTTTTTTTCCTTTTAACGGGAAAAAATACCTTAGAAAAAAAATCGTAATTATTATTATTATTATAATTTAATATTGTTACTGAGTGACTTTGTATAGGAAAATATAGAAGAAAGTCTTGTGGTGGCCACACAACGTACTAGTTTTTTCTGGACTTGGGAAAAATTAATCAATTTTGCAAAACCAATGCATATGCGCCAAATCCAATTTTCTTTCAATCTTCTTGAAATTTTTTAATTCTGTTTTATAATAAAATGTCAATAAAAAATGGAATATTTTAAAATTTCGATCAAAACTTCGCATTTTATTCGAATATTGCAGTTTTGTTTACGTTATACCAGACACAGGGTAAAATTGTGTTTAAAAATACATAAAGAGGCTTAGTTTTTGAAAAATCTTAATGAAACTTCTTGTTTTATTTGTTATCGTTTAAAGAAGTCGAAATATAAATTTTGTGTGTGTGTGTGGGGGGGGGGGGGGAGGACTGAGGAGCATGAATTTTTTTTTTTTTTTTTTTTTTTTTGGAGGAATACTTTATTGCGTTTAAAACAATGCGTAGCACGTGATTCTGCATGCTTTGAAACGGGAGATACAGATTTTTAAACATTTTAAACTTTTTTTTTTCGGGACTTGGAAAAAGAAATGAACAAAATTTGCAGCTATCGTTTTTTCTACTGATACCAATTGGGATCAATAGCCTACCGATCGAATTTCTACTGATGTATGTAAAGATGTATTGATATCGATTGAGGATATAATCAATAGGTTACAGACGTCAATAGCTTCTATTGATAGCGGTAGGGAAATCCATAGAAATCTATTGATATCAATAGCCTACTGATCATATTTCTAATGATGTCAGTAAAGGTCTATTGATATTAGTTGAGGATATAATCAATAGGTTACAGATATCAATAGCTTCTATTGATAGCGATAGGGATATCCATAGAAATCAATTCATACCAATAGAACTCTATTGATGTCGATAGGTTTTTGTATTGATCTCTATGGACCATATTTAGTAGGGATAACTTCATTTATTTCTTTTCTTTCAATATTGGTTTTGATTTCTGGTGGCTGTTAATTTTAATTTGAAAAAAAAAAAATTGCTTGCCCCTGAAAGGGTTAATAAAATAAATGGAACTGATATAGTGTTTGTCCACAAGTGCATTTCGCGATTTTTCTTTGGTGATTATGGCGAAATGCCATTTTCGCAAATGGTTGCCATGGATTCCAAGCGTAAACAAATGCCAAGATGCGTTTTTTTAAATTGGCGTCATTATTAATGTACAAAATTAATTAAAGTTATTTTTTATTATTTATGCCGTTATCGCTCAAAACGCCGCAAAAGAAAAATCGCTAAATCCAGTTGGGGACCAATACTATACTCGTACCATCAAATTTCCAAACCTGAATTCAGTAACTTTTTAAAAAACTTGTTATAATACAGATTTAGATATCAAAATTATCACCAAATTAAGTGCTGACCTGTTATGGATAATGTAAAATCGTGATCATTATTCGCGAAAGAACATATAAGAAATTGATAAACAGCATAAGAAATTTCCGAAATTTCCAGTAATAGAAATATTTTTCTTAACAGCAACATTAACATTGATTTTATTATTTTTTACACCATAGATCACATTTTAATTTTTCCGTGGAAAATGATGTCATGACAGAAAAATATTGTCATAAGAGAAACTTTTTCTACGGTGGCAAATAAAGTACCGTTATAAACCCGACGTTTTTAGTTAATAACTTCGTTAATTAAAATGATAGAACTTTCAAAGCAACTGAAATGCCTTCCTTGAAGCAGTCGGAATACACTGATATATCTCACGACGTGGAGAACCCTGCCCTCCGCGAGAAGTTGCTGTCACAAACAAAAAATATTGACGCCAGAGACAGAAACTTTTTTTTTAATATATAGAGAAAACACAAATTTTTTATAAATGTTTTTAATTCGTTTAATTTTATTTGTTTGTTGAAAATATATGTGACAGATTCCTTTTTAAAAATACTGGTGATAAATCTGATTTAAAAATTAGTGATATTGGCAGCTTTGTGTAAAGTTTAAAGATCGAATTTGCGTTACTTAAAAAAAATAATAATAATAATAGTATTAATAATATGCTTGATCGTGCATGACTTTTTCAACTTTTTCACGTAATATTATGGTTCAATTTATTTACTTCTAAGAAATTAAATTATTAAACAAAATCCGATTCTCAAATTTGTTCAATGTACTGCCATTGTCCTTATATAAAATAATTAAACCGGAATAAAGAATAAAATAAAATAAAATATAAAAAGTATTTAAATTAGTTCTAAAATTTCATTTGTTTTTAATTTGGAAAAAATAGTAGCAATGCTAAGTAAATTTAAAAATTGAATTTTTTTAAATAATAATAATAATAATAAAAGAAATAAAAAATACTAGTAGCATTTTAAATTTAGTTTTAAAAATTATTATTATTATTTTTAATTAGAAAGAAAAAATAATAGCAACATTTTAAGTAAATATAAAAATTCGACTTTTTAAAATAAATAAATAAATAAATAAATAATAATAATAAAAGATAAGAATAATAAGAGTAGCATTTTAAAATTAGTTCTAAAAGTTCAATATTTTTTTAAAGTTTTTTTTTAAATGCATTGTTTTGTCTATTACGTCTCTTTTTATTAAAGCTTTTAAGATTTTACGTTTACCTTTCGTTGAGTATTAAACAATATCTATATATATACACATATTTTATTTTATTTATTTATTTACATTCAGATGCCAATTTCTCTTAAAAATCTTTTAATGTAATTATCGAAAATAAATTATATTTTTCATATTTTCTGTATCAAAATACACGGAATAATTTCATCGTAGTCTTACATTAATTTTTACATCGTCACCCCAACCTATAAAATTATCTTTTCCATACACACATCATCCCTATTTCATATCTGAGTTGTTTCTTGACACTCTTTGCTTGTCGCAATATCGGGTAACAAGAAGTTATTAAGGGAGTTGAGTGAAACGATTATGAGAGGCATTAGAGACGCCTTTTAAACACAAATAAGTGGTTTTTCGTTGTTATTGCTATGGTTAGGCTAGCTTTGATATCTCGAGAGTGTTTAAAAATTCTCGGTTTATTAAACAATCTGTGTGGTTTCCATTAACAAACTTGTAAATGTTATGTTAGAATTAGTGAATATTTGTATAAATTTTGAAAGTTAGGAAGTTTTCGTATGTATGTACTTATGATAAGTAATTTTATTAAAATTGTCTATCTATTGTTTAACACTGTCACGTCTGTGAGAAAAAACCACAGCCAAGAGAGTCCGCGGGATACTTTCTTAGCCAAAATAGTTAAACATCTACATTAGAATTATCATAAAGAGTAAATAAAAAAAAAAAAAAGAATTAAAAGCATGTCAAAAAAAAAAAAAAAAAAAAAAAAAAAAAAAAGATATATAATAAAAATTTAAACGAAGAGACTCGGCAGAGTCTCAAGTGACGCAAGCGCAAAAACAAACGAACGCCACGACACTCAGCGGAAACGGAAAAACAAACGAAACTGCGACACTTATATATACACGAATTTTAAGATCAAAGAAACCGCTGAAAGCCGACACTTAATATCTCAGGAAATATGGGAGGTTATGTTCTGATAATTTCAAAATAGTCTTTCACCTTCTGTCTGATCCTACCCTGAAATCGCTACATTTCTGCGTGCAATATATTTTGAGATATGAATTGGCTCATTTAACCCCTTAACGCGCGGCGTCCTCGCTGCAAGGACGTAAAATTTAAGATACGTCTGCAAATATTCATCCCGGAAAATATTTAGCAAAAATTTACGTTTATAACATATCAGAAAAGGCCGGTTTTTTTAACCTTAAATTTTAAAATTTCTTTTAGTTTAATTTAGTTCATGAATCCCGGTGGCAGTATAATTTAGATGATCTGAATTGTCTTGCGCCGCAAAGGGTTAAGCTATAAATGGGCGGCCTAATGTGTAAGAATTTTTTCTCGAATATGGCTCGAGCGAATTTAGTTTAATTTATATATGATATTAATCGCTTTTATCTGATGTGCCTGACATCTCCCTTTTCCCTAGGAAAACTCTTGTTTTTTTTATAACTCAGTTTAAAAATCGAACTATTTTTTACTCCGAAAATACCGTGATGCGGCAGTTTCGCGGACGAATTTCTTCTCTTCCATCTGAAATACTGAATATCAAATAATCGTTTTGGCTCCATCTATCGGAAAGCGTCAAAAATAAACACAAAAAATAAAAATAAAAATATTTTTCTTTTTTTAATATATATATTAAATGAGTTATTTATTTAGGTACTTGTATTTTATATGACATTTGTTTATCAAAAATATTCTTTGTATTGACATTGTTTTCATGCTGATACGTTGTTAACTTTCAAAATTGGTTCTATTTTAAAAGGTGATTGCAACAACAAAAAATTTGTCCTTTATTTTCATAAAAATGACAAATAATATGATAATCATATGCAAATATTGGTAATTTTTTCAAAATTAGGTGATAAATCACTTAAACTACGGATTGAAAAAATTCTTAAAACAGAATTTGAAAATAATTAATTTGCTCATTAAGTTTCTAGTATATATAATATATAAATTACAAAATGTTAAGCTATAATAAAATTTTGAATAGATTAAGATTTTTTTTTAATTAAATTCATAACAAACTATACTACTTAAATATTTACCAGTATAAAATTTTCACTTTTTAAAGATTTTTCTATTATTATTTATTTTTCTCTTTTAAATCAAATCTATACCTAAAAAATTATAATAAGAAATAAATATAAATAAGAAATTTTTGTCATTTTTAAAATGTACTATATTATTACTTTGTAATGTTGCATGTGTCCATCTTTTTTATCACTTTTTATAAAATTTTGAAATTTTATTTAGTTTGTTATTTTGTTCGAGTATGACCTATAAAACAACACTTTTAATACAGTGTTATAACTCATTACCATGCTCCTTTAATTTTACGTTTTGATCATTAACCACTAAAAAGTAATGATATCAATACAAAAAACCCTTAACGGGTTAAAAGTTTGTGACGCAGCACTGTACTTTATGGCTATAAGAATTAGAAATACGGGTCTTAAAAATAATGATATCAAATTTTCAGTGACGCTTTGATATTAATTAAATTATACATAGATTTTCTTATTTGAATTTGCTTTTTCCTTTTATTTATATTTACAGTGTAAACGTTATTTTCAACATAAAATAATAAGGTACCTGTACCCAATATGGACACCCTAAGGAAAATGTATTTTTTTCACCCCCGTGTATACGTCATAGGACTCCAAAAATGTATGACCACTATCCCTGGACTGTTGACTATCATTGTTGAAATTAGCGATCTTGTAATTAATCTGGTTTAATTTAAATGATTAAAACAAAAAATGTTTATAAGTGTCCATATAAGGAACCACCTATCCCTATTATGGACATGCATATCCATATTAGGGACAGGTGGCTCCTCTTTGACCTACTACACAGCGTGTATTGAAGAGCCACTCTTCCAAAGTATTTTAGAGGAGAGGGGATAAAAAAAAATATATCTTAAAGATTGCGAGGGAGGGGGGAGAGCACAGTAAATATCTTCAGAACATGCACTTTAGAAAAGAGGGGGGACATTTTCAGTAGTGGCTCTTCGAAGATCCATGCAAAGCACCTCAGTTTTAAAAAAATACTATGAAATAATATTGTTGCTTTTGCTTAGCTTTATTACATCTGTTATTACTCAGTCCTTACAGGATGGACAAATAAAAACTTCTTCATCGGTAAGTCTCACGGGCGGTAAGTCTCACACAGTCCTCGTGGACATATCTGCCGCATTTGGTGCATGGTCGCATGTCTGCAACAGAATCAATACTGCATAAGAAGCAGTACCAGCTCTCCTTTGTTGAGGAAGTGATACCGCTGGTACCTGCGATTTCTCCAACAGATACCCTACTGAGGGGAGGCTTCTTTTGATTTTCTTGCAAGGGCTTTTTGGAGGATTTTTTACTTGGAGGATTGTTCAGATGACATTTTGTTGAACAAGGATTTTACCATTTGATGCCTTTTGAGTTTATTGCCTGGCGACGTTGTGTCTTCTTCCTTCTTAACAGTTGGAGTTGATAACACGCTGGTGAAAGAATTTTCCATGGAAAAGGATCTCGCAGGTGATGAAGGTGGATCAATAACAGGAGAAGGTATGTTGTTAACAAGAGCTTCAACATCTGTACTTCCACTCTTAATTCGCAATGTAATGTACGGATACTATAATTAAGATTAAAATTATATATAAACATTAATTTATTATGAATTAGCTAAATAAAATAACATTAAACAGATATTTTACAAATTTGTGAATCTGAAGATTCACTAGCTGTACTTCCAATGTAGACATAAGGTGTCCATATTGGAAATCGGGCGTAGTTTTACTAAATCTTGCAATAAGTAAACAAAGAAAACATTTTAAAGCAATATATGGAATAGCAATCGAAAATATGTTTTATCAGCTTTCTAAAACACTCCACTTTTCAATATTTAAAGTAATTTTACCATATCTAATAAGAATTTAAACTTACCTGTAATTACGATCAGCACACCACGAAAAAACAAGTTTCCTTGAAAATGGCGAACAGCGCGCTTTTTTGCACTTTCCAGACTAAATTATCTTTTCAACTGCTTTTCTTCACGGACATGTAGCGCTATCTCTTGATCAAATTTGTTATTTTTAAAGATATTAGGGGTGTCCATATTAAGAGCACTGTCCATATTGGGTACAAGTACCTTATATAGCATTTACTCATTGATACCTTTCCATTCACATCTCTTATACTACGAAAGCATGTGTTTTAAAAGAAATTATATGAAATTCCAGTAACGCAGTGGTGTTACATTAAGTGATTTGTTTTTAAATTTCTCTGCAATTATTTTGTTTTGCATATTAAAGTATATGTGCACATTGAAATATTGCTTTTAATTTTCAAATACGCTGTCAAATATATAACTTTCATTAAGCTATATTATGTACTGAAATATATTTATTTCAATGAATTATTCTATCTTTTGCGTCACGCCATCCAAAACTGAAAAAAAATTCACAGTTTTTTTCTTTGCATCACGATATCTATTTGCATGCATTTTCAATTTATTTGGATGAAATGACACAAAGTAAACATTTCCATATATTTTACTTACAGTTTTGGATAGCGTGACGCAAAAGATAGAATAATTCATTGAAATAAATATATTTCAGTACATAATATAAGCTTAATGAAAGTGATATATTTGACAGCGTATTTGAAAATTAAAAGCAATATTTCAATGTACACATATACTTTAATATGCAAAACAAAATAATTGCAGAGAAATTTAAAAACAAATCACTTAATGTAACACCACTGCGTTACTGGAATTTCATATAATTTCTTTTAAAACACATGCTTTCGTAGTATAAGAGATGTGAATGGAAAGGTATCAATGAGTAAATGCTATATATTATTTTATGTTGAAAATAACGTTTACACTGTAAATATAAATAAAAGGAAAAAGCAAATTCAAATAAGAAAATCTATGTATAATTTAATTAATATCAAAGCGTCACTGAAAATTTGATATCATTATTTTTAAGACCCGTATTTCTAATTCTTATAGCCATAAAGTACAGTGCTGCGTCACAAACTTTTAACCCGTTAAGGGTTTTTTGTATTGATTATATATACCATGGTTTATTAAAATTAATATAAGATTTAATTTAGAAAATAAAAACCACTCGCACGTGCAAGAAAAAGAATATTAATAAAAAAAACAGGACATCATAGAAAACGGTTTTAGTTTGGGTTTTGGTATTTATTGTTTATTAGGATTTTTGAGGAAAAGAATAACGGTGAAAAGACTTAATATTTTTCCTGGAGCTTTTTAAAAAATAAGGTTTGGGCTGATGTAGCTGTTAGAAGAGTAAATTACGCATAGATAAATCCGCCTGTGTCATTTCTTCTAAAGCGAAGTGTGCGACAAATACAAATTAGAGAACTGGTGCACAATTTAAGCTTAAAAACTTCTTCAGGCACCATAAAATCAACGAGATATATAAATTAGAGTGCTGATTCGATGGATGAAGGATTTGCTTTCCGTGGTTCAAGATGAATCATGTGACATGAACCAATAGGTTGCTACGTTTGGCTGTTTATCGCTTTTTTGGCGACTGTCCGCGAAAGACTCTAATTTATCTAACTTCAGAATAATTTGAAATTGATATGATGACTTAAATAAATATGTGATATAATTGCTACACACTATTAAAAAACAACATATAATAAGGACGCACGTGAACTAGAAAATAAAACTAAAAGCAGGCGTATAAATCATAGAATGTAAACAAACAAAAGCTTTGCCGACAACGTTTGGCTGTGTTTGCCAAGCGGCGCCATTTACAATATTATTTCAAATTGTGCGAAATATACTAATATGAATGCAAATAGTCAGAAAAATTGTTTCGAATAAATAATAAAAATATTATTTAAGCAATAAATAAATAATTAAAGTGTACGATCTTTCATAAAATGCATTATTTTCAGCACATGATTTACTTCCATAGCCTAGATTCGTCGAATAGTTGAAAGAAGAATAACAAATATTATGTATTAAAACATACAAAATAAAACAATTATAATATACCTGTGAAAAGTTACTGGTCAACGCCTACCTATTTATTTTTATAACAAAATAATTTTTTTTCGAAAGAGTTTCACAACTTTAAAAACTGTTCTTTCATAAAATGTTTGGAAATATGCTAGCTGTAACCAAGGAAACCACCGAATACGCAGGTGCAGGGGGAGCATGTCACATGACTCATCTTAGACCTTCTCAGGGGTTACTATTTATCACTCTGTTTTATATATCGGCCTTTTGCTGTTGCTGCGCAGTGCGGTTATCGTTCTGCGCTTTTCTCCTGCTGCCGTAAGCCGAGGGCTTGTACTGATTGTCGCTGGTCGGGGCCTTTTTCAAGGCCAGAATAGTATCTCCGGGCACAACAGTTGCTTCCCTCGTGAAGTAGACGATCTTTTGATGTTGGATTCCATGGATGTTTCGGGCGACTCCAGTAATGAGGAGATCGTCACCGACCCTGAAAGATTGGATGAGCTTAAGAGCTGCTTATTGAAACTTCGTTCCAAGTTCTGTGAACTAGAGTGTCGTTATGACAAGCTTCGCAGGAAGACTGATCGGACGGAAGAAGAGCAGAGAGAGTTCGATCAAGTCATTTGGAGCAGGAAACTTGAATATCGTAGAAAAATGGATCATATATGTAAGGTAACTGGTTTCTCTGTTTTCAACGACTCGCCTCCATCCGTGCCTGTCGGAGATAGTTCGGCACAGACTCAGGAGAACTCGTCCCGTGAGGTGGCGCCATCTTGCGCCGCCAACGATCATGAAAATCCTCTTCCTCGAGGGAACAAGAGGCCTCCTGAGTCTGAGGTCGAATTAACTGAGACCCAGGATTTCACGGTCGTCAGCAAACGTAGGGCTAGGAAAAAGGTTGAGATAGGCAACCATAGGGATCTCCCCAATTCCAATATGGAGGTCGAGTCTAGCCAAATTATTAAAAAAGTTACTGTCAGGAAAATTCAAATCCCCCCCTTTTTTATTCTGCCACCTTCGGATTGGCAAGCTTTCATTACTGAACTTAAAACTGTAGATGTTGATCTTAAAACTAAAACGTCAGGAAAATTTTTAAAAGTTACTTGCTCCAGTGAAGAGCATTTTAGGACTATTCAGCATAAATTATCGGAATTGAAAGTTCAATTCAAGACCTTCATCTTGGATTCAGAAAAACCGCTTAAGGTAGTCATCAGAGGGCTACCAATTAATACTACCGTTGAAAGGATACAACAAGCCCTCCACTATACCTATGATTTTGACGACACCACTGTCGTTCAGCTGTATAGAGGGCCGGTGTCTAAAAAACACTACATGCCCCTATTCCAAATTTCTCTTCCTAAGTCCAAAAATTCGGACAATATTTTTAAAATCACGGAGCTTATGGGGATGCAAGTCAGCATCGAAGAGTATCGTGGTAGGAAAGGCCCCACACAGTGCTTCAACTGTCAGGGATTCTTTCACTCCTCTGCGGCCTGCGCCCTGCCCCCAAGGTGTGTTAAATGCGCCGGGGATCACAGGTCAAAGGACTGCACGAAGGAATTTGACACGCCCTGCTGTTGTGTGCGTTGTGGAGGGGAGCATCCAGCGAACTTTCGTAGCTGTCCCAAGTTCCCTAAGACCGCCCCCCCTAAAAGTAAAAAGAAAAAGAACATTGTTAATAAATCTCCGACCGATAGGGTGGAGAATCGAACTTTCAATTCCAGGAAGGTTGATCCAGCCCAATCTTTTTCGGGCGTTGCTCAAGGACGTAGTGAGGCTGATACCCCTCCCCCTGTCAAAATTATTCCTCAAAATTCGTCGGTCCCTCGCAAGGATGCAAATTCGGCCACCGACTTCATTCATATGCTTTTAGCATTTCAAAATCAATTCGACCCTGATTTGGTCTTTTCAGCATTTACGAATGCTCTTCCGGCACTCCGCACTGCATCCACGGACGTTGACCGGATTCACATTCTGTGGGGTCAAATCCGCAGTATGTCTTAATTGGTTCTACCCTCCCTCATGTATTTTCTTTTCCGGCTACCCATGTTCCCGTCTTCTCGGAACTTGAATTCTTTCACCATTGGTATCTGGAATGCCAATGGACTTCTGGATAAAGCACATGACTTTAGGGATTTTGTTACTCGTAATAATTTAGACTTAATTTTGGTCACTGAGACCCACTTTTCCCAGGGACGCACTGTTCGTATTGCTAACTATGAGATTTACAATGTCGACAGGACTCATAGTATGCAAGCTTCCGGCGGTACTGCTATTTATGTTAAAAATGGTTTTAATGCTTCTCTCATTAAAATTCCCAATCTAAATTGTACCGAAGCCACGCCTATTGTTCTGGACTTCCCCCTTATTCCAAATTTGTTAATTGCAGCCGTGTATGTTCAAAGTACTAGGCAAAGGAGTAACCTGCTAGAGCAAGATCTTACCCGTATCACTAATTCTTTTCCAAATTTTATCCTTGCGGGTGATTTTAATTCTACTCATACGTCTTGGAACTGTCCAAGCTATAATACTTCTGGCCGTAAGTTAAGAAGGTGGGTGGATCAAAATTTCGCGCAAATTCTAGCGCCCCCCGAACCCACCTTCGTGAGATCTCAAAATATTTTGGATTTTGCTATCACCCGCAATTTTCCGTTTGCCTACAGCATTCAAACGCTGAATGATCTAGACTCTGATCACCTACCTGTTGTCTTGAGGTTTGATGTGGGGTCTTACGATCTGGATCTGAGAACGGCTCTGTCCACAAGGTGGAGTCTGTTTGCGGATATTCTTTCGGAACGCGACGTTCCATCTCTTATCCCAGAATCCAAACAGGAAGTTGAGCAAGCGGTAGCAATGCTCGGGGACTCACTCCGAGAGGCCTACACGCAGAGCTCTGAACCTCGCAAAAGATCGTTTGACTACTACAGACTACCGGATAACATCAGGGAAATGGTCAGGGATCGAAATCATGCTCGCAGGCAATGGCAGGTTCATAGGACCCCTTATTTCAGGAATAAGTTAAACAGGCTTATTCGTAGTACTAGAGCTGCAATTAAGGAGTTTAGTAAAACACGTTTCAATAATTTTGTCGAGTCTCTCTCGACTGAGGACAACACAATTTGGAGGGCCACCTCCCGCATTCGTAGGACACGAACACACATTCCTGCCATTGTTAGCCCTAACGGCATGGCTTATAGTAACACTGAAAAGGCTGAGGCTATTGCCGAAAGTCTTAGAAGTCAGTTTTCACCTCATTCGGACGTTGTTAACCCAATTGTCGAGAACATAGTCGACCACAGGGTTCAAAATTTATTACAATCTAATACACAAAACACTCTTCAACCTGCTTTACCCTCTGAGGTTCAGGATTACATTTCGGGCTTGAAACAACACAAGGCACCCGGTGAGGACCTTATCTCAAACAATATGCTAATTAATCTACCTCTCCATTTTATTTTTTATATCACGTTACTCATTAATTGTATGTTAAAGCTTAATATTTTTCCCGATTGTTGGAAGAGAGCTATCGTTGTCCCCTTACCGAAGGGTGGGGGCCAAGATATTCACTCTCCTTCTAGCTATCGACCTATCTCTTTGCTCTCCAGTTTCTCGAAGGTTTATGAGTATGTTCTCGTCCGCCGACTGAATGAATTCCTTGACTCTCATGACAAGATTATACCCGAGCAATTCGGGTTCAGGACTCGTCATTCAACGCAACAGCAGTTGTGGAGGGTGACTGAATTCATTCACGATGGATACCAAACCAGCGGTGTGGCGGGAATTATATTTCTCGACGTGCAGAAGGCCTTTGATAAGGTCTGGCATGCCGGCCTTCTCTTTAAGATGGCTGAGTTAGGTGTTCCTGACCAGCTAATTAAAATCTTTTCTGATTACCTCTCTAACAGGTCCTTCGTGGTAAAAGTGGGAAACTCCCTCTCTAGCCCGAAGCCTGTTCTCAGTTCTGTTCCTCAGGGTTCTCTCGCCGGGCCCCGCCTCTTTAACATTTACATTAACGACATTCCGCGCAAGCCCGACATCAACTTAGCTTTATTTGCTGATGATACTGCTATCATGTACAAACATAGACAACCACACATAGTGTTTGACAAACTCCAGGACTACCTTCATTCGTATGCTATTTGGCTTAGGAAATGGAAAATTAAAGTTAATAGCTCTAAAAGTGCCGCCATTTTCTTCACCAATAAATCCTATTCCCCCGACGTTAACTTTACTCTCAATAATGATCCTATTCCCTGGGAAACTTCTTATAAATACCTAGGAATTCACCTAGATTCTAAATTATTGTGGCATAAGCACATCTCAGAGACTCTGATTAAAGCAAAAATTGCCACCGCCCCCCTCCTTCCTCTTTTGGCTTGGAATAGCCGCCTGTCTGTTAAAAATAAATTGTTACTGTACAAGTCCATGATCCGTCCCATCTTGACTTACGGGTCCGTGGTGTACGGGTCTGCCTCAAAGACTGTGCTAGAAAAAATTCAAGTATTCCAAAACAAGCAATTGCGTAGGTTTGTTCAAGCTCATCGCTACGTTCGCAATGTTGTCATTCACAAAGACCTGAAAATTAGGCCAATCTATTCGGAAATTAAGAAACTTGCGTTGAAGTTTCACAGGTCTATCCCTAAAGTTCAGAATCCTGTGTTAAATGCCATTAGAAGGTACGATCCTAGGATCGGGAGGGCCAAAAAACGCCCACTTGCCATCCTCTACAGGGAGGACGGGTTCGTCCCGGTCTCCAAGCGTAGAAGGCGAGATCCTTCAGGTGTTACTTAACACAGAATTCTCACTCTAAATTATTTTTCCGTAGATTGAATAATTCCAATTCTTCTACTTTGGCTATCCCCCTGACAACTGCAACCTACTGTGTCGTTTAACAGTCGCGGATGATCAATCTTCCAGCCAGTTACCTTACGTAGGGTTTTTATTAATTTTAATTATTAAACTTAACTGTAAATATTGTAAATATCTCCTTTGTAAAATGTTATTTAATCTCTTAATTGTATATAGTGTAAATATTCTTCTTTTTTTACTCTGACTGCCTAACAGTCTTGCTAGGCTAAATTTCACTTTATTTTTGTATTATTCTAAATTGTATAATTTTATGACTGCTTAACAGTCTGGTTAGGCCTATCATTTTTATTTATATTAAAAAAAAAAAAAAAAAATTGTAGGTTTAGTGCTCCTTGCTCAGTTGCCTCATGTCACACAGCTTCCAGATCGGCTCTGCTCTGCCTCTCTCTTCCGTCATGCTGCAATGCATCAAGTCATCACGCAGGGGTTCTCTGGGAACCCACACAGAACTGGTACCGACACTCTTGATTATGCAAGCCCTCCATATGTATTCTTTCTGCCTTTGGTGAAGGTAAGCGGCTGTCTCGACAGCCGTAGGCACTTCTGAAGAACGTGATGATGATGATGTTTTATATATCTCGTTGTATAAAATCAATGAAAGCACTACCGGTATCAGTCTTGCTTTTGCCTCCACGGTAGCAGCACGTGCTTTGCATCTGAAGAAGAAATACCACGTCCTTTCGCAGTGTTTTAATTAATTTTATAGTGTGTGAAAAAGTTGTTAAGTTTAAATATCTATTGTTTATTTATCTTAAATATTTTAAATAAGTTGATGAACTTTTATAAATTGTTTCAAGCAATACATTTATTAGTTTTCATATGCACACGTATATTAAATGACACAAGTGATTATATTTTATTTCCCCAGTACATACTGTAGAAATTTAGTAAATTTATTTTTTTTTAGACTGCGAAATTTCTTTTAGGGGAAAATTAAGCGAATAGCGCTTCTGTAATGTACAGTAATTACAAATTATATTTTCTAATAAAAAATAAAAAATAAATAAAAAAAAATAAAAAAATAAGTAAAGTAAAAATAGAAAAACATTCGCGTAAAGAAATAAACATTTGATGTTTCAAATTACGGAATTAAGTTTGTCTTTTTTAACTCCTGAAAAAAAAAGAGGAGCGTCAAAAATTTCAAGCTTTCGTTTCTCTTTCTGTGTTTATCTGCTTGATAGACTTTGAAAAATTAATTTTTTTTCAAGCATCTTTACATTTATATTTCCAAATTTGTGAGCTAGATACCTTCGAATTTCAAAATCATGTCAGATAAACATACTAGTGTGTCCAGATTTTGCGACGACTTTTTTATTCTGTATCCACCACTAAATTTTAAATGTGACGGTTGCCTAATCACTTTGAAAATTAATCGTCTATTATGTCATAGCCTCCTAAACTAGATGCCTTCCGCATGGCTCGGAAACTTGGCAACAGTTCAAACGGTAGACGGCGCAACCCGATACAGATTGTGCGACATTTTTATTCAACTGTCACCAATTTGTTTAAGAAGTGATATATGATATATATAATCGACGTTTGTTCGGTTCTAATCGCCTTTTATGTATATCAAATCCCATTTTTAAAATTTTTTGGTTGCTGTTGAATAAAAAAGTCGCGCAATCTGTACAAGGTGGCGCTGTCTGTAGCCAAGTTTCCGAGCCACGCGGAAGGCATCTTGTTTAGGAGGCTATGATTTTGTATATAAAATATCACTTCTCAAAATTATTTGTGGCTGTTAAATAAAAAAGTAGCAAAATCTGACAGTACTGTAAACATACCTGCCAACATTTTGATTGATATTCCGTAGTATTGTTAATATGTGCCTTTTATCACTCTATTATTTTTGAAGAGTATATGTTTTCATGTTTAATCGCAATTACACTTGGATAAAGTTCCTCTAAATAACAATAAACATAATAATAATAAAAGAGGGGGTGAGGAAAAGGGGCGCGTACTAACAATACTACGGAATATAAATTAGAATGTTGACTGGTATGCTGATAAAATCTTGAGCTTGGCTTCTAATTTTTAAATGAAGTTAGATTATAAAAATATATTTTTTTTAATTAGAACAAAAAATGATTTTATTTTTCTTTAAATTAGTAATTGTAAACCTATTTTGACATAACTTAAAGTAGGCAATAAATTGCAATTATTAATTGAAAGAACAAAATTCTTTAAATTCGGTTGAATATGAGGGTTTTTATAAAGTTTCTTTTTTCTTTTTCTTTCTTTCTTTCTTTTTTTTAAAAATTCCTTGAATTGCGATTTTTTTCAGGCCACTTTGCATTGGTATTTTAAAATTTGTCAGCTGAAAATCTTTCAACTTCGCACTTGTAATACATGGTAAGTCATGTTATTACTACTTTTCCCTCCGTGACGGATGGAATATTGAAAAAATGTATTTATAAAAAAAAATGTTTTAAAATCGCAAATTTTGAACTTTTTTTGACAAAAAAAAAAAAAAAAAAAAAAGTTATAAAAGACTAATTATCAGTTCACCGTCAAACAATAACCAAACTGAATTGAAAATTAAAGATTATGAAGCAAAATTTTGTGTAATTAAATTAAAGATAAACCCTGTATCGAAATTTTATAATTTCCGATCAAACGTTTCTCCTACTGAAAATTACGCATTATTAACAAATTTTAGAAGATGTCTGTCTGGTGTCGGCAGTGCGTTGCCGAAATACTGTAAGCACTGTATGTTACGAAAAAAATAACACACAATTCCTCATAATTTTACTTTTTTTTTTTTTAACCTGGATATAAATTAGTGTTCATTAGATTTTAGCGTATATATCGCCTTAAAGATAAAACTTCTCTTCTGAAATTTTACTCGTTTATGGGAAAACTGAATCTCATTTTTATAGTGCATAAGTTCATACAATTCTATGTACGAATGTTTAATTAAAAAAAAACTATGCTAATTTAATTTCGGTGTATATTGAACGGGAGGTAAAAGATTAGACTGTCTGTATTCAATTTTATTAAATTTCACTCATTTCCTACGATGGTCATATTTCGTTATTTATTGTATAAGATTATGCCAAACATTTTAGGTAAAATCTTTACTGGGAGTATAAAAATTAATTCATTTTTCTCATAGTATTAGTGGTGTTGTCATACAGAATAATTATTTATTGTTTATTAGGATTTTTGAGGAAAAGAATAACGGTGAAAAGACTTAATATTTTTCCTGGAGCTTTTTAAAAAATAAGGTTTGGGCTGATGTAGCTGTTAGAAGAGTAAATTAAGCATAGATAAATCCGCCTGTGTCATTTCTTCTAAAGCGAAGTGTGCGACAAATACAAATTAGAGAACTGGTGCACAATTTAAGCTTAAAAACTTCTTCAGGCACCATAAAATCAACGAGATATATAAATTAGAGTGCTGATTCGATGGATGAAGGATTTGCTTTCCGTGGTTCAAGATGAATCATGTGACATGAACCAATAGGTTGCTACGTTTGGCTGTTTATCGCTTTTTTGGCGACTGTCCGCGAAAGACTCTAATTTATCTAACTTCAGAATGATTTGAAATTGATATGATGACTTAAATAAATATGTGATATAATTGCTACACACTATTAAAAAACAACATATAATAAGGACGCACGTGAACTAGAAAATAAAACTAAAAGCAGGCGTATAAATCATAGAATGTAAACAAACAAAAGCTTTGCCGACAACGTTTGGCTGTGTTTGCCAAGCGGCGCCATTTACAATATTATTTCAAATTGTGCGAAATATACTAATATGAATGCAAATAGTCAGAAAAATTGTTTCGAATAAATAATAAAAATATTATTTAAGCAATAAATAAATAATTAAATTGTACGATCTTTCATAAAATGCATTATTTTCAGCACATGATTTACTTCCATAGCCTAGATTCGTCGAATAGTTGAAAGAAGAATAACAAATATTATGTATTAAAACATACAAAATAAAACAATTATAATATACCTGTGAAAAGTTACTGGTCAACGCCTACCTATTTATTTTTATAACAAAATAATTTTTTTTCGAAAGAGTTTTACAACTTTAAAAACTGTTCTTTCATAAAATGTTTGGAAATATGCTAGCTGTAACCAAGGAAACCACCGAATACGCAGGTGCAGGGGGAGCATGTCACATGACTCATCTTAGACCTTCTCAGGGGTTACTATTTATCACTCTGTTTTATATATCTCGTTGTATAAAATCAATGAAAGCACTACCGGTATCAGTCTTGCTTTTGCCTCCACGGTAGCAGCACGTGCTTTGCATCTGAAGAAGAAATGCCACGTCCTTTCGCAGTGTTTTAATTAATTTTATAGTGTGTGAAAAAGTTGTTAAGTTTAAATATCTATTGTTTATTTATATTAAATATTTTAAATAAGTTGATGAACTTTTATAAATTGTTTCAAGCAATACATTTATTAGTTTTCATATGCACACGTATATTAAATGACACAAGTGATTATATTTTATTTCCCCAGTACATACTGTAGAAATTTAGTAAATTTATTTTTTTTAGACTGCGAAATTTCTTTTAGGGGAAAATTAAGCGAATAGCGCTTCTGTAATGTACAGTAATTACAAATTATATTTTCTAATAAAAAATAAAAAAAAATAAAAATAAGTAAAAATAAAAAAATAAAAAAATAAGTAAAGTAAAAATAGAAAAACATTCGCGTAAAGAAATAAACATTTGATGTTTCAAATTACGGAATTAAGTTTGTCTTTTTTAACTCCTGAAAAAAAAAAGAGGAGCGTCAAAAATTTCAAGCTTTCGTTTCTCTTTCTGTGTTTATCTGCTTGATAGACTTTGAAAAATTAATTTTTTTTCAAGCATCTTTACATTTATATTTCCAAATTTGTGAGCTAGATACCTTCGAATTTCAAAATCATGTCAGATAAACATACTAGTGTGTCCAGATTTTGCGACGACTTTTTTATTCTGTATCCACCACTAAATTTTAAATGTGACGGTTGCCTAATCACTTTGAAGATTAATCGTCTATTATGTCATAGCCTCCTAAACTAGATGCCTTCCGCATGGCTCGGAAACTTGGCAACAGTTCAAACGGTAGACGGCGCAACCCGATACAGATTGTGCGACATTTTTATTCAACTGTCACCAATTTGTTTAAGAAGTGATATATGATATATATAATCGACGTTTGTTCGGTTCTAATAGCCTTTTATGTATATCAAATCCCATTTTTAAAATTTTTTGGTTGCTGTTGAATAAAAAAGTCGCGCAATCTGTACAAGGTGGCGCTGTCTGTAGACAAGTTTCCGAGCCACGCGGAAGGCATCTTGTTTAGGAGGCTATGATTTTGTATATAAAATATCACTTCTCAAAATTATTTGTGGCTGTTAAATAAAAAAGTAGCAAAATCTGACAGTACTGTAAACATACCTGCCAACATTTTGATTGATATTCCGTAGTATTGTTAATATGTGCCTTTTATCACTCTATTATTTTTGAAGAGTATATGTTTTCATGTTTAATCGCAATTACACTTGGATAAAGTTCCTCTAAATAACAATAAACATAATAATAATAAAAGAGGGGGTGAGGAAAAGGGGCGCGTACTAACAATACTACGGAATATAAATTAGAATGTTGACTGGTATGCTGATAAAATCTTGAGCTTGGCTTCTAATTTTTAAATGAAGTTAGATTATAAAAATATATTTTTTTTAATTAGAACAAAAAATGATTTTATTTTTCTTTAAATTAGTAATTGTAAACCTATTTTGACATAACTTAAACTAGGCAATAAATTGCAATTATTAATTGAAAGAACAAAATTCTTTAAATTCGGTTGAATATGAGGGTTTTTATAAAGTTTCTTTTTTCTTTTTCTTTCTTTCTTTCTTTTTTTTAAAAATTCCTTGAATTGCGATTTTTTTCAGGCCACTTTGCATTGGTATTTTAAAATTTGTCAGCTGAAAATCTTTCAACTTCGCACTTGTAATACATGGTAAGTCATGTTATTACTACTTTTCCCTCCGTGACGGATGGAATATTGAAAAAATGTATTTATAAAAAAAAATGTTTTAAAATCGCAAATTTTGAACTTTTTTTGACAAAAAAAAAAAAAAAAAAAAAAAGTTATAAAAGACTAATTATCAGTTCACCGTCAAACAATAACCAAACTGAATTGAAAATTAAAGATTATGAAGCAAAATTTTGTGTAATTAAATTAAAGATAAACCCTGTATCGAAATTTTATAATTTCCGATCAAACGTTTCTCCTACTGAAAATTACGCATTATTAACAAATTTTAGAAGATGTCTGTCTGGTGTCGGCAGTGCGTTGCCGAAATACTGTAAGCACTGTATGTTACGAAAAAAATAACACACAATTCCTCATAATTTTACTTTTTTTTTTTTTAACCTGGATATAAATTAGTGTTCATTAGATTTTAGCGTATATATCGCCTTAAAGATAAAACTTCTCTTCTGAAATTTTACTCGTTTATGGGAAAACTGAATCTCATTTTTATAGTGCATAAGTTCATACAATTCTATGTACGAATGTTTAAAAAAAAAAAACTATGCTAATTTAATTTCGGTGTATATTGAACGGGAGGTAAAAGATTAGACTGTCTGTATTCAATTTTATTAAATTTCACTCATTTCCTACGATGGTCATATTTCGTTATTTATTGTATAAGATTATGCCAAACATTTTAGGTAAAATCTTTACTGGGAGTATAAAAATTAATTCATTTTTCTCATAGTATTAGTGGTGTTGTCATACAGAATAATTATTTATTGTTTATTAGGATTTTTGAGGAAAAGAATAACGGTGAAAAGACTTAATATTTTTCCTGGAGCTTTTTAAAAAATAAGGTTTGGGCTGATGTAGCTGTTAGAAGAGTAAATTACGCATAGATAAATCCGCCTGTGTCATTTCTTCTAAAGCGAAGTGTGCGACAAATACAAATTAGAGAACTGGTGCACAATTTAAGCTTAAAAACTTCTTCAGGCACCATAAAATCAACGAGATATATAAATTAGAGTGCTGATTCGATGGATGAAGGATTTGCTTTCCGTGGTTCAAGATGAATCATGTGACATGAACCAATAGGTTGCTACGTTTGGCTGTTTATCGCTTTTTTGGCGACTGTCCGCGAAAGACTCTAATTTATCTAACTTCAGAATGATTTGAAATTGATATGATGACTTAAATAAATATGTGATATAATTGCTACACACTATTAAAAAACAACATATAATAAGGACGCACGTGAACTAGAAAATAAAACTAAAAGCAGGCGTATAAATCATAGAATGTAAACAAACAAAAGCTTTGCCGACAACGTTTGGCTGTGTTTGCCAAGCGGCGCCATTTACAATATTATTTCAAATTGTGCGAAATATACTAATATGAATGCAAATAGTCAGAAAAATTGTTTCGAATAAATAATAAAAATATTATTTAAGCAATAAATAAATAATTAAAGTGTACGATCTTTCATAAAATGCATTATTTTCAGCACATGATTTACTTCCATAGCCTAGATTCGTCGAATAGTTGAAAGAAGAATAACAAATATTATGTATTAAAACATACAAAATAAAACAATTATAATATACCTGTGAAAAGTTACTGGTCAACGCCTACCTATTTATTTTTATAACAAAATAATTTTTTTTCGAAAGAGTTTCACAACTTTAAAAACTGTTCTTTCATAAAATGTTTGGAAATATGCTAGCTGTAACCAAGGAAACCACCGAATACGCAGGTGCAGGGGGAGCATGTCACATGACTCATCTTAGACCTTCTCAGGGGTTACTATTTATCACTCTGTTTTATATATCTCGTTGTATAAAATCAATGAAAGCACTACCGGTATCAGTCTTGCTTTTGCCTCCACGGTAGCAGCACGTGCTTTGCATCTGAAGAAGAAATGCCACGTCCTTTCGCAGTGTTTTAATTAATTTTATAGTGTGTGAAAAAGTTGTTAAGTTTAAATATCTATTGTTTATTTATCTTAAATATTTTAAATAAGTTGATGAACTTTTATAAATTGTTTCAAGCAATACATTTATTAGTTTTCATATGCACACGTATATTAAATGACACAAGTGATTATATTTTATTTCCCCAGTACATACTGTAGAAATTTAGTAAATT
This sequence comes from Salticus scenicus, assembly GCA_963930645.1. Taxonomy (NCBI): domain Eukaryota; kingdom Metazoa; phylum Arthropoda; class Arachnida; order Araneae; family Salticidae; genus Salticus; species Salticus scenicus. The sequence goes on from OZ005659.1 coordinate 49,934,092, forward strand.
TATTTTTTTTAGACTGCGAAATTTCTTTTAGGGGAAAATTAAGCGAATAGCGCTTCTGTAATGTACAGTAATTACAAATTATATTTTCTAATAAAAAATAAAAAAAAATAAAAATAAGTAAAAATAAAAAAATAAAAAAATAAGTAAAGTAAAAATAGAAAAACATTCGCGTAAAGAAATAAACATTTGATGTTTCAAATTACGGAATTAAGTTTGTCTTTTTTAACTCCTGAAAAAAAAAAGAGGAGCGTCAAAAATTTCAAGCTTTCGTTTCTCTTTCTGTGTTTATCTGCTTGATAGACTTTGAAAAATTAATTTTTTTTCAAGCATCTTTACATTTATATTTCCAAATTTGTGAGCTAGATACCTTCGAATTTCAAAATCATGTCAGATAAACATACTAGTGTGTCCAGATTTTGCGACGACTTTTTTATTCTGTATCCACCACTAAATTTTAAATGTGACGGTTGCCTAATCACTTTGAAGATTAATCGTCTATTATGTCATAGCCTCCTAAACTAGATGCCTTCCGCATGGCTCGGAAACTTGGCAAAAGTTCAAACGGTAGACGGCGCAACCCGATACAGATTGTGCGACATTTTTATTCAACTGTCACCAATTTGTTTAAGAAGTGATATATGATATATATAATCGACGTTTGTTCGGTTCTAATAGCCTTTTATGTATATCAAATCCCATTTTTAAAATTTTTTGGTTGCTGTTGAATAAAAAAGTCGCGCAATCTGTACAAGGTGGCGCTGTCTGTAGACAAGTTTCCGAGCCACGCGGAAGGCATCTTGTTTAGGAGGCTATGATTTTGTATATAAAATATCACTTCTCAAAATTATTTGTGGCTGTTAAATAAAAAAGTAGCAAAATCTGACAGTACTGTAAACATACCTGCCAACATTTTGATTGATATTCCGTAGTATTGTTAATATGTGCCTTTTATCACTCTATTATTTTTGAAGAGTATATGTTTTCATGTTTAATCGCAATTACACTTGGATAAAGTTCCTCTAAATAACAATAAACATAATAATAGTAAAAGAGGGGGTGAGGAAAAGGGGCGCGTACTAACAATACTACGGAATATAAATTAGAATGTTGACTGGTATGCTGATAAAATCTTGAGCTTGGCTTCTAATTTTTAAATGAAGTTAGATTATAAAAATATATTTTTTTTAATTAGAACAAAAAATGATTTTATTTTTCTTTAAATTAGTAATTGTAAACCTATTTTGACATAACTTAAAGTAGGCAATAAATTGCAATTATTAATTGAAAGAACAAAATTCTTTAAATTCGGTTGAATATGAGGGTTTTTATAAAGTTTCTTTTTTCTTTTTCTTTCTTTCTTTCTTTTTTTTAAAAATTCCTTGAATTGCGATTTTTTTCAGGCCACTTTGCATTGGTATTTTAAAATTTGTCAGCTGAAAATCTTTCAACTTCGCACTTGTAATACATGGTAAGTCATGTTATTACTACTTTTCCCTCCGTGACGGATGGAATATTGAAAAAATGTATTTATAAAAAAAAATGTTTTAAAATCGCAAATTTTGAACTTTTTTTGACAAAAAAAAAAAAAAAAAAAGTTATAAAAGACTAATTATCAGTTCACCGTCAAACAATAACCAAACTGAATTGAAAATTAAAGATTATGAAGCATAATTTTGTGTAATTAAATTAAAGATAAACCCTGTATCGAAATTTTATAATTTCCTATCAAACGTTTCTCCTACTGAAAATTACGCATTATTAACAAATTTTAGAAGATGTCTGTCTGGTGTCGGCAGTGCGTTGCCGAAATACTGTAAGCACTGTATGTTACGAAAAAAATAACACACAATTCCTCATAATTTTACTTTTTTTTTTTTTAACCTTGATATAAACTAGTGTTCATTAGATTTTAGCGTATATATCGCCTTAAAGATAAAACTTCTCTTCTGAAATTTTACTCGTTTATGGGAAAACTGAATCTCATTTTTATAGTGCATAAGTTCATACAATTCTATGTACGAATGTTTAATTAAAAAAAACTATGCTAATTTAATTTCGGTGTATATTGAACGGGAGGTAAAAGATTAGACTGTCTGTATTCAATTTTATTAAATTTCACTCATTTCCTACGATGGTCATATTTCGTTATTTATTGTATAAGATTATGCCAAACATTTTAGGTAAAATCTTTACTGGGAGTATAAAAATTAATTCATTTTTCTCATAGTATTAGTGGTGTTGTCATACAGAATAATTATTTATTGCTTATTAGGATTTTTGAGGAAAAGAATAACGGTGAAAAGACTTAATATTTTTCCTGGAGCTTTTTAAAAAATAAGGTTTGGGCTGATGTAGCTGTTAGAAGAGTAAATTACGCATAGATAAATCCGCCTGTGTCATTTCTTCTAAAGCGAAGTGTGCGACAAATACAAATTAGAGAACTGGTGCACAATTTAAGCTTAAAAACTTCTTCAGGCACCATAAAATCAACGAGATATATAAATTAGAGTGCTGATTCGATGGATGAAGGATTTGCTTTCCGTGGTTCAAGATGAATCATGTGACATGAACCAATAGGTTGCTACGTTTGGCTGTTTATCGCTTTTTTGGCGACTGTCCGCGAAAGACTCTAATTTATCTAACTTCAGAATGATTTGAAATTGATATGATGACTTAAATAAATATGTGATATAATTGCTACACACTATTAAAAAACAACATATAATAAGGACGCACGTGAACTAGAAAATAAAACTAAAAGCAGGCGTATAAATCATAGAATGTAAACAAACAAAAGCTTTGCCGACAACGTTTGGCTGTGTTTGCCAAGCGGCGCCATTTACAATATTATTTCAAATTGTGCGAAATATACTAATATGAATGCAAATAGTCAGAAAAATTGTTTCGAATAAATAATAAAAATATTATTTAAGCAATAAATAAATAATTAAAGTGTACGATCTTTCATAAAATGCATTATTTTCAGCACATGATTTACTTCCATAGCCTAGATTCGTCGAATAGTTGAAAGAAGAATAACAAATATTATGTATTAAAACATACAAAATAAAACAATTATAATATACCTGTGAAAAGTTACTGGTCAACGCCTACCTATTTATTTTTATAACAAAATAATTTTTTTTCGAAAGAGTTTCACAACTTTAAAAACTGTTCTTTCATAAAATGTTTGGAAATATGCTAGCTGTAACCAAGGAAACCACCGAATACGCAGGTGCAGGGGGAGCATGTCACATGACTCATCTTAGACCTTCTCAGGGGTTACTATTTATCACTCTGTTTTATATATCTCGTTGTATAAAATCAATGAAAGCACTACCGGTATCAGTCTTGCTTTTGCCTCCACGGTAGCAGCACGTGCTTTGCATCTGAAGAAGAAATGCCACGTCCTTTCGCAGTGTTTTAATTAATTTTATAGTGTGTGAAAAAGTTGTTAAGTTTAAATATCTATTGTTTATTTATCTTAAATATTTTAAATAAGTTGATGAACTTTTATAAATTGTTTCAAGCAATACATTTATTAGTTTTCATATGCACACGTATATTAAATGACACAAGTGATTATATTTTATTTCCCCAGTACATACTGTAGAAATTTAGTAAATTTATTTTTTTTTAGACTGCGAAATTTCTTTTAGGGGAAAATTAAGCGAATAGCGCTTCTGTAATGTACAGTAATTACAAATTATATTTTCTAATAAAAAATAAAAAAAAATAAAAAAATAAAAAAATAAGTAAAGTAAAAATAGAAAAACATTCGCGTAAAGAAATAAACATTTGATGTTTCAAATTACGGAATTAAGTTTGTCTTTTTTAACTCCTGAAAAAAAAAGAGGAACGTCAAAAATTTCAAGCTTTCGTTTCTCTTTCTGTGTTTATCTGCTTGATAGACTTTGAAAAATTAATTTTTTTTCAAGCATCTTTACATTTATATTTCCAAATTTGTGAGCTAGATACCATCGAATTTCAAAATCATGTCAGATAAACATACTAGTGTGTCCAGATTTTGCGACGACTTTTTTATTCTGTATCCACCACTAAATTTTAAATGTGACGGTTGCCTAATCACTTTGAAGATTAATCGTCTATTATGTCATAGCCTCCTAAACTAGATGCCTTCCGCATGGCTCGGAAACTTGGCAACAGTTCAAACGGTAGACGGCGCAACCCGATACAGATTGTGCGACATTTTTATTCAACTGTCACCAATTTGTTTAAGAAGTGATATATGATATATATAATCGACGTTTGTTCGGTTCTAATCGCCTTTTATGTATATCAAATCCCATTTTTAAAATTTTTTGGTTGCTGTTGAATAAAAAAGTCGCGCAATCTGTACAAGGTGGCGCTGTCTGTAGCCAAGTTTCCGAGCCACGCGGAAGGCATCTTGTTTAGGAGGCTATGATTTTGTATATAAAATATCACTTCTCAAAATTATTTGTGGCTGTTAAATAAAAAAGTAGCAAAATCTGACAGTACTGTAAACATACCTGCCAACATTTTGATTGATATTCCGTAGTATTGTTAATATGTGCCTTTTATCACTCTATTATTTTTGAAGAGTATATGTTTTCATGTTTAATCGCAATTACACTTGGATAAAGTTCCTCTAAATAACAATAAACATAATAATAATAAAAGAGGGGGTGAGGAAAAGGGGCGCGTACTAACAATACTACGGAATATAAATTAGAATGTTGACTGGTATGCTGATAAAATCTTGAGCTTGGCTTCTAATTTTTAAATGAAGTTAGATTATAAAAATATATTTTTTTTAATTAGAACAAAAAATGATTTTATTTTTCTTTAAATTAGTAATTGTAAACCTATTTTGACATAACTTAAAGTAGGCAATAAATTGCAATTATTAATTGAAAGAACAAAATTCTTTAAATTCGGTTGAATATGAGGGTTTTTATAAAGTTTCTTTTTTCTTTTTCTTTCTTTCTTTCTTTTTTTTAAAAATTCCTTGAATTGCGATTTTTTTCAGGCCACTTTGCATTGGTATTTTAAAATTTGTCAGCTGAAAATCTTTCAACTTCG